>CM061533.1:268186881-268528327 GCA_030545055.2 Neoaliturus tenellus
AACCCATGGTGGTTAATTTTACTTGTAGATGTTGGTAAAACTAAGTAAATAATCTTACAATTTCAGTACGGTACTGTGTACTTTGAGGTATTAGTACATTGCCTATGGTTATTTAAATAAAAAAATAATGGTAACGTGAATATATCAAGCAAATTTAAAGACAACAAAACCACTCACATAACTAGCTTAACAACTTGCTGGAAAATATTTAAAAAGGCCTCATTTCAATAAAGTTGAAACTAAACAAGTTAGTGAATTCATACAACCATAGATATTGTTTACGACTATAATCATGTGAGCGGCTACATTCAAAGTGAGTCTTTACACACTGACTGATGAAATTATAGTATCAAGAGACGACCCTGCGATGCAGAAATAGTTGTCGATAGTGCAGTACAAGTCATCGCAAAGCTGTCAGCCGGGCACGCCGACACAGAGGAGGCGGCGCAGTAGAAAGGCGAACTACTACCACTGCCGATGTTGACCTACGGTTCCATTGTTTTGATTCACGATATGTAATCGTCCCGCTTGAATGCCTCCTGCTTAATAGCTTTCGAGAACTTGTGCAGCTCAATAGCACATGCGATGTATGGTTGAAGGTTTAAATGGAACCGTTTACGTTAATATCTTTCCCTCTAATGGATTTGTGGTGAAGTGTTAGTATTGCGATTACAAATTAACATTATCAGAGTTCAAATAGTTTTTTTTAATGCTTAGAAAATCATTTGGGTGTTTCGAAAGGTTAAAAACGTTAAAACTGATAAAAATCTTAAAGGTTTTGAGAGGTCTAGGCAGAGCGTAAAAAAATCAATAACGTAGAAGAGTCCTGTCATTATATTTAACAGTTTAACAAAGTGAAATACACATTTATATTAAAATAAGACTATTTTCTACATTTAGATTGTCATAGTATTCAACCTGACCACCTGTAATGGTGTATTTTGTCTATGAGCTTCTAGAATCTCTGTGCAATAAAATGTAGACTTAACCGGTAGTTGGAATTATTAAAAAGTTTTATATAGTCTAATACTTTGACTTTTTTGGTGCTGTTACATGTAATTTGAAAGTTACATTTAAAATGCGACCTAAGCCTTCTTATAGCATTACTTCAGATCAATTGCTATATTAAGTATAAGCTATATTATTATAAGTTATATAATATGGATGAGCTATGAATATTCACCTCTTGAAAACATATTTTTCTTTCCTGGTAAGCCTAAATGTTCTTCCTTTAACGCATGCCTATATCTTTTCTACCACAGCAAGTGATTCTGTTATCACCAACCCCTCCAAAAGGAGAGTAGCAACAACTTTCTGCTGACTCAGGTTCAAATAGTCACACTAGACATTCCATAGCGGTGAGCAATCAGGACTCAATTAGACTTTGAAAGCCGGCGCAGAAAGCCGTTAGAAAGCACGCTGCGGGAGAAAGTGCAAAAATCGGGTTAAAAAGTGCGGAAACCCGGCGCGTACGTGGTGCTCGGCTCGTGGCTGGGCTGAAATGGGTTACGGTCACAGCTGTGAAACGGCTGGTCACAGGCGACTGAAGTAATTGTTGAGCAGATGTTAACACGTACATGTGTTCAGAGGTCTTTGCCCCCGGGTGTGTGCTCGTTGCTCCCCGTGGGACGTGGCTTCGTCTGGGCCCAGTCGCCTGGGCTCCGAATGCGGTAACGAGTTGGACAAAGTCAGGTTAAGAATATTTACGTGTACTTAACAATGCATAACAGGTTGGTGTTTTAAGACCAACGAAACAGATCACACAAACGTCTAGAATAGGTCACAATTCAATATTCTTTCTGTTCTCAGTTTAGACAAAAATACATCATCGGTTGATTGATTGAAGTACAGCGATTATTGGGAAAAGTACCTACTCATACTGCAATAAAAATACTCTACATTTTCCTCATCTCACCGACAACCAGAGAGCTAAAACAGTTTATACAACTAAATAACCATTGCATTGGCAACATGTTTCATGTGCATTTGCCATTGTTGCATCTTTAACCTTTACCCGGTAAAACTTACACCCTGTGATTGTCACTAACGAATAAAAGAAACCCCAAACTATCATTATTCGTGACTATTTACATACACAGTGACATGAACTGAAGGTAACGTGGTACCATTTCTGCGGGTCCTACCGTGGTATCCCGTGAAGGTCACAACCCGGGGTTGGTGGGCGGGGCGGAATCGCGTGAGACGCCGATGATAAGGGAGCAACACCCCCTCAAGGTCAAAGTCGCATTTGATCGCGTGCCGAGACCCTTCGCAGACCGGGCTCATTAAACATGTAACCTATCCTCTGTTTGACTGGTGTATAATCTTGGATCGGCCTCGGATTTACCTTGTCTTTCACTTGTTTTGCAGGTTATCTACTAAAGCGGGGACGTAATTGAGGTGGTACATTTAAACAGTGTTGTCCGCCAGGCTGCACTTAGGAGGTGTTGAGTTGAAGAAGCGTCTCGCCATTGTCAGTATAGCAGTTGACAATGGAGAAAAGCCGAAAGCGCTCCTTCAGCTGGGAAATCACTAATGCAGTCTGACGGACAGTATACCTTTATTGTGGCTTAACAGTTCAAGGATCTTATCATCTGAGTTGATCAGATTGTAAGCGTTGGAAAGTCGTATATAGTGTATATTCAAACAAGAAGTCACAAAGAAGAACCTTTTATCATACATTTCACCTGCACAACCTTTTATTATAGTTAATGCAAATCATTATGCTCACAAGTTCGATTTTTCTTTTTAGTGAAAAACTAATCACATACCAAACTGACTTAGAGGCAACGTCTCTTTTCTAATCCCTAAAACTACTCGACTTCTTTACAGGAGTCGAGACTGGGTTTGGTTAATAGTCAAATTTTACTAGACGACACATCCAAAATGACACAATTGCCGAGGTTTTGGGAGCGGGCGGTAGTTAGCAAAACAACAGCCACACGACATTACCATTTGGCTGTGAGGAGTTAACAATGGAAGTGTCCTTGGTCCGTGAGGGGACGTCAACTCGCAGACACAATCATGTCTGTATAGAATTGCCTCCGTGATGATTAGAGAGCCCAATATTACACCCTGTGACAACAGTACGTTGACACACGATTCACTCACGTCTCATCATCTATTTAAAGAAATCGACTCGGGATTATTTTTATATAATATGAAATTTATAAAGCAAATTCACACAGTGTGAAATATGCTTCATTTCATTTTTGCAAATGATCTGTTTGGTAGATAAAACCATCCTACAACTGATAATTGAATAGCATAGCAATATGCAATATACTATCCATTAAACAATGCTTTTTACTACAAGAAAATTACAATAGACACAGAATTTACACACCTAATTTAATTATAAAAAAAATTGTTTATTACTATGAAGCTATACAATGACTGTCCTAAAACACAGCGAGGAAACCAATTTATTTACGTATTTATCCAACGTATCCAACGTATTTACCGCTAAAACCTCCATTCCAAGTCTATACTCTTTATTCCCTAATGAAAATTAGCAAAAGATAAATCGAAATCAGTAATTAGAATGATTTAATTTTATTGCGTCTCAAAAATTGATAAGCACTGTAAAATTTAGTTTCCACTCATGGCATCGAGAGTGGCGGCCGAACAATCAAAGCGGCGCCTGTGAATTTTCATACGGCACAAAAAGTTTACGACTGTGGCGGCGTTGGCGTTGGCGGACTCCGAATTAACCGGCCCACCAATCCGCACATTCCACAGGTCCGCATTATATATAGTTTATGGCGGAAATGTTAATTAGTTTCTCGAACTCGTGTTGTCCTTGGCGGAATATTTCCTACGTGGCGAATGGCGGTGTAGGTTGCCGTTGTCAAGGTCACCTCTGATCTGGTCCTTGTTTGACGCCGATTTCGCTCAATTTAATAACTATACTTTGCTCCATCTGGATACGGGAATTGCAGCCTCAAAGAGAACCGACCAAGATGCATGAAACTGCCGGGCGACGGGATATTAACTTGAACACGATTAGTAGCTCTAATAAAAGTTATAATACACCGCATTGATATTGCTTGTCTCAGGAAGGCGCTTCGTAATTCAGTACTTCCCGTAATTACCTGTTTATTAAGCTTGATGACTATTTTAAGTCATTAGGTAGAAAAAAATCACATTAAAACCCTTCTTTAATCCTTAAAATCAACAGCATAGGCCTACATACACAAACGAAATACTCTTTTGTTAAGAATTCCAGAATAGACAAAGAACGGCGGTCTTTCCTGGAATTAATCTTTCCACAACGCACACGACAAATATACCGAATAAATTCTAAAAGGGGAGTCTGTGGTAAGCACAATAAAAAGATAGCATTTTAATCCTCCAATCGTGCTTTGTTACCAAATACTACAGTTATATAAGAAAGTCACCAGATTGTGGCATCAAACAAAGCTGAATAAAAAGTTATCTTGGGCCAACACAATGTACAAACAGAGGCCTGGACGGCTGTCCCGGCGTATCCAGCTGTAGCGACGGCCGGGGAGGACAACTGACTCCAATGGCTAACAAAACAAAAACTCAAAACACGGGAAACCCAATCGATACTAAATGTTTAACCACTCAATTCCCTAAAGTATTTGACGATGCAATTTTCAATCCTCTCTTTACTGCAGGTAAAAATCTTTAAGAACTAAAAGGACCGGCATTTTTCTAAAACGAAGCATCGGTGTTGATTCTACTTATTACATTGTAGTTAAAACACTATTTTACCTATCATTTAACGCTATTTTATGTATAATTAGTATACGTGTTGCTCGAAATCGAGCAACTTATTTTAATACAATACAAATGTTACTTTTAGCTCTAAATCAATGACATCCGACCAATCCAATATTGTGAGTATCTGTAATCACCAAAACAACACGAATTTACAGCTGATTATTAACACATGTTTAAAATGCTTTATTCAATCCCAATGTTATTTAAATGGGAAATTTTGGGATTTCAATGGTGGATAGCGCCTTTATTTTCAGTCCGATTCTCGTCAGTTTTTGGCGGAAACAACTACAGACTAAGCCCTATCCAACGACACCAAAAACTTGAAAATCGGTTGAAAATTGTAGGAGGAGTTCTAAAGACAAAAAAACCCTTAGCGTATTAAATAAGTATAGATACCGAGTACCTTGACTATAGTGTAATAAAGTGTACGAAAATAGTCCGATGACAGTTGTTGCCAAATCCAAACAAAAATGTATTGTAACTGCATTACACATAGTAAACATAACAACACATGACAACATCGCAAGGTGATAGCGGGTGAAGGGGGGGCAGTTGTAACAACTCCCATCGGACAATTTTCATTAAATTTACTAGGCCTATAGTTCGTACCTGGTAGCGGATCGGCTGGGGACGCGGAGCGGCAACGCAGCTTGTGGTAGGACAGGCATCCCCAGGACTGGCCCTACAGATCAAACCCATACCCCAATTGCGAACCAGATTTGCATATTTATTGTGTCGATGTTGGGCAACGTTTGCGCATTGGTCAACGTGCCCTTCCTTGGGCCCGGGGGTTGACGAAACTGAGATCTCGTCCGGCGTTCGGTGTAACACGTTTTATGCGATGCTATAACACGCAGGTGAAATACTGAAATAATCGGGGTAATTAGATAAAAAATATTGTCACAGCAGTCTCATACAGATTTACCGTACAGTAGGCGTGACTTAAAACGCATACCGGTTTATTGTGTAACCATAGGTTACTTTTATTCGCAAATTGTAACACGTATGACATAGCAAAATATACTACTCGGCAAGCTGGTTGAAATAGATTTTTATTAAAACAAACTAAATTTTAACAACAAATTTTATTAATCCGAAGCTACCATAGTCACTTATTTGCAGAACTTCGTTTCCTTTATCTGGACTGCCCTGGACACAGGGCATTAATATGGCGCTAATACTGTACATGACGTACCATACACTCCAGGAGGCACAATGCCACTGTGGTATACATTTTATTTGGCAAAATATTTAATGTTACAAATATTTATAAAAAGTTATGCACAAATATTGTATAGGGTATACTCTAGAGACAAACTTATGAAAATCTTTCTTGGAGCAGCATCATATAGCCTATAGCCACGAAAACCTTTCATTTCTGATGTGATACAAATCAAGAGAGTAGTCAAATGGAATCAAACTATGACTGGGGATACTAAAAATTGAATACAACATTTAAAAGTCATCTTCACCCCTGGGCCAGTAGCCCATTGTTGCGCAGTCGGCAATGTTAATCATACGGCTTTTATGCTAAAACATGATCTTGTATTCCCCTGTTTCGGACGCCGTTTTTTAACCGATTTTCTTGAAACTTGGTAAGTGTTTAATTCAATAATTGAATAAAGTTATATTAGGTTTCTCATACCTCTAAATTTTGAAAATTTAACAAATATTACTCTCTGTGACGTCGCAAAAGAACTCAATTTTCCTTAGTAATATTTCAAAATTTAGTAAAATTTTCAAATTTTCGAGGTATGAGAAATCTAATATAACTATTCAACTAAACACTTACCAAGTTTCAAGAAAATCGGTTGAAAAACGGCGTCCGAAACAGGGGAATACAAAACCATGTTTTAGCATAAAAGCCGTATGATTAACATTGCCGATTGCGCAACAATGGACTACTGGCCCAGGGGTGAAGATCACTCTTAATAAAAAAACACAACGTGCAACCCAAAGTAAGCTACCGAGTCCTCAAGCGAAGCTCGGCGGAGGCTGAGGCTGCGTTGCTTGTCGCTATTTATTTAGATCGTCCCATTTCCGCGTCAGCTGACAAATGTCCTCTTGTTCACCGAGTTCACTGACTCCTCGCGGCAAAAACAGCGTCTAGCGTTAACCACGTCTTCATTGCGATCTACAATGTGGACAATAGAAATGAGGAATAAGGCCGAATAATTGTTGGGAAGACGAGTTGATCATGCTGAAGTTTACAAACTAATTTATAAACAAAAAACTATTTTCATTACTCTACACACGAAAATACACTTTCTAAACGTAAAATGAGCCAAGAAAATAGGTTATTCCCGCTACTTCACGGCAAAATTGCATAACGTTTACTTTCCGTGCGTATGTGGTGCACGTAAAGTAACCGTTATGGGATTTTGCGGTGCAGTCCGATCAGCTGTTGCATAAGGCCGATCAGCTGTTGCACAACGCTTAGTTTCGGTGCGTGTGTACCACGACATAAGCAAGGAAACTCAGCGTTATGAGTTCGATTTTTTCTTCATACTAAGTTAAACAAACAAAAATATTCATGTTGTTTACAAGTTTTTCGATATCGTAATGAAAAATAATGTTCAATACTCGTCTCAAAAGTGCCATTGCGGGGCTCAATAGCATTTCCCACGCTCGACTTCGCCTCGCGCGTAAATGCAATCTCTCCCCGCAATGAGTCACTTTCGAGACTAGTAATGAAAACTACTATTAAATAGTTTTAAATTGTCATCCCTAGGAAAATTCAGTTTGATAATTCCCTGATTTTCTGAGTATCCATTACCAACTCCTGAATAGAATTAAATTTAAAAAAAGATTATTGTAAAAATAAATATTTATTGTTTAAACGAATGATATTTAACAGGTGTAATATTATTTTCAAAGTGCAACGAAAGAAAACAATTAAAGGTAATCCCGTCACCGTGGAGTGCTTGGTCCCGATATCGTAACAACAGAACCCTCTGCTAGAAACCACCGCCTATTTAAAAATAACTTGGAAAACTCTTTTCTCCCATGGACGTTAATTGATCTTCTATGTTGGTGTTCAACAATCTTTGAAGTTATTTCATATGATGTAGCTTATTTCCGTTTATACCCATCAGATAACAATTGATTTGAAAATGTACAGAGTACAAGTAGCAATGTCTAAAGAACAGACATAGAAAAAGTCAAATCAGCAATTATTTAAAAAAAAGATCAATCTCACACTACAAACATAACTCTCCTAAACCTGTGTTGGTAAAACAAACCACCAGGTAAAAACTAAAAACGAACCAAACGAAATCGAGAGTCCCAGTTGGGCGCGGAACGGCGGCGCCGCGCAAAAGTGAAAAAGACCCTGAGTCAGAACGGCGGGAACGGAAATGCCTGTGTGACGTCACAGATGGGGCCGTCGCCCGAGGCCGGGGGCTCACATCTACATCTACAACTACAACTACATCTACATCTACATCTACACGATACAGCCGAGTGTCAGGTTCAAGGTCCGGCCAAGTTACGCAGGGCTTTATTGCTCTCCCAGGCCCACATGCCCTTCGCCCTCGGCCCACGAGACTCGACCCACGAAAATACCTTATTGGTGCCCACGCGACGACCTTGGCTCTCGTGGATGTTCTACCCAACTCGGCGGAACCCAAAATTCAAAATGTTTTAATTAATTCTGAGAAGTGTTTGTTAAATTATTTAAGCTACATCTCAAGTCAAAACATACAAAGCATTCTCATTAAGATTTATTATTCAGTACCTAAATCGTGCTGAAAGAGATGAGTGAAAATTAAAAAAAGTGGAAATGAAATAGCTCATAACTTTCCACGTTACACGAATGGAGAAGAATTCCCCTCACCGATTACTGCGTGTTTACGTGCATAAACCAAAGAGCAATTACAGGGAAAGTGTTTAAAGCTCGTCAATGAGTGTTGGCGGCCATAATGAGAGAAAACCTGTTCAGAAATGAGCCAATGGGTCGGGCCGAGCAGCTCGCGACTCCATAAACCACGGTACCGGTCTGGCGCCCCTCCCAGCAGCGGCGCCGGGGCGGGTAGAGGAGCCACGGATTCTGCAGCGAGCTGGCTCGGTGGCTCGGTAGCTGAGTAGCTCGGTAGCTGAGTAGCTCGGTAGCTGAGTAGCTCGGTAGCTGAGTAGCTCGGTAGCTGAGTAGCTCGGTAGCTGGGTAGCTCGGTAGCTGAGTAGCTGGGTAGCTGAGTAGCTCGGTAGCTGAGTAGCTCGGTAGCTGGGTAGCTCGGTAGCTGAGTAGCTGGGTAGCTGAGTAGCTCGGTAGCTGAGTAGCTCGGTAGCTGAGTAGCTCGGTAGCTGAGTAGCTCGGTAGCTGAGTAGCTCGGTAGCTGAGTAGCTCGGTAGCTGAGTAGCTCGGTAGCTGAGTAGCTCGGTAGCTGAGTAGCTCGGTAGCTGAGTAGCTCGGTAGATGAGTAGCTCGGTAGATGAGTAGCTCGGTAGCTGAGTAGCTCGGTAGCTGAGTAACTCGGTAGCTGAGTAGCTGGGTAGCTGAGTAGCTCGGTAGCTGAGTAGCTCGGTAGCTGAGTAGCTCGGTAGCTGAGTAGCTCGGTAGCTGAGTAGCTCGGTAGCTGAGTAGCTCGGTAGCTCGGTAACTGAATAGCTGGTTAGCTGAGTGGCTCGGTAGCTTAGTAGCTCGGTAGCTGAGTAGCTCGGTAGCTCGGTAGCGTAGTAGCTGGGTATATGAGAAGCTGGGTTGATGACAGGGCTCACTTTTGAGCCACATCATCACTGGTTCGATTTTAATAGCTTTTTGAAGTTTCAAAACTCTACCCAGCTGCTTCAGTTAATTGAACCGTTAATTAATGATCCTGACCAATGAACCAGCTAATCTTTGCCAGTCATTCGCCCTTTAGTTACCTTAAAACGCACCAGATTTCGTTGATGTCTTAAATAAAGTGTCAAAGCATAATCAATTACTCATTCAAAATTTTCCCTAAAACCATTTATGCAAAGTTATGAAAATCTAGTGAAACCAATGATGTGCATTGGTGACACTATTGTTACAGCTTAAATACTTTTTAGTTCGTTTGCTTAAAAATATACCCTCTCCCAAAGTATGGTTTTTTATTAAAATAAAAAAAATCTGGGAGTAATGCATTTTGAAGTCAAGGAACAGCCAATACAAAAGAGGAACAATAAAAAGTAATAAGTTAAATTTTAATGCCACATCTATCGGGCTATATAGCAATATGAATTGTTTCAACTGTCTTCTAATTGTCCTCAATTTTATAATTTGTAATTGATACAAAATTTATCATTAGATTTTGTTAACAGAGTATACAGTGAGAAATATTAATGCATTTGTCTTAACATCCACATTATATAATCAATGATTAGTTTCAGAAATAGACGAATTCAGTTTATGGAACTGAAAGACGAACGCAATTCGGATACACCCCTGTGTCGCGGGTTGCCTACACATACTGTGGCGGTGTACCTATATTGCCTACCCCTGCGCCGTGTAGTGTTGTCCGTCCACCCTCAATAGAATTCAAACCGATACTATTCCCTCGCAATATATATATTACATTATTGTTGTTTTACAAAAAGTACATTGTTGATTCTAACAGCAAACTCTGTAGCTATCTATCTATCTTCTTATTTCTACAAAGGGTTTCGTCTGTTACGTCCCCTTTTTCTCTTGACCTAACTGAACGCGATTTTTAAGATTGATGTGTCATTTTAAAGCTTAGTATATTGCCGCAGTGACGAATCGTAATTAAAAAGGTCATATTGTTCCGGGCTTCGTCCCTCTCGCCTTTGATTTATTACTAGAGGGCGCATTAAAATGTTGACCAACTTTAATGCAAGTTCTTTAATGTGAATTGTAATTTAACAGCTGATTATCTTCAGATGAATTTTAAAAGGCCAGATTAGTATAGATCTTCTGTCACTTCATAATCAACATTCACGTACTGATAGGTGAGTTTCACTCATACAGAATCATGAAATGCGCAATTTGCGCACTGGGCCAACTAGTTATATATATATATACTATTTTTTTTAAGATTTCTCGATATGTGTGTGAATTTTATTTATTTCAATAGATGAAATCTAACTTTATCAGCTAATTATAGCCTTCAGGTTATCAGCTTGTCGCTTAGAAAGTTGAGAAAGGATGATTAAACAGATGAAAATATTTATTAATTTAAATGTGGCCCCAAAAGTGAATTGATTTGAGGACATTATCTCTAGAAGACCGTCGCGGCGGTGGCGCCTGCCTCCGACGACATGATATGTTACTCTTCACTCCCCCACACCATTAATTACTTCATTAGCTGTAATTGCTGCTTAGTGTCGAGTCTGTTCCCCCTCTCTACCCCTCAGCTCCCTCCACCCCCCCTCCTACATCACATTCCAGCCTGTCATTCTTGTTGGCCGTCCCACCGAGAGTAAAACAGGTTTCTTCTCCATTTATGTATTAGATAAATAATGTTAGCATCTGTAAATGTTTTGACTGTAAAAGTCAGCAGTGTTCCACTCTTAATTTTAACATTGCTAAACCTTTTTAAGACATAGGTATTTTTCTGATATGACAGAAAATTAATTATGTTTTAATGTTAACTGAGCCAAAAGCCAAGTGTTTATTAAGACACTTTGAACAAGGTTCCTTCAAAGATGGTCATGCGTGTTAACATTTTGAGGTGCTTGGAGTGTACAACAGTTTAATTTTAGCGCCACGCGCTTGCACTGTAATCGTAGTTTATTACTATGGCGACGTCGGTGTGTCGTCCTCAGTTTAATGATTGCTCTGTTGTTGCCGAAATTGAGAGACGGGAGGTTTCGTGGTCGACCACACTCATCCGAGAACGCAAGCGCACATGAAAATATAATTGAATATATTTTCCATTCCTTCGAGTCCCCCACGTAGTTCAAACCTAAAAGAGGGTTCTGTACAAAAAGTAATAATGATAATAGTCAATTCGCTACATCAGTAAAAAACGTTTCTTAATCGGCATTTTTTTCGGAAAAGTCTCGACTTGATGGTAAATTTTAAAACATGGTGGATGTTTTCAAAAAATTGAAATTAATTTACAAATCATTAACGTTTAAAAGGATTAGGAAGAGAGTTAGCATCTATCCACTAAGCAACTCCCTCATTGCACGCATTAGCTCCACCAAATGTTTGTAACCCAAGACAGCCGCCGGTCTGTCACCGCGCTCTCTGTGTCGCTTACAGATAAACCGCTTTCCCCGGTATTTTTACCCGTTGTTTTCGTTCGGATCAAAGCACCGGCCGCCGTGCCAATGCACTGGTGTAGAGGTGTAGTGGTGTAGTGGTGTAGCGGTGTAGCGTGTGTGTCGGGTATGTAGGCCGTGCTGTCAACGACCGCGCAGCAAGGACGCCTGTATTTGTATTGCGAGTCTCCCCGCCGTATATTATGTGACTCATCTAGGAGTAAACTGTTTCCCGCAACTGCACGTTTGGCGTAAATGAATCTTTAATAGGGTTGTGGCCTTCGGAATAATCTAAACCTTGTTTAGACCACACAGAAAACGGTTTCTGATGCAAGTTATTGAGGATTATATTGATTTGTCGGGGTTTCGGTCGAAGTCACTTCTTTGATACACATAAACATGTATTTAGAGAGCTAGCGGCGTTAACCAGCAAATTTTGGATTTTTAAAGTCTAACACTGTTTCCAAAAACTGTAAATATCAACCCATTCTCACAATGATTGTTTACATGCACCTTTACATATTACCTGTACATATGCGTTTTACCTTTCACATTGAGAGATGCAACAAAGACAGTTTTCTGAGCAACTTTTGTTGTAATACTAAGTGGAATTCAATAATACCTTTGCTTGTACCAAAAAATAAATAATATTGAGATTTGCTTAAAATGAAATAATTCCAAAAAGTAATTAGAGCAATTAGAAATAGAATTACTAAGTTATTCAGGATTCATTTCCAAGGTAATTTATTATATGTAAATTATATTATGTAGTTGAAGTGTATTAAAACAAAATTTGTACCAAAACGTAATGGTTATTTTCTCCTCGGCATCGCCGGCAGCCTGTGGCCTGTGTTGGTGTTGGCGACGAGAAAGTGGCGGCGGCGCGGCGCGGTCGTTGAACCAGACGATACTTTCGCTTTTGCAACCGAGCTTGGCTCACCGCAGCGTCCGCCGCCGCCGCTACACACGCGCACACACACGCACACACACAAACACGCACACACACGCGTCACTCCACCGGGCATCGAGCAGGCGACAAGGATGAGCGAGCTCATCCAAGACTAAGGTTGTTAAGCGTGGGAAACCTTTCAAAATAAAATATAATAATATCACCATATTACACAACAACTTGACAAAAATATTTACAACAAATAGGTTAAGGAGGCAAAACACAGCCGTGAAGGCACCAGCAGCGCAACATTTGGCTGAATAGGAGTTCATTCCTCTCCACACCAACATCTTCACACTAGGCCTCGCCCATGAAGGAGGCAAACACAGCCGTGGTGGCAAAAGCAGCCTCTACAGTTGGCTGAATGGGAGTTCATTCCTCTCCACCCCAACATTTTCGCACTAGGCCACGCCCATGAAGGAGGCAAACACAGCCGTGATGGCAAAAGCAGCCTCTACAGTTGCCTGAATGGGAGTTCATTCCTCTCCACCCCAACATCTTCGCACTAGGCCACGCCCATGAAGGAGGCAAAACACAGTCGTGAAGGCACGAGAAGTGCAACAGTTGGCTGAATGGGAGTTAATTCCTCTCCACCTCAACATCTTCGCACTAGGCCTCGCAAATGAAGGAGGCACCACACAGACGTGAAGGCACAAGAAGGGCAACAGTTGGCTGAATGGGAGTTAATTCCTCTCCACCTCAACATCTTCACACTAGGCCTCGCTCATGAAGGAAGCAAAACACAGCCGCGAAGGCACCAGGAGTGCAACAGTTGGCTGAATGGGAGTTCATTCCTCTCCACCTCAACATCTTCACACTAGGCCTCTCCCATGAAGGAGGCAAAACACAGCCGTGAAGGCAAAAGCAGTGCAACAGTTGGCTGAATGGGAGTTCATTCCTCTCCACCTCGACATCTTCACACTAGGCCTCACCCATGAAGGAGGCAAAACACAGCCGTGAAGGCACCAGGAGCGCAACAGTTGGCTGAATGGGAGTTCATTCCTCTCCACCTCGACATCTTCACACTAGGCCTCGCCCATGAAGGAGTCACCGCACAGCCGAGGCACCAGGAGCGCAACAGTTGGCTGAATGGGAGTTCATTCCTCTCCACCTCAACATCTTCGCACTAGGCCTCGCCCATGAAGGAGTCACCGCACAGCCGTGAAGGTACCAGGAGCGCAACAGTTGGTGAATGGGAGTTCATTCCTCTCCGAATGTCGGTTTAAATGCAACTGCGCCGCCGCCCAAGGCCAGCCGCATCGCTAACGATGCAGTTTCGGCTCTCGTCGTTACCCACGATGACGCTGCTCTGGGTCGGAGACCTTCAACGTATCATCATCATTACCATAATCGAACCCCCTCCCACCCCCACCCTCACCTCCTAGAATCAGCTGACAAATATATGTCTATTGTGAGAAGTCGGCAATTTCAATTTGTTAAATTAGTTTTCGTCTGACCCGTCATCTTTCTTTGAGATCGATTCTCCAGTGTTCACCCACGAGCTTTGCCACTCATGGAAAACTGACTGCAAACTTCGGGGATGTTAGAGCAACTTGACTGATTTTTTGTACTTCATTTTGAAATTATTCTATCCATTGTCTTTCATGTGCATTCGAATTTGGAACTTTTTCACATATAATTTGTTGTCTATGTGCGGAGGTGTCAGCAAAAACAACTAAAACGCGGAATCTTTCGAATAGCTGCCCCCCCTCTTGAACCATATACCAAACAATGTCCACATCATTACTACTTGCGGCTTATAATAGGCCTAACTATTCTTAGTATTTTAAAATGGACTTCCAATTACGTAAAAACCAATTTACAGCCACTTTCACTTATTCTCTTTGCATAATTACATACTCGCTCCCACAGTCTACTGTTATTCTAAATTAATTCGGATAATTTACAGCCGACATTCGCCCACAGAACAAAAATATACTCTCCAGCAAATTCGAAGGTTTTTCGATAAATTGTGATAAATGTGCCTATCGCATAAGAGCAGATTACGCATTGCGCGTGGCTTGCCTAACTGGTGAAAACTGGATACATTTTATATTGCATATTGTATGTATTAGTCTGTGTAAAAATAAATAAAGATACAAAGAAATTTATACTTCCTCAAATAGTTTTCATAGTTATTTTGCGTTTTTGTTCAAGTTGAAACCACTTTATAGTTTTACATATAGAGAGATTTCGTTTTTTGTCCTATGAATTTGAATCAATAATCTTATGCTATACATCTTGATAGTCTTAACATAAAAAAACTTGGAAAATCCTCTACTCACGACGTTACCGCGAAATCCGCCTCGTGCTGGCCGTAGTGATGGCGAGTTTGATGGCTGCGGAGGTTTGCGAGAATCGTGTTTTAAAATTAACTAATTAAAGTAGAGATTGGCTCTTAACTTCTTTTAAAAGCAGAAAGACGAATCTCCTTCTTCGTTTATAGAATTTTTAAGTAAATTTTTAAAGTTCAGTTATAACTGTTTAAAATCCTCTGTTTCCCCCAATTTTTAACTGAAGTTTTCAGTCAGTTTTGTTGAAATAATTAAATAATTGTAACAGAGGAAAATGAGTACAGATCTTTTTGTTCAATATGACACCTTATTTATAACTCTACGCTGAATATAGCAGGAGATAACACTATTCTAAAAAAAAACTTGCATTTGGGACTCTTATCTAAGTAGATAAATAAGAAATAAGAAATAAGAAATATTTATTTTCTCCAGTTTCCAAGTTATCAGTTATCTACAAAAAAATACATGATTCAGATTTGTACATCTTCTCTTATCTACTAAAAATTATTCAGTAATAAAATAACAACAACTTAACTATACTACATTAAATTTAATACTGTCACAACAACTATAAATACATAAATATAAAAAGTAAATTCCAAGAAACTAATCTGAACGGAAAATATTTCAGCATCTACGTTTAATGGATAGATAAACTGTTTGAAATTTTGAATAAAATTTTTCTATTAGGAGAAAATCTAGGGCCTCTAAGGCAAAGCCTGTTCAGAGGTTCCTTCAGTTTGATATAACCAAAATCTAAATTCAGCGATCAGATAAAAATCCACTCTTAAAAATCATAACAATTAGGTCCCTGGTAAAATAAGTAATTAAATGTGCCAAATGTTATTAATTGTCATCTAATGTGATTAAAACTAGGCCTATACTATGGTATAGTATAGAATGGAACAATTTGAACTAAATCTACTTCAATATCAAGAACAAAGAATCAATCTCATCTAAACTAAACAGCCACTTTTTTAAACTATTTATAAAAAAAGGTTTGGTTTTTGAACTCTTTATTTTATTAGGCAATATATTAAATATTTTTGGAGCTAAGAAGCTATAAGTCTTGGTAAAAAACGTGTTATTTGGTCTCGGAAGCAGAAAATGTTGAGCATTTCTTAGTTTATTTCTGTATATATTTTCATTAGGAGCCCTATTGCCACTTCTACTGTAAAACATTTTCAACACTTTCAAGACATATAGAAATTTTAGTGGTAGTATTTTTTTTAGATTAAAAAGAGGACGAGATGGTTCAAATTTTCCTTTGAAAGAAATTAGACGTAACAAATGCTTTTGTTGGATATAAATTGAATTTAAATGAACATCATAAGCATTACCCCAAAATATTATTCCATATTCAATTCGACTTTGCACCAGAGAAAAGTACAAAGTCCTTAACACTGGTTCAGTCCATAACTGAAGGTTGTTGATTTTTTAAGATCAAAGAACTTACATAGAGTTTTCCAACGTAATGAACTGACCTGAAACAAAAATTAAATAGGTAATGAATAGTGTTATATTTATATGTACAAAAATAATGAAAAAAAATCAATACCATTTTGCTTCATGTCTAAAATAAATATAAAACTAGACCTACGGGTTAAAAACTATTTTCATTCATATAAAAAAATTATAACCCAGGAACTTTGCAGTCAGCTAGATTCTAGTCCTCAACACCTAAGTACTCCAGAAAAATATTACACTGTCAGTAGCCATTTGGCTAAACTTTGTATCAAACGAAAACAGACCATAGTCAAAATACAAAAGATAAGACAGATTTACTCTCGAATACCTGCTACCTATTCCTTCGATGAACATAAAAGCCTCCATAACTTCAACATAGGCTTGATATGTAGGAGCCAGATAGCTTATGTGGTGTACGTGTACGTGTGTATGTCGTGTGTATGTGGTGTACGTGTACGTGTGTAGGCCTATGTCGTGTGTATGTGGTGTACGTGTGTATGTCGTGTGTATGAGGTGTACGTGTACGTGTGTATGTCGTGTGTATGTGGTGTACGTGTACGTGTGTAGGCCTATGTCGTGTGTATGTGGTGTACGTATGTGTGTCGTGTGTATGTGGTGTACGTGTACGTGTGTAGGCCTATGTCGTGTGTATGTGGTGTACGTGTACGTGTGTAGGCCTATGTCGTGTGTATGTGGTGTACGTATGTGTGTCGTGTGTATGTGGTGTACGTGTACGTGTGTAGGCCTATGTCGTGTGTATGTGGTGTACGTGTACGTGTGTAGGCCTATGTCGTGTGTATGTGGTGTACGTGTACGTGTGTAGGCCTATGTCGTGTGTATGTGGTGTACGTGTACGTGTGTAGGCCTATGTCGTGTGTATGTGGTGTACGTGTGTATGTCGTGTGTATGTGGTGTACGTGTACGTGTGTATGTCGTGTGTATGTGGTGTACGTGTACGTGTGTAGGCCTATGTCGTGTGTATGTGGTGTACGTATGTGTGTCGTGTGTATGTGGTGTACGTGTACGAGTGTATGTCGCCATCACCGTGGCTGGCTACTGCGCAGTCCCAGTCTCTAGCCAGAACCAGTTCCCCCCAGGACGACCACTTTCCCTTACACTGTAGAAAGTGACCAGCTCCTACCATCTACTGTATACACTGCACTAGTCATGATAAACGCTCGATTCCTCCATCGTGGCATAGCTAACCGAATTCGCTTTGAAATAATTCAAACTTCTAGAGTTTTATCTTATCTAAGACTAACTTGTATTTGATAAATTACTGTTAAAATAAAGTAATAATTAAGTCAAGAATTTTAATTTATAGGTTATGTGCACTTAACCAAAAACGTAGCCAAACCCGGTGTCACTAGACCTATTAGTTGTTCTTACTCACATAATGATCTAATGATCACACTATTTTGACGTTAGGCATAAAAACTGAAACGTGAATCATAATGGAACAATCAGCTTATGTGCAAATTTCATTACAACACTACTTTCGTCAAACCCCGAGCTCTCATTGGTCTAGAATCTCGGTTTTAATGTGTGAAACCTGAACTCTTAAGACATCATGACTATTTAGGTTTGAATACGGTTTGATAATGTAGGCCTACCTCTTTATGGTCTCACTTGTACACTTGAAATACCTTTGTTAGTGCTTGTTGCAATGGTCGTAGATAATATAAGATAAAACTTTTAAAATGAACCATGCGTGTTAAAATGTTGAGCTGAATGAATGAGCTATGTATGAAATGTTGAGCTATGTATGGGTTTGCACTGGACGATCGTAACGGAGACATGCAATGTCCTGACGACAGGGATGGAACGCGTTATCACGGAACTAACCTGAGAGGCGAGGTTTCCACGTCTTGATCAGGCCGTGACATGGCTTCCCGGCAACTGGTGGCGCAATGAAAACACCCGAGAATTTCCATATTTGTTTTTACCCGGTGATAATACTGTATGCACTGCTTGGTATTTGCACGCAAAGTTTGCACAAGAAAACTCACAGATTTAATTATAACACATCTAAAGCCAGCAGTTGCACTTACATAAGGGGGCAACGACACGCCAGGCCCGCAAGGTCATATGGTATCAGTTTTAACTGGCTTAACCTTGACGCTGATAAGAAAATACAGTGCTGCTCTGATACAAGTCGCGAGGTGGTCGTGTTCGCACGATATTCCGATGGATAAAAATTCATCATAGTGAATTTATGATGACTAGAAATCGCCTCCTGGTTGAAATTCGACCAACATTTTTCAGTTCGACTGGGCTAAATTAGTCAAAACAATATGTTATAATTGAAGCGCCTGTTCTTCCTGATTTGATAACATTTGTTATTACAACAGATGTCTAATGATTCATTCAATTACCTTCTCTCATAAGATTAACATTGAAACTTTGAAAGCCTGTAGGGCGTAGCCCCGTGGGCTGAGGGAATTTAAATGCGATTCGCTCATCTACAGCACAACACCTTTCTAACGGTATGCGCAGATTTATCCTACGATGCACATGAGCTGAGAAAAAAAGAGGAAATGAAACATGCTTGCGTATTAATATATAGATAGAGATAATTAAATAAACATTCCTTGTTTCCTGAGGAAAAAAAAAACACATTTTATACAATCTTCCAAGGAAGTAGACAAAAAGTGCTTGTAAACAATAACGAAAAGTATAAAACTTTTCATTGCGTTGGATTCAAGTTCTGGACAATCAAATGGTGAATTTGTTTCTAGCAACTCCTAACACTGCCTTTTTAGTCACTGGAGAAGAACATTTTGTTCTATTCACGTATATCAGTGACCTAGATTCAATTACGTAACGTTACAATCAATTAACAAGAATACTGTACTGTTATTCTTTCAAATCTATTAAAGTGCAATAAAAAGTGCAACATTTGTCAGTAAGGAATAAAATGAGGAAAACATCTCGAGACGAGGTACCCAACACCTCGACTGCATCTTGCAGTACTACGTTCCACAATTTATCTCTGACATTAATTAATCCAAATAAAACCAACACGTTGGGAAACACATCGCCTTTACGAGGTACAACCGAACTAAGTGTTCCCTATAATTTACACTAGACACGAATATTTCTCCCAGGACTGGTTCCCCGCCTAACGTTCGCCGACCTTGAACTCGCCGACCCCCGGGCCCCGGCGCGCGGCGTTTCCGGAGCTTCCCAGAAGGACCCGTTCGTCGACCGCTGATTAACAGGGTTCGCGGGATCGGATGAAATGATAGGTGGTAATCGAGCCAGGATAATTGCGGGGGGAGAGTGGGAGAAAGGGAGACGCAAGTGCACCGACGACGCCTCCACAACAACATCTACCAACACCATTAGCGGCAACGTGGTTGGCCAAGGTCAGGGCGGTCGGGGGCTTCTGCGTCCAACACTTTCTACAAAGTTCCATGCATGGTCGCGAATGGCCTTATCATAAAACCACGAGTAATTGCAGTAGTATTATCCAGTGACCTGGCAACGTGGTTGGCCAAGGTCAGGGCGGTCGGGGGCTTCTGCGTCCAACACTTTCTACAAAGTTCCATGCATGGTCGCGAATGGCCTTATCATAAAACCACGAGTAATTGCAGTAGTATTATCCAGTGACCTATAAACTGAAAATTCTGCAAATATCATGCTTCAAGAAAAACAACTATCAAAATGAATAATTTGATGACCAAATTTGTACATCCTCGGATATGTACTTTGCATAAGTTTTTTTCTTTGTAAAGGGTGGAAGAACTTCAATGCCTGTTTGTGTTTGTGTTAGATCGAATCTTTGACTATATCTAGGGATTTTTGCCACAAAGTCTTTTATTGAATTTGTATGACAAATCTAACTACGGTATTGTTCTTTTGAGGGACTATATGCTGCACATTTATTTCTCTCCCAACCAGAGAACACTATTTCTTTAAATCAACCCATAATTCGTACAATAAAAGAATCAAAAGTTTTTTCGCTTACGAAAGAACAAAAGAATACCAAACCGATCCTTTATCCCCAAAAGATATAAGGCAAAAAGTAAGAGGAAAACAAACCGGGGCCGTTGACAACGTTGCCAAAAGCCAAGGTCACGTTGGAGACACCGGGAATAAAAATGAAACCAGGCAATAAAGTCGGCGGGCATCTACACGGCGAGTTATGACGGCAACACGAGCGGTGTATTTGATTTATATGCAAATGGTCGAATCGCTGGCCAGAGGTCCTCAGAGCGCACGGTCAACGGTACCGTTCAAGGTCGGGGCCGTGGGAGGACCATATGGTCAGCTTCGGCACTCCAGCACGGGCTGGACGGTGAGGTTCGACAAAACATATAACCAAATTGGATAATTCGCTTGGTATGCATACGTTAAATTCTGTGAATTTCAATTAACTTACACGAATTTTCTTTTTTGAGTGACGCACCCTATACCAGTACCTGCAGACAGATTTATCGTTGCAACAGACTTATGTTTTTATGTTTAAGGAGAAATAAAACTCTCAAAAAGTGAACGTGTCGCCTTAGATTTTTTTATTTTGTACGTTATTCGCCAGTGGCATTTTTAGCGAAATCATGGGGAACGGTCCAAACAACGGTCTCACTATCCAACGTCAACATGTTGTTATATAGCATAGCCCAAGTCCAATGAAAAATAGCAACTGGGTCTAGCGAACCTATAAAAGGCTACAAAATGTTCTGAGGGAACTGGCAACCTTTGCACTCAAAGACTAACCTCTCAGCTACCCAGCAAGTGTATATATCCTAGATTAAAGAGAGCAATAAATATTTTCCTGTACCTTTTGTACAGCTCCAACAGCCAAACACAAAGAACCTATGTCCGTCCATTCTGCCGAACAAGAAGCTGAACGCAATTCGGATACACCCCTGTGTCGCGGGTTGCCTACACAGCGCCTGGCGTGTACCTATATTGCCTACCCCTGCGCCGTGTAGTGTTGTCCGTCTTCCCTTGCCTTGCCACACGCTGACAAAACTAGCGTGCTTGCCGTCCAATAATATTATTAAATTAATACTATACAGAAGAGTTGGTATCCAAGGAATTTAAGGCTAATGGCTATTAGGCCTAATACATACCATTATTTAACCGAAGACCGTTGGATTCTTAGCTTCTCTTGACGGCCGGCCAGTCCCGGTGGTGTGATGGTGTGGTGGTGTGATGGTGTGATGGTGTGATGGTGTAATGGTGAGATGGTGTGGTTTGTGGTGGCCGGGCCGGTATGCGGGGAGGACCGTTGGACTCTCAGCTTCTCTTGGCGGCCAGCCAGTCCCGGTGATGTGATGGTGTGGTGGTGTGATGGTGTGATGGTGTGATGGTGTAATGGTGAGATGGTGTGGTTTTGTGGTGGCCGGGCCGGTATGCGGGGAGGACCGTTGGACTCTCAGCTTCTCTTGGCGGCCAGCCAGTCCCGGTGGTGTGGTGGTATGATGGTGTGATGGTGTGGTGGTGTCAGGGTATGGTGAGATGGTGAGGTGGTGTGTTTTTGTGGTGGCCGGGCCGGTATGCGGGGAGGACCGTTGGACTCTCAGCTTCTCTTGGCGGCCAGCCAGTCCCGGTGGTGTGGTGGTATGATGGTGTGATGGTGTGGTGGTGTCAGGGTATGGTGAGATGGTGAGGTGGTGTGTTTTTGTGGTGGCCGGGCCGGTATGCGGGGAGGACCGTTGGACTCTCAGCTTCTCTTGGCGGCCAGCCAGTCCCGGTGGTGTGGTGGTATGATGGTGTGATGGTGTGGTGGTGTCAGGGTATGGTGAGATGGTGAGGTGGTGTGTTTTTGTGGTGGCCGGGCCGGTATGCGGGGAGGACCGTTGGACTCTCAGCTTCTCTTGGCGGCCGGCCAGTCCCGGTGGTGTGATGGTGTGGTGGTGTGATGGTGTGATGGTGTGATGGTATAGTGGTGAGATGGTGTGGTTTTGTGGTGGCCGGGCCGGTATGCGGCTAGGACCGTTGGACTCTCAGCTTCTCTTGGCGGCCGGCCAGTCCCGGTGGTGTGGTGGTATGATGGTGTGATGTGGTGGTGTCAGGGTATGGTGAGATGGTGAGGTGGTGTGGTTTTGTGGTGGCCGGGCCGGTATGCGGGGAGGACCGTTGGACTCTCAGCTTCTCTTGGCGGCCGGCCAGTCCCGGTGGTGTGGTGGTATGATGGTGTGATGGTTTGGTGGTGTCAGGGTATGGTGAGATGGTGAGGTGGTGTGGTTTTGTGGTGGCCGGGCCGGTATGCGGGGAGGACCGTTGGACTCTCAGCTTCTCTTGGCGGCCGGCCAGTCCCGGTGGTGTGATGGTGTGGTGGTATGATGGTGTGGTGGTGTCAGAGTATGGTGAGATGGTGAGGTGGTGTGGTTTTGTGGTGGCCGGGCCGGTATGTGGGGAGGACCATTGGACTCTCAGCTTCTCTTGGCGGCCGGCCAGTCCCGGTGGTGTGATGGTGTGGTGGTATGATGGTGTGGTGGTGTCAGAGTATGGTGAGATGGTGGGATGGTGTGTTTTTGTGGTGGCCGGGCCGGTATGCGGGGAGGACCGTTGGACTCTCAGCTTTTCTTGGCGGCCGGCCAGTCCCGGTGGTGTGGTGGTATGATGGTGTGATGGTGTGATGGTGTGATGGTGTGATGGTGTGATGGTGGGATGGTGTGTTTTTGTGGTGGCCGGGCCGGTATGCGGGGAGGACCGTTGGACTCTCAGCTTCTCTTGACGGCCGGCCAGTCCCGGTGGTGTGATGGTGTGGTGGTGTGATGGTGTGATGGTGTGGTGGTATGATGGTGAGATGGTGTGATGGTGTGGTGGTGTCACGGTATGGTGTGATGGTGGGATGGTGTGTTTTTGTGGTGGCCGGGCCGGTATGTGGGGAGGACCGTTGGACTCTCAGCTTCTCTTGGCGGCCGGCCAGTCCCGGTTGCTTGACCCGCACGGCCCACACATACAAATGTTCTGCATACATTACACGGATTGTTTTATTTTCCGCGTAAAGACGCTCGCTCGGCCCGCCGCTCCTGTTGGACTCCGCGATATTCACGCGATCCCGTCCGATGATTGTCAAGCTCGCCTTGAGAGCTCTGGACGTATTGAGGAAAAATACTTCAATACCAGTAGAAACGTTGCTTGGATGTGCAATGAGTTCATGCATTGCTGCTATGTTTTAAAATATTTTACCCTTGCATATAAAACCTTAAAAGAGTACATGTTGTAGTTTCTGTTTATAATCATACAACAACGTAACTCTTAAAAGCTTTTAAGATTAGCCAGGTCTACCATAATGAAATATGTACTACTGAACAACTCATATGACTAGACGTTTTAAAAATAGATTATTTTAACCGTTTTAACGTTAAATTAGGCCTACTTAAAAGGTTTTTAAACATATTTTGTAGTTGGCTGATGGCAGAAACCCGTGATTCTAATAATTATATACGTGGTAAACGTAAACAGATATCAAAGCAACAGTTGTGAGTGACAGCCCATAGCAGTTAATAGTTTGGCTACTTAAATTTTTATGGGCCGACACCCAAAATGTATGTGAGAACAAAAAAAGTAGGTACATTATTTAAACTATTTTATTTTGTTCCAGCTTTTTAAACAGGTAAAGCAATACAAATTTAAAAAACTTAACTTTTTCATATCATTAAAATTCAAACGGTTTTTTTCTCAAACCAATCCGATAAGGTTGACTTTGACAGGTCATACATCCTTGTACTTTAACGCCCGATAAACTCGAATCGCCCGATCCGCCTTGAACAGAAGTACAAGTCAAGTGCCATCAGAAAAAAAGTCGAAGCGAATCGCCTTGACGAGTGAGCGGAGACGGAGACGCGACAGTCGCAAGTGACATGCAGGCGGGGCATTGCGTGGAGTGCATCTGCGGCGCAGAAATAACCGCACGTTGGTTAACTCAAGGTCGAGGCCCTTTGGCATCGAACCAGCGACCGCAGGCTGCGAGGTAATATGAGCGACTTGCACCACTCCCTTGCCACCGAGCTTGGAAATGTTATCCCACATTTGAAACAAGGAAAAAACTAATATTTACCAATGACAAAGACATGATCACAACGTTCAGTACCAGATAAATTAAAATGATCGATATCATCTGTATGCAACACGCGCTACTTGCAGAGATCTGGTTTTGATGAAAACTCAATACCAATGAACTCGCAGCCACTCCCAAATGTTGCGTAATAAATTGCTAATCCAGTGGATCTGATGACAAAATATTTTTAATTTTTTAGACCCATAAATTTAAATACTGATGTTGTGCTACTTGCATCTATGTTGCACCCAATAACACATTGTTATTTAATGATTTAATGATTATAAAAAAGAAAATGTGAGGCATCCTCTTTCACCATATTGTATCTGCATTCAAAAAATCTCTGATAGTCTTCAATAAAAATTATATTCACACAAAAAAATTATAGTCTGTGCTATATTGGAATATTTTTAATTGATTAATCGTATCATTGCTACATAAAAATGAAATCTAAGAGAAAATATATTTGTAATAAATTATTTTTTACAAGGTAAAGCAAAACTAAAATCCTTCAACGTCGAGGAAATGAAGGCTGCAACTGCAAAAAGACTTTGGTAACGGAGAGTTGCCAAAAGCCGAGACCTTCCAGCGAACCTTCGCCTCTCGGCGCCTTGGCCGTGGTTATGTAAAGGCTGTTCCTGGTGGCATAATGCAACCGCAGGCTGCAACCAACACCCAATAGACGGACCTTGACGGTATAATTTGTGCATGTCCACGCTTTCAATTCATACTCCATTCTCTCGGCGTCGTCTCGTTAGAGCTTTTTCATTGTTCGGCTCATCCGCGTGGCAATCGTATTTGAATTTGAATGGGCCTCTTGAAAATGGAGGCCTACAGCTGCAGTCGGTATGCAATTGTAGTGTCTATTAATGTCTACATGATAGTACCAAGGGAGACATAATGTTGGTTATTTGCCGTTGATAACGTGTATTAAAAATCTGCGATATTTTTAATTTAAAAAAGCAACAAAGGCTTGCAATTAATTCTTTATGGATGCTTTGTTATGTCTTCTGTCTTTTACAGTTCACGGAGCTTAAGTCCTTAACATGTTTTGTTATATTACAATGGCAAGACTTTTGTTTTTTACTTGCTAGAATAGATAACATACCCAACTAAAAGCACCATCTAAATCAAAGTGTATCACAATTTTTTTTTTTTTTTTTTTTTTTTTTTTTTTAACTCTCTGGAATTTCTTTCTGTCGAATTCCACTTCGAAGCGACGTTAGCCGATTTTTGAAACCAGTTACGGAATTCATTCGCACCTCTTGAGCTGGCTGGTGAGGAAGAAATGGCCATTTAACGGATCTTCCTGCTCCAAACCGCTATTCGGACATGGAATTGAGCAAACCCGTTGCAGTGCAATAAAATAAATATCCTGTCCGGCTGAAAATGTGATCCTTAAAAGAATATATAACCCCAATAATAAGTCAATCAGGAATTCTGTGAAACTGAATAATCCGAGTTGAATCAAAAGGAAAACTTACAGAATGTGAAAAGTGACTATAATGATGGATCCGCAACGAAACTTTTTTATTTGATCACTTTCTGATCAAGATTTATCTTCACTTTTATCAAGTTATCTGAGTTTTATGAATCTTGAACTAAAAAATTAAATATCATAGTGAAATCCACAAACATTTTAATAATTGGGTTTCGTCACGTCTTTTTACGTACATTCCTATGCGTTTTCTGATATCAAAGCCACCTCACTGGTGGAAAAGATTCCCGCCTGACGCCATATTAGTCCCTGGCCGTAACGTGTGTGTTTGAGTGTGTGCGGGGGGGGGGAGAGGGCAGCGCGCCAAATTCGGCAACCAAGGGTCAAGGCCGACCCGAATTTTGGCGGGCAAATGTTCCTCTCAAGGTGCCTACAAGGGCCTCGCCTAAATACATGTATATTGGCTATATAGAAGGACAGCGGCGGTGCAACATTTTTATACAATTTGATCAATCGTAAGGTTCTAGATTATTGAACATTGAGCCTAGTCTATCATTTTCAATAAAACAAGCAAAATATTTTAAAACTAAAATTAAAATAAATAAATTAAGTAGTTAAATTTTCACTGGCTATTTTTATTTAGCCTATATCTTTTGAAGTTACAGGTAGCCTGCTGTATGGAAGAGTTCAATATCTTCAACGAGTTCTAACAAACTTAGAATAAACTATACCATTCAGTCCTTTCCTTTAAACAAGAAGACAAAATCTACAGATAGTGTTGAATACGACAACATTAATTAACCTACATGCAGACAGCCTCAGGGGCTTGCTGTTGATATTCAATGCGTTGATATTGAGAGACTTACGCGATCTGGTAAGTAAACTGAACAGTAAGTGTGATTGATCTAATGCTGATTGCTTTGTTACTGACAAAGACCAGCAGATTCGCTTCCCAGGATCATTCGTCTTCAAGAGAGAGCAAGAGTTTCTTAGTATAATTGAAGAAGTGTAATGCTATACGTGATTTTGAGGGTAAACAGCCGGCTCCTCGGTGCCTGATCGGTGTCTACTCGTTTCTGGAAAGTATTTTGTGACTTATTCATCACAGTGTGACAGTGGGGGTGGACTCAACTTTCCTCCCCCACCCCCAGCACGTGGCGCCGCGGGTGTCCGGGTCTCCATGGCAGTCTTACGCTAAACAATCAACCTCATAACCACCCCACACCCCACCAATCGCCTTTCTCCAGGTTATGCTTCGGAACTCGCTGTATACAATGGAATGTGTACACTGTGCAAGCACTCACGTCTGTATACATTTGTATGAAATTATTACGATTTTTAAATGATAATTAAAAAGCATAAAGTAACAGTTGTTGATATACCGCGTATACAAAAACTCACGGCATAATCGGTTAATAATAGAATATGTATGGGTTGGTTACAGAAAAACTCGAACTCTAAAATCTTAAAAAACAGTATCGTTCTTATAAATAAAACAACTATTCCTTCATGAACAAGCCTGTTTATTTTAAGTGAAAAAGAGCACTTAAGTTTATTCTTTGTACGAAAACTGATAAAAATCTGAGCATTTTTACAAAAAACTACAAAATAATAACAACAATCAAATGAAAAACTAACCTCCTTTAGGATAATTTAACTAGAGAAACACTAAGAAGTTGGTGTATGCCCAATAGAATATACATTTATTGAAATAATGTATGCCCAATATACAATAACGCTGGGGTATTTTCCTCGAATAATCTTTAAATAAAGAAAAAAAAAAAACACGCAAAGGTCCAAGAAAAGGCGAAAGAAAAGATTTGGGTGTAGCAGGTGAAGGGGGGGGGGGGTCGTAGCCAAAACAGAAATCTGACCGTGAACCCAACACCTGGCCTTAGGCTATTTGTGGCAAGTACGGCCACGGCGGCGGCAGTATTGCGCACCGCCTACATTGTAGCACATCGCGCGTACAGCGCCAACAGTCAACTGTGTAGCACTGTAGCTCGCAGTGGCTCACCGCTCATGGCCACTCCTCCACTCTACCGGCCTGCCGCTGCCGCTGGCCGATGTAGAATATGGATTCAACACTCTAGAGTATTGCGGTTTTATTTAGCCAACGAAGAAGTAAAAGTTAAGGTTATTTTGTTAACATTAGAGGGAAGAATAAATATTGATCCAGTAATAATATTACGATCAAGATTAGGCCTACAGTCAATGATGTAATATTTAATCGATTCGGTACTACAAAGAGGGGAAACTATATCTACATCAAAATTCAGTTAAACAGCTATTTTTCGCTCAACTAAAAAAGCAGTCATTTAAAGAAATCAAATACTGATCAAAATATAATGGTACATCGTATTAGGCCGTAATAACACAGAATATTGGAATACTTTAAAATTTGAACGTTCTTACAGAAATTCGCACGCAATGCCCATTAGAATGAATTAATAGCAACCATGTTAGCAAAGGTTCTATTAGAAAACTTGCGATTGAAATGCGAAAAACGCTAAAGAACTAATAAATTTCCATTGGAGATTCAGTAAAAGGGGGGAGGCTCTACTATTATTACAGATAAAATAAAAAGTAAAGACGTGTTGAACACTTTACAAACTTGTGGACCGTTGTTTGGGTAGGCGGCGGCGGCGGCGCCGCGGCGACGGAGCGCAAGGGTGTCTGCTGACCTACTACGACTGCGCAGTTGCTAGTGAAAGTCGGAGCTTTGACCCCGGCTGTCGTAACGCCTACAGAGCGGCATTGTCCTGCCGGGTAACAGGTCCTCCGACACGCACTTCTCAGCCGATCATCGACATCTGAATGGGAAATGGGGGGAAGATATCCCTCATGCACAACATATCTGCCAAACATGGTCGTCATGACGAGAAACGTGGGTGGAGACATTACAGCTACTCGCACATCTCAGCCGAACATCGACATCTGAATGGGAAATGGGGAGGAAGATATCCCTCATGCACAACATATCTGCCAAACATGGTCGTCATGACGACAGATTTGGATAGAAACACCGCACATCTCAGGTAAATATAAACATCTTTAGGAGGTATGTAGAGAGAAACATAACAACAACTCGCGCATCTCAGTTTAACTTCGACATTACAACGACATAGTTGGAGGGGAAATCTCTCTCATGCACACTTATCTGTCAATAGTGGTCATGATGAAAAACGTGGATGGAATCATCAAAACTACTCGCGTATCTCAGCCGAACATCGATGTCTTGACGAGAAATAAGGAGGAAAATATCACTCAATCACACATATCTGCCAAACATCGTGTTCATGACGAGAAATTAGTAGGAAAATATCACTCAATCACACATATCTCGAAGTGAAAAATCGAAGAAAAGATCTCTAAGATTGGAATTATGGCGAGAAACGTGGATGACACTTTCCCTCAGGTACTCACATGTCAAATTGAAATCATGGGGAGAAACTTGGAGGAAACTATCCCTTAGGTACTCATATTTCAGATTGAAATCATGGGGAGAAACTTGGAGGAAACTATCCCTTAGGTACTCACATTTCAGATTGAAATCATGGGGAGAAACTTGGAGGAAACTATCCCTTAGGTACTCACATTTCAGATTGAAATCATGGGGAGAAACTTGGAGGAAACTATCCCTTAGGTACTCATATTTCAGATTGAAATCATGGAGAGAAACTTGGAGGAAACTATCCCTTAGGTACTCACATTTCAGATTGAAATCATGGGGAGAAACTTGGAGGAAACTATCCCTTAGGTACTCACATTTCAGATTGAAATCATGGGGAGAAACTTGGAGGAAACTATCCCTTAGGTACTCACATGTCAAATTGAAATCATGGGGAGAAACTTGGAGGAAACTATCCCTTAGGTACTCATATTTCAGATTGAAATCATGGGGAGAAACTTGGAGGAAACTATCCCTTAGGTACTCACATTTCAGATTGAAATCATGGGGAGAAACTTGGAGGAAACTATCCCTTAGGTACTCATATTTCAGATTGAAATCATGGGGAGAAACTTGGAGGAAACTATCCCTTAGGTACTCATATTTCAGATTGAAATCATGGGGAGAAACTTGGAGGAAACTATCCCTTAGGTACTCATATTTCAGATTGAAATCATGGAGAGAAACTTGGAGGAAACTATCCCTTAGGTACTCATATTTCAGATTGGAATTATGGCGAGAAACGTGGATGACACTTTCCCTCAGGTACTCACATGTCAAATTGAAATCATGGGGAGAAACTTGGAGGAAACTATCCCTTAGGTACTCATATTTCAGATTGAAATCATGGCGAGAAACTTGGAGAATAACTATCCCTTAGGTACTCATATTTCAGATTGAAATCATGACAAGAAACGTGGAGAAAACTATCCCTCAGGTAGTCACATTTCAGATTGAAATCATGGCGAGAAACGTGGGGGAAACTATCCCTTAAGTACTCACATTTCATATTGAAATCATGGCTAAAAATATGCAGGAAATAACTGTTATTAACTGTAGACCTGGAGACAGAGAAATTTAAAATGTGTCCAGTGCGCCTGCGCCTGTGTGGCTGGGCATTGCGCATGCTCGCCGGCACGGCGCCGGGTAGCGGTGGACATCCGGTGGAGCGCAGCACCTGCATGCCGAGCGATCCGTCCCTCCGGTGTCGGGGAATAATCATGGAGGGTGGCCTTGGCGTTTAAATCCTACTGACAAAGAAATCGTGGATCGAAATCACGGTCAATATTCCTGGGTAAGCAAGAAATGTATGAATGTTAATATTACACAATACGAGCAATGTCTGAAGAGATGTGTGTTCCACGATCTTGAAATCTAGCGGTTGGATTTTGCTTAAACTTTGCATTTAAGAGTGTTTTGGCCCAAAAATAAGTTTAGAAACAGAATCAAATCTCAGGAAAAATCTAATTTTGTCTAAATTTAGGTTTAAAAATCACAATTTAAATTGGTCTTATGGGTTGCTACTTTGGTAACGAAATAACAACGCAAGGTATTCAAAAGTGCACAGAAACATTAATGTTAAGCAGTCTTATTGAAACAGCTGTTAACTGTGAAGAGGTATAGTTGGTTGTCGGTGAAAATTTAATAGCTTTATTACCATGACACTATAACAAAAGTGAATTATAACCAACGAGCAAGGCTTGGGTAACCTGGTACTGTTAATATTACTTAGGGAGACACTGAACTTTTAAACTTTCAAAAGGTTTTTGCATTCTTAACTCTTTTTAATATTCGATCGGTAGCCATAACAAATAAGGAAAAAGTAAACTGAAGGTTAATTTTTATTGTCTCCTCCCTGAGATGATTTCCTCTCATCATAATAAATAGTAAACTGCAGTTTAATTGAACGATGCATCCTGGTTCACAACCGCATGGAGCGCGGCCGGCGCTGTGGTTGGAAGGTGGAAGGTGCGGTATTCTAGTGACCGATGAGTGAGAGGTGATTTGGACGGTGGGCGGGGAAGGGCGGCGGAAGATAAATGAAAAATTGTTCAAATAAGTTTGACTGACAACGAAGGCCAGTGCACAAAAAGACGAGTGCAAGAATAGTTGCAGCAAATGTGGCGTGCCTGACCCTCCTCAATATAGCCTCGCCCACAGCGACTCGGCACGACGTCACGCTGTACCAGTACCACGGTACCGTCCTACAGTACCACGGTACCATCCTACAGTACCACGACAGATAAGCCTCTCAACATGACTGAGCTCCGGTTAAATAACGATATACGATTCGACGTTTGTCAAAACATGACCTAAAACCTTTTTTATTAATGTTTCGATTCTAGTCTTACCTTGTGTTAAACACTCATCGGACTATTTTAAAGCAAGCAATTCACCTGAAACATACAAAAAAGAAACATTAAAATCTAATGAACTATTCATGCAATTATTAATGTTCATAAAAAATAAAACTGTGTTTCATGGGACATAGCATTGGGTTATATCAGTAAAACATGCATTGAGCTAAAACATAATTATTAAAGGCTAATATGATATTTAATCCACAATTTCAACTATTCAGTTGTACTACTGCCAGACCTGATATTTTCCTCGCTCGTAGTAAAAATCTGCTACTGAATGTGGCACGTACAGTACGGTTCCACAGGTAGGAAGTACAGTGCGGCCGCTGCCAGACCTGATATTTGCCTCGCTCGCAGTAAAATGAGCTACTGAATGTGGCACGTACAGTACGGTTCCACAGGTAGGAAGTACGGTGCGGCCGCTGCCAGGCTGATATTTGCATCGCTCGCAGTAAAATGTGCTACTGAATGTGGCACGTACAGTACGGTTCCACAGGTAGGAAGTACGGTGCGGCCGCTGCCAGACCTGATATTTGCCTCGCTCGCAGTAAAATGTGCTACTGAACGTGGCACGTACAGTACGGTTCCACAGGTAGGAAGTACGGTGCGGCCGCTGCCAGACCTGATATTTGCCTCGCTCGTAGTAGAATCTGCTACTGAATGTGGCACGTACAGTGGTCGGGCCTTAACTGAGCGAAATGACCTGACTCAGGTAGCCGGGGTGTCCTGAACTGAGCGAAGCACTTCAGGGGACCACCAGAGACGTTCCTTAACTGAGCGAAGGTTAGGTTAGGTTAGGTTAGGTTAGGTTAGGTTAGGTTAGGTTAGGTTAGGTTAGGTTAGATTAGGTTAGGTTAGATTAGGTTAGGTTAGGTTAGGTTAGGTTAGGTTAGGTTAGGTTAGGTTAGGTTAGGTTCCCGAACTCGCATATACCTGGACCTTGCTTCGCTCAGTTAAGGAACATTTTTGGGGACCCTTCGAGGGCTTTCGCTCAGTTAAGGTAATCTTCGCTCAGTTGATGCGAGACCCGTACAGTACGGTTCCACAGGTAGGAAGTACGGTGCGGCCGCTGCCAGACCTGATATTTGCATCGCTCGCAGTAAAATGTGCTACTGAATGTAGCACGTACAGTACGGTTCCACAGGTAGGAAGTACGGTGCGGCCGCTGCCAGACCTGATATTTGCCTCGCTCGTAGTAGAATCTGCTACTGAATGTGGCACGTACAGTACGGTTCCACAGGTAGGAAGTACGGTGCGGCCGCTGCCAGACCTGATATTTGCCTCGCTCGTAGTAGAATCTGCTACTGAATGTGGCACGTACAGTACGGTTCCACAGGTAGGAAGTACGGTGCGGCCGCTGCCAGACCTGATATTTGCCTCGCTCGTAGTAGAATCTGCTACTGAATGTGGCACGTACAGTACGGTTCCACAGGTAGGAAGTACGGTGCGGCCGCTGCCAGACCTGATATTTGCCTCGCTCGTAGTAGAATCTGCTACTGAATGTGGCACGTACAGTACGGTTCCACAGGTAGGAAGTACGGTGCGGCCGCTGCCAGACTTGATATTTGCCTTGATCGCAGTAAAATGTGCTACTGAATGTGGCACGTACAGTACGGTTCCACAGGTAGGAAGTACGGTGCGGCCGCTGCCAGACTTGATATTTGCCTTGCTAATGGTTGGTTTGACCTCGCGGTTTGTCAAATCTCTAAATACGCAGCCAGACGGGCCAACGTGGCAACCTCGCGGCTCGCACCCGCATCGAACCACGCCGAATACGCCGCACATCGCACACCACACACACCACATACACCACACCGCACATGGCTACCACACTTCCGTCCAGCTGGCAGATGTACCGTGCAAGAATACCAATTGTCTCATATTTAAACTCTTTTAGTAATTTCGTATTACGAAATATAATATATTTCATACACCGCTGAAAACATTTAAAACCGCAGTTTCTCGAGAAACGCTGATAAATTCAGGAATTTTTATCTATGAAATTTAATATGAATTCAAAATTTTAGAGCATCGACAACATAAATTTGAATGCATTGAAAATATTTATGCGGCACAATGCTGTAGAAGTAATTAAAAAGAAAACAAGGCATAAAAATATTCTCATAGCTTATTAGCTTACACAGAAATGAGGTCAGCGCCTTATTCATAACAGACTGAAACATAATCTTCCAGATAATGGCCCATTTGGAACAGGAACCAATAAAAGAGGATCAGTTTTCTCGTAACCTTCGGGACTCTTTTGAAAAAAAGATGTATAACTCACACCCGGCGCTTTCCTTTCCCGTTAATCTTTCTTTGGGGTTTAACGACAGAGTTTCGACTGATTTACACCTAAGAAGTGGAACATAAAGCAAAACTTTTCCATAATAAAACGGAATGGAGGCCACACGTGATGGTGGTGAAACCATTGACGGAATGTAAATCACCGAAACACCGGGGAACCACGTGTTAATTGTGGGGCTGGGCCGTAAATTATATGGCTTTATGACACCGAGGGCGCTGTAAAACGGAATTTGGGCGATGAGGGGAGGGTAGGCCGGACGTTATCGGGACGCTGCAACGGTCTGGCGACGCTACACTACACACTAGAGATGAGCGTTATTTCGTTACCCGTTATTTTGTAACTGTTACAGAAAAGTAACTGATACAACAGTTTATAAATATGCAGAGTAATAGTTACTGACTAACTTTGTCCATCCACAGACAACGAATTAAGGAACGGGAACGATTATCATTAAGGTTCTGTAATAACGGAATAACTTATCGTCTTGTGATAACGACTAGGAGAAAGAATGATTAGGCCTATCATCTAGAGTTTTTTGAGAACGGAATAAGTATGGCTAATAACGATATTTGGGAACGTTTGGGAACCGAAATGTAGAACTTGACTCCTTTGCTCGCGGTATTTCCTAGGCTGGCCCTCTGCACCTGATCACAGTTTTATCCATTTCCATCTTTGGAATAACAACGTAGAATATGGCTATAACGTGTTTGTAATCCTTATAAAAATTACCTTTATTTAATGTAGTAAGAGCAATAGCTGCAAATTCACAAAGAATGAATATCTATATAACCATAACATATTTTTAAAATCGTTCCTCAGTATCAAGGAAAATCGTTACGAAGAACGGAAAGCCAGACCTGATATTGGATAACGACTAACGATATAAACGTTCTTCGAGAACAATGTTTTAACTGTTACAAAGTAACTGTTAATAGGATGTTAATGAACAGTAACGGTAACAGTTTTAACTAAAATCAACAATATCGCTCATCACTACTAGGCCTATACATCTGGTATGTACTTGAACGGTCCAGTGGCGAAAGGAAGCGGAAAATGTAGGCAGCACTAAGACTTTGAAGACCGTACATGGAATTTATAATTTGGTTTTTCATTAACGGTCATTGAAACAGAAAAACAGGGATTATGTTTAAATTGGGTGAAGATATAGCTGCCAAGTAACCTGACCTATACAATACAACGAAAGAAAATTGCCCGTAAAGGTAGCATTCCTAAGCGACGACTCTAGCGACTCCAGTCGTACGGCTGTAGCCAATAGAAATATAAACATGTTTATAGGTCTATGCTGTAGCCGCGCGACTATGACTCATACTGCTTCGCATGTTTTAGCGACGGAAGCGGCTCTAGTGAGGCGGCTCGAGCCGTACGACTAAACTGCTTGCATGAGCAGTCTAGTCGTATCAGCCGCAACGACTGGAGCTATGTTTTTGTGCTATTCCTACATGCGAAGCAGTGTGAGTCATAGTCGCGCGGCTACAGCATGGAACTGTAAACTGTTTATATTTCTATGGGCTACAGCCGTACGACTGGAGTCGCTAGAGTCGTCGCTTAGGAATGCTACCTTAAAATAGCACAATAACTAGGGAAGAATGATAAATTACATTTTAAAACCTGAAAATATCCTTCATTACATATTATTTACCTGAAACTTGAAACTAAAGCGTCAACTGACTTGAATGCTCTGTGTTGATTGCTGTATAAACACTTATTTTTTAAAGCAGATATTTTTTAATTCATTGTTTTTTATGCTCTTGTGCACTTTTTACACGTACAGTTTGGCCAACTGCCAAACAGAATAAGATAATGTGTGTAAATATCCACATCTGCAATGACGGACAATAACAGTTAGGGATTGGCATTGTTCTCTGCTTCATTTATCTTACAGCTTTTGTCTTGGGATACGTAGCTATTTATCACTTGTCAATATGTTCATTTGAAAGTAGGCTACTGTAATGTATTCGTGCGAAGACATTCGTCACATATATTGAAATGGCTATCATAGTATATCATGGTTAATATAGCCCCAGATGGTCTACCGCTATCAGTCTTCCGTATGTTTAGATAGGCGTGTTTTATTCAGGATAGTGTTGAAAAATATTAAAATAAGATAAATTGAAATGATCATCGGTTGCGAACATAAGGTTAAACAGCGGTAGTAACTTAGGCGGTCCGAATATATCTGACGAATTTTTATAGTTGAATGTTTAGAAAACGCAACTACTGTCGATATTTAGATACCATGGTAATTTCCTGGGTTGCCTGCTAAATCGGTACAGAGCGAAAGTGGTACATGCAAGAAATCGGTACAGTTTGAGGTGACAGATTAAATTATGGAATGATGAGGGTTCGATGCGAGGGCGATACGAGAGGTGTGCGAAATCGGTGAACATTGCTTACCGCCCCACACATTGCTGAGAGGAATTTAGATTACTTCTATGTTGATGTGACGGAAAGTATTTATTACAACTGTTTAAAGAAAGTTCAAAATTTATACAATGTCATATCTCGAGTTCTCCAATAATTTCTTAGCTATTTGCATACTTTAATTTTTCATAAAACCAGAGTAAATTTTCCAGAGAAATACTATTAGGCTAAATAGCCTCGGTAGGATTGCTAGGTGTACTCCTATACAGCCTACGCCGCTGCCGCCGGCCGAGGCAGGTAGTGTACCAATTTCGCACACCTCATTTTATCGCCCTCGCATCAAACATTCGTCAAACCGTCATCAAACATCTGTCACCCCAAGCTTTACCGTTTTCTCTCATGTACCAATTTAGCATGCATTATTTTCATTCAATCGATTTTTTAAACCAAAGAGACTTTGGAAAGGGTAAATTTTCATGAAACAATGCAGTTAAACTGTGATCTGCATATATTACCCATACGTTGATTTATTACCATGGTTAATTAGTTGAAATTTTTGTTTAGTTTGGTGTCAAAATATTTGAGTATCGTGCTCACATTCACAATAGTCACCCAGCAAATGAAATATTGTTCTGCATCCAATTTGTTTGCTGTATCCAACTAGTGACCCCGAGGACATTCTAAGATATTGCACTTGATCTGCGGTTGTTGATTTTTGTTTTGTGTTTTACCCGATTTTCGGTTGGCGGGCGCGCCGTCCCGGCCGCCCACTCGGGTCACTGAACTTGTTTGCAGACGCGCGTTTCGTTTTTACTGCGCCTAACACCAGACGGCCCTGGCGCACTTTGGGGCATTTCGAAAATGAAGCTCGGCTCGCCCTCCATTGTATTCGGCTCGTTCACCCCGGGTTTCGGTTTCGTTTTCGTTTATTTCGCTTTTAAATGGCCGATTTTATTCTGATATAAACAGAATTTTCTTAGCCTTATTAAAAAAAAAGTTAAAAGTAACATGTGATAAAAACAAAAACTAAGGAGTATATAGAATATGCAACAGAATAGTTGACAAACAACATCAGTTTTACTATAGCCTATTGAATTGGTTTTAGGTAAATATCATGACGTACTGTAGGAGGATATTACACGTAAGATGATTAGTCTTAATTGCATCGGCTTACAAAATTTATATTTTGAATCTTTTCCAACAAGGCTTAAATGTTGGTTTGTCAAGAATAGGGCGAAATATCATAATCAAGTTCCTTAAGATCAAGCACGATTCGAGTAAGGGCTATAAGTTATCGGTTCTAAATCCAAATAAAGGTTTCTTTATTGATACTAGATCGTCCATCACCTCGCGAAGAACAAAGGACTTGGGGATCGAGGTAGATGTTGGAGCCTTGCCGAAAACCGAAGGTCACGAGCGACTTATGACATTGACCTTAGCTTGCGTAATGCCTGGTGGGGCGGGGGATAGAGGGGGGTGTGGAAGGGGGCTACGGTACAATTATTTTTGAGAAAGGGGGCCAAGATACCGCTAGGCGACGGGGCCGCTGGGTGGCCCACAAACACACCAGGAACCGTGGCGGAGGAGGGATTAAGGCCAATCGCCGCACACGCCTAGAGATAGCCATGATTGCCACTGCAGGATGTGCATGGTCCACTTCCGAACCAGCGTCTCGTGGTCTAGCCTCAAAAGCGGATAACGCAATTTATGATTGTTTGGAAAGCGCGCTGGTTCCTCAAATTCAGAACATCAATTTCTAAATTCAAGATCCTACAACCTTGGACACTTCTGAAAAGGTAAAGGATGTGCATGGTCCGCTTCGACACTGCAGTCTAATGTTCTAGGTTTGCGTTCTATGGAAGGGCCTCAAATACGGATAGCTCAATGCATAATTATTTTGAAGTACGTTGGCCTCAGGATGTGAATTTCTAAATTCACGATGAAAATCCCACAAATTTAGAAAGTTTGTAAAAAGCTAAAGATGTGAATGGTCCGATATGGAAATATCATACAAGCATGTTCTAGATTTGCGTTCTATGAAAGGGGTCGCCTCATATACGATTAGCGCAATAAATTCGTGAAATGTTCGTGTAAATTCGTCTTGGGTTATTTGGAAAGGAAATTGATTCCTCGGAACGTCAATTCCTATAAACCCACAAACTTGAACGGTTCTTAAAGGGTGGAAGATGTGCAAGATCCAACCTTGGAACTATCGTGCAATCATGTTCACTCATGAATTATCAAAGGGTTACCATTAGAGATACTCGTCTTATATTCGATGACTACATTGGAAGTTGTATGTCGCTTCGGTTATGGCAAAGTTCTTTTCCCTTTTGTTCTTTTGTTTGATGTAGCAATAAGAAAACCATAAATTGGAAATAACTATTCATCCACATCTATTTTCATACAGTACTTAGACCTTGAACCAATTTTAGAATTCGAGCTACGAAGAAAAATACTAACATGTGTAATTAATCTTTTTTGCAAGCCTCAAAAAAGCAGTAGTGAGAGTGCTTAACAACCCGATGGCGTTGCGCTGGCAGATGGGTCGATGAACCCCAGCCTTGGCCAAGGAAACCGAAAGTTAAGAACAATGGGCGTCCTTGGCTTGGGTGCTGAGTCCGAGCCGACGAGTGTGGGAGGAGAAGAACTCAGGGCCCACTCATCAATTAGGGTCATCCCAGCATGCAACCTGTTATTGGTTAATTCAACATTCTGCGGTCGAGACGCCGAAATTTGGAGGCGTCCGCACGCAAACCCCAAATAGCCGGGTGGCCCGGGCACCGATCGTTTTAGAAAATTAATTGAAACTGAGAAAAAAACAAAAGTATTTTCAGCGAAGCAATTTCCGCGCTAAACATAGACACGGATGGACCTCTGCGAGAAAATTATACCCTTGCGGAAGTGCGGGATCAATCTGTTACACGTCTAGACTTAATTTTGGACTTAGATTTGAAAATTCCTTTCGAGTGTTGAAGAAATACGGCTGTGATCAGAAATCTTTGAACTTGAGACACCTGATGCAATCTGGACAAACAAGACATTTGGCTCACCACTAAAGTACAGTAGTTGTGTTTGTGCAACTACATAAATATACGTTTACCTTCGAACGAGAACGAGATAAAAAATTAATTATACTGGTTCTGTTAACAAAACTTCAGGTAATTTAGATTTAAACTAAAAATCATCAAGAATTAAAATATTAGGTATATCTTTTGAAAGTGACTACAACTGGAAACTGGAAATGGAAAGTGATGTAAGAAGGATTGCCACGTCAACTCGCATAGAGAAAATATTTCAAAGCAGTGAACAGCCCGGAACAATGCTATCAGTATTAGCATAAACGGTTGCGTGGCAGTGAGAATGCAACTTGAAATGCAACAGGTCGTTACGTTTTGCCAAGCCCATGTACAGTCAGCAACTCGCTGAACCAAGAGAGGACTAATTGACGTTTTTAACGAGTGATAATTTGTTGGTATCTTCTTTCATCAGAAAAAGAAAAACCTCGGAGAAGTGAAGGAAACTGTTTTATTTCGTAGAAGGAAAGAGGGATGACTCCATAAACGTTCGTTTCTTGATTGACTGATCCTACTTGAAAAATCTATCGTCAATTTTGGTCAAGAATTTTAGCAGATAGCTTAGCAAATTTGCTGAATAAGAAGTACTTTAAAGTAGTATTGCTGAAGAAAGAGTTTTCTAAGTAGAGAATGCTTGTTAAAAGCTTAAATATGGGAACAAGCTCTTGACATCTATAACAAAACAGAGGGATGACTCCATAAACGTTCGTTTCTTGATTGGCTGATCCTACTTGAAAAATCTACCGTCAATTTCAGTCAAGAATTTTAGCAGATAGGTTAGCAAATTTACTGAATAAGTAGTATTGCTGAAGGAAGAGTTTTCTAACGAATGAAAGCTAGTAAAAAGCTTAATATGGGAACAAGCTCTTAACATCTATAGCCTACAGATTCCAATTTTCATTTCAAGAGTTTCCTGATGACGTTGAGCAGGCAAATGAAGTTCCAGCCGGCGAGACACCAAGGCAGTGCAGGCGGCCAGACTCGGACTATCTGCTCGCCAAAGTCGGTGACCGGGGGAGAGAACTCGTCGTGATAAGGGGTCCGTGACCTTGGGCGGCCGGTGCGTGTGCGTGTGCGTGTGTGCGTGGTATGCGACGCTTCCTACGCGGTCCGCCGGATGTTGGTCAGATGGAATTTCAGCCCCGAGATCCGTCCGTCGGCGTACATTGTTGCCGATGATAAATGGCGCGGTGATAACATCGGCATCCGTTTATGGCGGAGTTATTGATCGTTCCTCCGCTTATGGTGTTTGTGTATCCAATAGCCTAGCCCAAGAGGCGGTTTACTGACAAGAATACGGCGTCTCCAGAACTATTCTGAGAAAACCAGCCAGTAGAGTAAGTATGGGGTAGTCGAAATTCGCGTTGCGAAAAAAAAACTTAGGTCATCCTTCTTGAAAATATATCTGAAGTTTTCAATATTTTGTCAATATCGTAAATAATTTTGTTCCATTATTGGATTGTTCGTGGAAATGTTCAAACTCACTTCAAATCTTTAAGGAGGAAACTATTGGGCATAGAGATTTGGAACACTTATTGTTTTCATTTTTCATCTAATTTCTTGAAACACCGATAAAGTACTATTTGAAGGTGAGAATGACTGAAGGGTGAGTGTAAACATTTTGATACATCAGATGAGGTGTTAGTTACTGCCAAATAGTAGCTGTAGTATTTGTCAGGGTCATTAAATTAATAGTACAGTGACCAAAGGAACCTGGTGCAGTTTTTTGAACCTCAAAAAAGCTTCCAAATAGTCTCAGGATCGTACCGCCTAACCTTTTACATTCAAAGGCGAGAACTACAACCACCCAGCTTTATATCGTGGGGTAGACGAGATACGCGTTGTGGAAATGAACTTTAGATCATCCATCTTTGAATGTATAGCAGTTCAAGAATGTGACAATATCATCAATAGTATGCTGTTCACTCGTGATTGTCCGTGGAAATGTTCCTACTCCGCTCTACGTAGGAACTACTGAGCGTCAAAATGTTAACTGAATGTGCCATTAGTCATTGACAGTGCATTCTACGGTACAGTGTTTGCAACAGAACCATCTGTGAGGTACCTCTGCTCCGACCGGAGAGTTTTGCCGCCGATGTTCGATGTCCGAGCCCATCCCAGATCCAGATCTACTACCACGACTGGCGTCGCGGATCGTTTACACCGGTCCAGATGAATTTGGAAGAGTCGCTTGGCCTTGCCGCGGTCGGCCTTGCCTTTTGTTTTATTTGTAGCCCACGAGTGGTGGGTCTGCCCGTGGCCGGCCAGACTCGCACCACATGGTCGCCACGTCCCACCGTTCTACCAGCTCTCCTCTGATCGGCGCTTTCGGCCAAATTACGGATTACACGACATTTAACGGACTTTGGGTGGTAGACTGTTAGAGGGAAAATTGTTAATCTTAATTTGGTCAGAAATTGTTTTCTTCGAACTATGTCATTTACAAAATTTAAGAAATGGACAATACCTGAAACATTCGGATTTATATATCACCCGACAAAAGTTACTGAGATTAAAGTATAGGAGTTTCTTTTGCCAGTGACCCTCTTCTTGCTGTGAGTCCATATATCTTTGCAACAACACAGTGTTCAACACCAGTCCGACTTCCACAATTGTGTGAAATATTGCATTGTTATCCTATATTATTGTGTTTGAACAGTTTGATTAAAGCTGGATGGGTTCCTTTTCTTGTTCCCAATTTTCCTCGTAATAAATTTGCGCTTCGACGAGAACTTACGACGAGAACCAAACTTTGTTGCTGCTGGCCCGGGTAAGCGAGGCTGTAATCACGCATGTGTAAATATTCTCTACTCACTTGCTAATGACGCTGGGCCATAGACCATCATGACGACGCGTTCTGTGTGATTACTCAATCATACATGCTGACACAGGCAAATTTTATATTGGTTTCTATTATTTATCTTGAAATGTATTGCAGTATCAAATATAAGTGGAATGAGAATATCATTTCTTAATTAGTCATCTGAAAGGCCCAAATTATTGATTATGTCTCTTTATTATTATATTCTGAGTTAAAGCAGGTCAAAACAATTCATGCCCAGAGGTAAACACATTCTCAGCAACATATTTTTTTTTATTTAAATTAGCCTAATTTTAAGGGTGGGTTTACACGTGAGAGTTTTTCACTCTCGGAGTGGTTAGTTACTCTCATAAAAATCTCAGACAGCTGTTGATAGTACTCGCAGAAAACTGTCTGGGATTAACAATCTTGGAAAATTCGCTTGTTGTGTAAACACCTCTGCGAGTACCTGCTGAGAGTACGAAACTCTCTGAGAGTGAAAAACTCTCACGTGTAAACCTACCTTGATAAATTACTAATCACAATTATTACTGTATCATTCTATTTGTTATTATTGAGCAACTGTACAACGCACTTATTACTGTTTCAATCATCACATTGATTCCTTTTTCAGGACACGAACCTCTAAGTCACGTGTCGCGTTCGAAGATCAGATTACAGCCAACGGACGGAACATCAGACAGTTGAATTGTTGAATTTTTACTTGAAAATTCAGATGATACATCTGTATTCGGTGAAACGCGGCGCTCTATAGCACTCTCCAGTTGTCTGGCATCATAATAACATATTGCGATTCCAGATAAACATAATGTTAACCTTCAAGGGGATTTCAGTGAAAAAACTCATTATGTTATAGTTTCTCCTATTTGTGTACGGTTTACAGATTAAAAGTTTTAGAGTTTAAGAGAAGAACAAGACTTCTGAAGGAAGGTCGCATTGGGAGACAAACACCGAGCACAGTCAAAGAGCCTCGGTAGAGTGTATTTCTAGACCATGGTAAAGCTGGCAAAGGTGAACAAACTTATGTTTACATGATACATACCAACCAATACGTTATATGCACTGCACTGCTCTTGAACTGTTCTATAACACGAGTTAACCAAATCTTTCTTTTACTAAAGAAGGTATTTTTTAAATTTAATAATCAAACAAAGGATTATTTACAGTAGACTATATTGTTTTTTCATCACAAATTCAATAAAAAGCTAAATTTTTCAAGCTAAATGTTAATTTCATTTGTGCTGTTATGGTACAGTATATCATGCAGTCTTAAATAAACCTCAATCTCTTGTTGCAAACAAAACATTGTCATTAAGAAAATTGACACACTAGTTGATAAGCCCTCCAAGCAAACAAAAGAATAAATACTTGATGTTCCACCCAAAACATGTGCTGTAGTTTGAACCAGTGACCTAGAATGATTTCTAATGAATGTCAACCATCACCACCTTCATCATCTGTACAAACACAACACAACAGACAACAGACTGGCGGCGGCGGCGGCGGCGCCATGGTGGCATCGTGGAGCCAAGCACCTTGCTACACCACGATATCAACTAAACAGTTACCTCCTATTTTTAGGGTACAAAATTTTATTTGGCACAATTCAGAAACCCCTTTATTGTCCGTCTCGTATATTTCATATTTAGGTAAGACTCATGATTCAGATTGTCAAGCGAAGCACTAAATGTACGAGAAAAGAGAATTAAAGTTACCTTATCTAACTAAAGAATCCACCAAAGAGAGATAGTATGTAGAGGCTACAATGGAAATCAAGCATTGCACTGTTTGGTAACAATAACGAAATCTAATGACAATGATCGCATAAACGATAAAAGGGTGTGTACATTAAATTAGGAAAAGTCGCCAAACTTCGCTAGGGTGTATAGAGCCTTAACATAAAAACATTTTAATCATAAAGTATTTATTGTATAGAGCCTCAGAAATGGGATGATTTTGAGCAAACGGAAAAAGTAGACGCCCTAATTGATATTAATAAGGCAAATATATTATATATAAAATATATGAAAAAAAATATTTTCACGTTTTCAACATCCCAAGTAGACATTAAAAAGCTACCCTAATTAAATTATATATTAAGTAACTGTGATTTTAAATTATGCAATAAATTATTATTATAGTGAGGATATTCTAGTTTTAAAAAAATCTTAAAAGTTTTCATGTACATCACAAATCTATATATTAATAGGAAAGCATGTTTCTTTTCCTCCTTTTTTCTCAGCTCTTATGCATTGTAAGAGAAATCCGCGCATACCGTTATAACCTGTAGATGAGCAGAATCGTACTCTAATTCACATCGGACTACAGGGCTATGCCCACAGGCTTTCAAGTTCGAATGTTAATCCTATGGAGGAAGGAGAATTGATTGAATCATTAGACAGCTGTTGTAAAAACAACTATTAGAAAAACAGGTAGAACAGATGTTTCCGATATAAAATATATGAAATAGTATATTTCGTCACAAGGGCCGAAAGTGGCGTTTTGCCGGCCCCGAGATCGTGTTTCAAGTTCGAGACGAAGTCGAGAACTTGAAACGATCGAGGGTTGGCAAAACGCTTTCGGCCCGAGTTATGAACGATATTTTTCATCACACTACACAATTCAGTAAATCCTAAACAAGTGAAAAATTACTTTTTCGTTCATAACAAACAAAACATAACTTCAACTTCAACTAACCTATAGCGAGATGTACTGCTTGAGTTTCTGGTTGCTAGGCAACCACTTCACATCAGGTAAGGCCACCAAAACTAATATTGTAACGGTAAGTGACTACAGCTGATTCCAAGGGGAAAGCACTATTTTCCATCTACGTCATACATATTTGCAGTTGCTATCAGCTGAACTACTAACTACGTCACTGATTTGTTATTTGTTGTTGTTGTTAATAAATATCTACTAATATTCTAGGTTTCTCTGCTACCGTTTCCATTACCGCCCTAGGCCGGAAAATTTTGCCGGCCTGGGCCGGCAAAACAGGTGTTTCGTTGGTAGAAGTGAGGGTCGAAAACAGGTGATATCGATGTAGTGTGATGAAAAATTCTTGGGTGTGGATCAACTGAAATTTTGATCAAATTTCGATCAGGAGGCGATCTCTAGTCTGTTTAATTTTACAATATTGGACTCGTCCCAAACAGAACTTGGGCTTCGATCGAATTGGTCCTTGATCCAGCAGAGCTTTAGAATGCATTTAAAATGCAACAAATACTCATAAAGTCAAATGAGGCGAGCGAAAACGACGCCGAACCGATGAACTCACTGACCAACTGAACAGCGACTATTTTCGGCGGATTCAAAATAACTGGAGTCCATGATCCAAGCAGGAATGTCGATCGCGCACGCGGAACTGGTGCACAAAGTCTACAATAAAAAGCCGATAAAAGAACGAGAGAAGAACCTGAGAGCGTACACAACATCCGTAAACTTGTGGGGCCGAAGCCAAAACCGTAGACGACTCGAAATAAGCGCCGGGGGTCGTCGTCCGCGCGACCACGTGCATCGCCCGCGCTCATTCAGCGGTGGGTGCATTCTGGCGACATTCTCTGTGGGATGGGTGCATTCTGGTGACATTCAGAAGGGTCGGTGGCATTCTGGTGACATTCAACAAGGATTGGGTGTGTCGTGGAAACTTTGAATGACGGTGGGTGCATTCTGGTGACATTCAGAAGGGTCGGTGGCATTCTGGTGACATTCAACAAGGATTGGGTGTGTCGTGGAAACTTTGAATGACGGTGGGTGCATTCTGGTGACATTCAGAAAGAGTCGGGTGCATTTTGGTGACATTCAACAAGGATTGGGTGTAATCTGGAAACTTACAACAAAGATTTGGAGCATTCTAGCGACTATCAACGAGGATATTGTGTATTCTGGTGACATTAAAGAAGCATTGGGTACATTATGGAATCTCTCAACAAGGATTTGGAGCATTCTGGCGACATTCAACGAGGATAGTGTGTATTCTGGTGACATTCAAGAAGCATTGGGTACATTATGGAATCTCTCAACAAGGATTTGGAGCATTCTGGCGACATTCAACGAGGATAGTGTGTATTCTGGTGACATTCAAGAAGCATTGGGTACATTATGGAATCTCTCAACAAGGATTTGGAGCATTCTGGCGACATTCAACGAGGATAGTGTGTATTCTGGTGACATTCAAGAAGCATTGGGTACATTATGGAATCTCTCAACAAGGATTTGGAGCATTCTGGCGACATTCAACGAGGATAGTGTGTATTCTGGTGACATTCAAGAAGCATTGGGTGCATTATGGAATCTCCCAACAAGGATGTGGTGCATTCTTTCGACATTCACTGTAGGCTGGGTTCATTTTTGCAGCATTCATACCTTTGGGTGCATTATGGGACTTTGCGCTAGATTGAAAGTACGGTATATACAAATGGCTTACTTAAGAATTTCAAACCAAATAATAAATAATAAAAACAGGGAATTTTAAATTGCCGGCGATGCAAAAATTAAAACTTTCATTGTAATATTTGACATTAAACTATCCATAAACAAATATACAAATTGATTAAGCTTTGAATTTGATTCAAGCACTTATTACAAACCATAAGTGTACACTTTTGTGGGTTTCCCGCGTCCGGGAGCTGTCAGTTGTCACTACAGAGGGGGCCAGCAGCTCCTCATGCGGAACGGTTGTTGTTATAAGTTCCATTACTCTGGGCAGCCACAGGCAATGACGCCGTCACAGTCGTGGGTTTCCGGTGCCCAAACCCAAATACCCATCTGTCCGAAACCCCCTCACCCCCTCCCCCCCTCAGGGGTCAATGCCCCCGGCGGTTATTTGTTTAATAATTGTAACAGTTATTTTGGAAGTGGGTTTCTATCTGGCCGAAGTTTTAAGTGCACTTTGATTTGTGTAATGGTTAATACAGTATATTTTATAAAATTTATATTTAAGGTGTTCAAGGAATAAAATGAATGAAAGTTAGCCTATGTGTTTATATTATGAACTCCGAAAAATAAAGTCATCATTGTTATTAGTGTTGAAGGAAATCACTGTTCCTACTGATGGTAAGTTAAGTAAGCCTACTATTGACTTGGCTACTCTACGGTATCACAAAAGTTAGATTTGTTTTTTCGTGCCACAATCATTCTACACTCATCTGTCATTCATATTCAGGTTAAAATACCCACTATGTGAGGTCCCTGTCTCAAGATATTGATATAGTGATATTTATTTTCATGGTACTAGTGTGTTCAAGAATATAATATGAATTTACAAAAGCGCCTAATCCTAAATCATTTTTAGAAAATTGTTCCTAAAAAAATTTCGCTTAAAAATTGCATTAGCAAAAAAAATGGTTTACGATACCTGCTTGTCTAGTGATCCGGAGGGGTTAGTTTTCACTACCACGGTTTCGGGTCTTTTTCACCCATTATCAAATGTTTGCAGTTACAAGTTCACATTAATCCTTCATGGTGAAGTCGTCAGTATATTAAAATTAACAGGAAATATACTGACACTATATGCAAATATAAACACTTGATAATGGGTAAAAAAAGACCCGAAACCGTGGTAGTGAAAACTAACCCCTCCGGATCACTAGATAAGCAGGTACCGTAAACCATTCTTTTTGCTATAAGTACGTGATCCAGTGGCTAATCCATAGTAAAATTGCATTGTTTTAGGCCTACTAATGTAGGCCTAACAGAGAGAAGCACGGAACTGCCCGTGTTATGAATGAAAGTAAGGAAAATCTGGATAATCTTTCTTCCTTACAAGAGATTTTTGGGGTTTTTAATCTATGACACTGCTGGATCGTTTCATTTGCCGGGACGTTACGCACTTCGCAGTTCGCGGCGCGGCGGTGACGGTGGAGCGGTAGCGAGTAGCCAAGGCCACGGAGCTGGCTTGTAGCGAGCGGTGTATAATTGTGGACGTCTCGTCGGTGTCCTTCATTACTCTATGGATAATGTATCACATTCCACCTGTCCCGGACACCCACGTACCGCGGTCGCATCTGCGGCTAGTGTCAACCGTCAGGGGAACGGACAGCGTTTGGGGTGAAAGTTCATGGTATTATGGTTTTGGTTGTTTCACATTGGACCAGCCTTATCACATAACTTACATCTGTAGATCAACATATTGAAGTGACAAGCCTACAACTCAACATAATTATATTTTATGCAGCACTCATGCGAGTAAACGGAGCGAGAGAACTCAAAGAAATAGAGTATAATTAAAAATTGCATTACCTCAAGTGAATTTGCATGTCATTGCAAATCTTGACCAGTGTTTTGTTTTAATTGTTTTTGCTGCTGCTCCAATGCTCAGCCTAAACTTTTGTTTGATGTTCCGAAAATCCCATTTCACTCTTAGCATAATGTGAGAATTAAATGGGCTATTCAGCTCGCATTGGAGATAGGCCTAGCTGAACTAAAAGAATATTCTCGATTCTGATGTACTTGGCTAAGGTGGAGTTGCTGACGATTTTACTCTAATCGTATGGCAAAATAATAACCTCTCAAATGTTATTTACCGCTAAAGAATCAATTTTAAATATTCAGACACCAATTTAACAGCATCGCCATATTAAGCGCTACTTGGCAAACAAATCGGAACAGCTGATTAAAAAACTGAGGAGAACCATTACTCACAAACAACCCGTAACCACTTGCAGCCGGTCCATTACCTGAAACAGAGAAACTGATCAGTTAGCGTCTAACGACCGGATGGCAGGGGGGGCGTTACCGGGGCCGATAACTCGGTAAACACTCGGTAACTGCAGTCATGAACGCGGCCAAGCGGTCGTGACGGATGCTGGGGAGATGTCTCAATGAGGGAGGCAAAAACGGAAACGCGCCGATCGGACCGGAACGGAGGGCGCCGGGGTCACCTTGAGGTGCGTCCTAGGGGCACCAGCGGGCCGGGGGTGGTGAACAACATGGGCGGATATCTGGGGGAGCAAGCTCTCCGAAGGGTATGAGATATTTGAATGAATGGAAAACTCATTCACCATCAAAACCAATTTTAAAGGTCCTTAAAGGTATAGCCTATTTGATTTATTAAACAAAAACCCCTTTCAATATTTTGTTACAGCTATAAGTTCTAAAATAAAAAGCTGGGGCTTCGGTGCACTTCCACACACCCCCGTAAATCCCCCCCCTCCCATGGTGAACAACTAAATAAACACTAACTGATGGTGATACAAGTGATACTAAATGAATCTAGGGTTTCCCACCTGATGTTTTCCAGAGCGATGATAAATTCTGACTATTGTGTTCATCGCATTAATGCCAAGTGGATGAAGCCCTAGTATACTTAAGTATCATATTTTTTATGAAATAGGCGCTCATGAGAAACAGTCATTTCATTTATGAATAAGTGAAGCTGTATTAAAACTACGATACTACGATTACCAGTGAAACTGTAATATGGCTAGTAAAATGCACGAGAGCCAAACATAGTCATAGTCGATAGAACATCAATGAAGATAAAAACAATGTTGTTCGATAAAAATCGTATAACATACTAAACGGACAATACTATTACTGCCTAATTTGTTAACAAATAGATTTAACATTGCTTTTACAGTAATTACTAGACATAATAGGTCAGAGCCATATTACCACTTTGTCCCTCTGAGCAAAACACAACAATATTAACATTAAATGACGTGGCTAAACTGTAGCCTTTGAAAAATAAAGTTTAGTTTGCGCATATTTCATATTCAACTATCTGAGACATCGAAATAAGGAAACGAATCGGGGGTATAAAATACAGAAAACCACAGTGTTTTATAGTCGCTAAATTATTAATCGAATCAAACCAGACTTCAGCTATACAACAGAAGTACACGATTGAGGCCAGATTTATTGTACTGACATTGTCTTGGGAGCGTAAGGTCAAATGCCGACGATGGAAATGAAGAAATATTGAGACGCATTGACAGCTGTGCAGTTGCAGTTGCAGTTGCAATTGCAGTTGCATTCGCGCATTCGATTGGTGAGTGTTTGCGCCATTTTATTGAAGCTTTAATGATACGAAACGAAAATATTTACGGAAACGATCGTAACGTTGTCATTTAGGCAAGGTTGTAAACCACAGATAATCTGAAAACTTATACTTCTTTGCTTAATGCAGTTTCGTATGTATAATGTAGATTGTGTAACTTTTTAAATTGCATTTGTTAGGACCAATGAAATTAAATAGGAGCCTTCAATCAACACGGTTTAGATACACAGGATAAACATCACGTGACAACAAGGGGGTAGATGGTAATGGATGGCGCGAGGGAGGTGTTAATGACAGGGGTAGAACGTTCAACCCTTTGCGGGCAGCTAACCCTTAAACCTTATCCAGCGAGGCCGGTGATAAAAAATTGTTTCTATCGTTTAAAACATTGAACACCATCCGGTACGCCCATGCGACTTTCCATAGATAATTAATTATAATTAAAAATAATAAAGGCAAAGTTAACGTGGACGCCGCGCCGTTCGCACGAGTTTTGCATTGCAGTTCGTGTTTTATTAAATGTCCTTTTAAATGTTCGTATGTGTGTTAAAATTATGACGAAGCTTCTTCGAAGTTGGATTAAGTGGATTAATCAACATTGATGTTCTTTGCTTGATAATGAACCCTTGAGGTTCGAAACCTAGGTCGTAAGAAACGAAATCAGGATCACTGAAAGAGCACGTAGGTAATTTAAACCTTTTTATGCCAAAGTTAACGATTGATACTCATAGAATTAGAATTCTAAAATTCAACAGAATGGTAAATATTATAATGTTGGTTTGTGATTACGCTACGTTCGTAACCACGAAGGAATCCTCAACGGTACTTTTATATTTATAAGTAAACGCTGTAGAAGAATTTCTAATTTTGACGTTACTAATGCTAATGAGCATGGTAAGCAATTTATAGACTCGGTCAATTAGAATATCGTTCCGAGTGGCAAATTAAGGACGGGATTATGAGTTGACCTTGATGTCCTAATTGCTACGCACTTTCGACTGTGAAGAGTTAGCTTCAAACATGGTTAAATATCTAATCAACGTATAAACTAACATAAAAATCGCTTTAACGAGCAGAGCTGTACTTTAGTCGTTAAGATCTAATAAAAATATTTAAGTATATTTTGTAACAATAAAAATCAGCCGCTCTCATTTTTTAAAGGTCAAATCTAGAAGTTTTTTTTAACATTTAGCCTCCTAAAAACGGCGTCTTATGACTGGATTCTCGTTTAAGTAGTATTTAAAGAGTTTTAATTTGACCTTACCCCATCACAAATCTTGCACGATTTTATTTTATAGCATTGCTGATATATACGTCAAAAGCTACAGGTAACTGTTAAGCTGGATATTATTTAAATTTATAAAAAAAAATTTCACCTAAAGATGAAGACAAATCCATTTGCACAAACATGGCCACGTTCGGAAGTTTTCTCTATGTGAACATTCATTCTTTTATCATGAGAATGACTAAAAGTAAAGGTTCAAAACAGATGTATGAAGATCCGTTTTGAATTAATAAATAAAAGGAACTGCTTGTCCTCCGAATCAGACATGACATGCATCCTGTTAAGAGAGTTGAAAGAGAGCCGGGGAAAGGAGAGAGAGTGGTTTACGATTAGAATTTTTATTCTCTACATTGAAAAGCTTCAGTTACCATAGGATTAACACGATAAGTTTATATGTCACAAAGTGATTTAAAGCCACTTTTACTTTTCTGTAAAACAACATAATACTATAGAGAAGGGGAATTCGCCCACATTACACAATGATGCTGCACAAGATATAATTCGCTACAAATGCCTTATTTTTTACTTGCTCAATCCAGTTCAATTTAATTTTCAAAACTTAAAGAAAAAGTTGTTTAAGAGCTTCATCCTGCGTAGCCGAGACACCTGGCCCATCATTCCTATCTGTTCGCGATCGAAATGTAGAAAATTAGAACGTTTTTGTCGTTAGAGCTAGACACGACTCAAACTATAAAAGCAGAAATATGAAGCTTAATAGATAAGCTAATAGTAACAGGAAAACTGAATTTCACAAATTTGCCTTTCGAGTTAGAAATTACTAAAAATGTACAACAGGAAATGTCACACATAATTGATAAAACCAACAGGGAAACTCCATTTTTTACTAATTTCTAAATAAGTGTTATTAAAGTAACAACAAAAATAAAGAAAGTTAAAAACCACTTTCACCTTGCCCAACAAAAGCCTTTGAAAGTAAAGTCTCTTTCTACTATCTTTTAAACAATTGCATAATACAATTCTCGAAAACATTTAAGGTGATGGCGAGTCGAACCAAAAAGTAAAGTGAGCGTAGACGCGGAAAGAGAATAACCCGAATGTGTGGGCTGGATGAATAATTTATGTGCAGTTACCATTTTGGCGGGTAACCGAGGTCAAAACACAGGCCGCCAACTGCGGCTAGCAAAATAACTCGGTCCTCCGACATACTATATGGAGTGATTGATGGCGAAGAGGGCGCCTCACTGTTTGAAGGGTCATTAATTCTGTGAACTTCGGAAAGCTAAAGTAAAAGAAGACAAAATAGAATCATGTTTCCTAGTTTGATTTATCTGGACAATACGGGGTCTTGAAATTGAGGGTATTATTCGAGATTGAAAGAATGGCTTCCTAACAATTAAGACCAAACTGTCAGAGGAAATATTTGTTTGCTCTATGAATAATTAATATGGCCTAAAACAATTCGCCTGTTACTGTAGATCTAAACTAGACATATATATACATATATTCTCATTTTTTAGAATCGAATTCAAGATTCTAATTTAACTATGAAGCATGCAAAAACCCATAGGCCTACTTAAGTTAAGGAAATAATAATAAACAAACAGAGACTTCCGCTGTATAGTACCAGCACATATGCAGTGAGTTAAGCTACAAACAACTTTTGGAAAGGATACTAATTACTAATACATTTTGTCAGTTTTTTAAAAGATATTAGTTTTTCTATTATAACACTTTAATTGATTTTTAAACTCAAATTTTAGACTTTATGGATCCCAACTTTAAGCAAATACCCCAATAAGAATATCTTAGCAAATCCCTGTTTTTTGTTTTGTTTGTTTTTTAACATGAGTTAAGCAAATAACATATAATATTTTACTTCCTTATCGTTATTACCAGTAGTGCTTATATAATAACCCTAAATACTATGAGGAACGAAAGGCTTTATTTAACTTACTCGTAATTAACCGTTCAAATTGTTCAACTAGAATAGTTTGAAAAACATGAAGAAAATAAATACATAACCGAAATGTAATAATTAAATTTTGTAACAATAATTACTCTTCGAGTAATTAACAAAAGAGTTTAAGAGTCTAAGAGTTTTTACACAAAACTTATAAGCTATTGCGTAAGCGTAAAGGCCGGAAAGCTGTAGAATGCATGTATAAATAGGAGAGTAAATATAGTCGGACGACACTGGACTAGCGACAGTCTTGATCGTCATACACCGGCACTGGGAGACCGAGACGCCGTCTGCTGGGATACCGGTGACACATAATGTTAGACACTCATCGACTCAGAAACTATACAACTAATTATCAGTTTGTACATTAATTGGTTAAAACATATAGACTGCAAAAAATTGGTTCATTGCAAAAAAATTATGCAGTAGGCCTAATTTAGGGGGGGGGGCTATTTGTGATTGAGGAATGTGCCACTTCATTAGTTTTATAGGTTTGGCAGTATTAGAGAGAGCAATAGCTATTTGTGTAATAAGAGCGTAAAGTACGTCATTGCCACTCGAAAATGCGCTCGTAATACACACAAGATTTTTCCTACCAACATAATTGCTACAGCTTACAAATGTGATTGTATATAAACTGTCATTAAGATTTCTTTTCTGTTGGAACATACTGTTAACTATTAAACATATATAATCTCAAACTAAAAAAGAAACAATTACTAAACGACAACAATGAACAACAGCTGTGGCATGGTAATAACACCTGACTTAAAATTGCTGTTTGATATAGCTTGCGGTAAAGAACATTGCCGCTCTAGAGCAGGAAAGAAACGGAAACCGGAAATGAACTGTTTTGCATAGGGGTTACAGGTGTGGAAATTTAATGATTTCCATGCAGTGGTAGAAAAAAATGTTCCCATAGATTTTTTTTTTTTAACTGTAATGTCCTCATGAACTATTTGATTTCTATCCTGGGAGTGAAATTTACAAAATTAAATGCAATAACTGAAGCTCGCAGGCAGTCGCGGCAACCTGGACAGCGAAATAACACGCCAGAAAGCGAAGTTCACAGCGTCCAGTTGCCAAAAAGCGGTCCAGTTCGCAGAACAGATTAGGCCGTCGGAATGTGTGGGGAGGACTTCCAGTCAGTAAAAAAAGAAACCGGTCCGTAAATATTGTATTTCGCGGCAGAAACATACGCCGAAGGAAAAAAAGTGAGAGCGGCGCGTCGTTTTGCTCTTTTTGGGCCCAAAGGTTGTTAACTTATGCTTAGGTCACCGCGCGGCTGTGGAAGATTCCGAAAGAAGCGCCGCGCCGTCCGCGGGACCACGTCGGGTACTTGGGGACTGGACTCGGAGCATCCTAAGGTATTAACTATACATGGGTTATCGCAAGGTAGAATAGCCGTTTCTATAATTAATTAACTTATGGTCGATGAACTAAAGACATCGCTAGTGTAATCGCAAAGGACAGGATGATACAACTTGAGCTTCATAAATAAATGAAAGATCATAGTAACGAAGAAACGCTAATACAAACAGACCACAAAATGGGCTACGATATATACTTACACAGAAATAAATATGTAATATACCACAGTACAAACTTTTACCACATCCATAATCACAGTAACGAACATTTGCATGAATGAAAGCCTTCGTTAAAATTCTATTCATAATTCGTAGAGGATATTTAACCCGAATTAGCAGTGGCATCCTGCACGAAGGGGATTTCCGTTGTGGAATTCTCAGTATCCTGTCCAGGAGGATCGGTGTTATTTATAATCCTGTAATTTAAACAAGCCGCCTCTTGGCCATCAGTGACTGGCGGTTCCAGGAAAAGCGCGGACGCCTCTGGCAACACCCGCCAGGATCGTGCGAAAATCTGCAACACCCATGCAGATAGAGTAGTGCAAGAGTGCGAGACCGACAGTGTGCGGGAGAGATCGAGAGTTCAAGTATAACGTGAGGTTTATATACTTAATTAATGCCATCTCAATGTATGAACTAGAGGAAGTTCTGATGTAGGGGCCTATTGGTTTAAATAAACATTTCATGGGTTATCAAGCTGGACCTACTCGTTTCTGTAGTTTTAAATATGTCTGGGTGTGATCAAGACCTCAAAGTTTAAATTTAGTTTTGGTTCTTTAGAAATAAAACCACACCATTAATTAATTACTATATGTAACCTGTCATATTACTGTACTTCACACACCCGTCTCCTGTGCGAATCAATTAATAGTTCAATTTAAAAATAACATAAATGAAGAGTTAAATTCCTCTTTGTCTATGGGTGGCATATTTTGAAAACAATATGTTAATTGCAACCCCCCTCCGCGAATACGACAATCACACCCTCCTCCACTTCAATTAGTTAATAACTACTTTTACTTTATTGGACACTGCGCACTGAAAAAACTGTTTTGTTGGAGCAACAAAATTTATTTTGTTGCCGTCGTTTTGTTGAGATAACCAAATAAATTGGTCAAACCAACAAAACCAATGGTTTGGATCAACAAAATGGTTTTGGTTATAAAATTTGGTATTCCCAACAAAAAATGTTTTGTTGTGGCAACAAAACTTATTTTGTTGCCCTCGTTTTGTTGAGGAAACCAAATAAATTGGTCAAACCAACAAAACCAATGGTTTGGATCAACAAAATGGGTTTGGTTATAAAATTTGGTATTCCCAACCAAATATTTTGTTTACCCACATAGGACAGAATATTTATTTCACGTGAAATAAACGTTCAATGTCAATTAGTAAGTTATTTCACATTTGGGCAAACTTTTTGAGTTTTAACGAGTTCTGAACGGAGGCCGAGTAAAAAATGGCTAAGTAGTAAATAAAAACTGCTAATCTCACAGCTCCCGTGGCTCAGGTGGTTAGAACGTCAGGTCATTGAGTGAGAGGTTGTAGCATTGACTATGAATACATTTGTGTATTCATAGTCAATGGTTGTAGGTTCGAATCCTGGAACAGGTGTGTACTTTTTGATTAGTTTTATTTACATGTTTTTAAATCTGTTGGTTGGCATAAATGCATTAATTCATGAATTTTTATGTAAAAATAATACTTTGCAATAACTCAGGCCAACAAAATGGTTTTGTTAATTCAACAAAATGTATGAGAATTTTATTGAATTAACAATATAACTTTTTGTTGCAATTACAAACAATTTTTGTTGTTTTAACAAAAAAATTTTAACAAAATAATTTTGTTAGTCCAACAAAAAATATAGTTGTCCCTATTTCAACCAAATTTTTTTGTTGGGACAACAATTTTTTTGTTACCCCAACAAAACAGTTTTTTCAGTGCGGGATTTGATTTAAGGTGGTGAAAATGGGGCTACAAATATTAATAAAATATATAGGGTGGATTTTAACTAAGCCAAGTACTTTCAAGAGGAAAAACAATCGGTCCTCATGACATTTTTCAGTGAAAACAATCTACAACAGTGTTTTTAAAAAGGTAAAATAGTGATTATAACATTTATAGGTTATTCATAGTCGAAATCGTAATTTTATTTTTCACTGACCGATTAAATAGATAATTTGTTATTTAATGTATTTTAACGCCATTGATTACACAGTATAACTAACCACCGTGATTAAGCCGAGCCGGGCCGCCAGTGAATAAGAATAATATTGATATCCACGCGTACACGTGGACCGCAACGACACTACCGCCCCCTGCCGCGGGTCGGCCAACGAACTCGAGGCGCAACAACTACCACCTACCACCAACAGTAGCTAACTCTGAAGCCGTAGGGGGGGGGGGTGCTGTTGGATGTTAAACGTATTAACGGAGGGGATAAGAAGTTTTATCAAAGTGCTTGAAGATTGGGAGGGCGTTTTACTACGAAATTTTGGTGGGTTCTTGTAGGTTTGAGAGAGGTTTTACGACGATTAAATGCATCCAGTACGCTCCAGTTTTGAATAGAGAGAATAACAATATATAAGAAAACTTTTCAACAAGGTGGGATTCCGTGCACGTGAGTGGCATTGCACCACGTTTGCACTACGTCATACAACCATCAGAGACGTTCGTAGTGATAGTGTTTTATTACAACATATAATACAGGTGTGTAGCCATTTGATTGATAAGAAATTATGTCCTTTAAAACATAATCGATATCAGATATAATAGAGGTAGACTATAAGAGAAGTTTAATAAATTACAATGTTCCGACCATGCCTCTCACGCTGTTGCACGCATTCTTTCTGCTACGCAACACTGTAACAGCACTAACCAACAAGCATTACTGCCTATGTCACAGAGAGCACAGAATAGAAAGAAGCTTCTCCGCTTCTCTTTAGCAAAATATAAGAGACTACACAACACGGTGCACGGCTGCACGGTATTGTCCGTCGTTCGGTATTACCCCGATCTCCTTTACGTATTTTATTTTATTTACGTTGTATATTGCCGTTAATTCTTGCTGCGATACAACCATAGACACCACCAGCAAGAACAAAAGTAAATAAAATTCGCAATGATTATCTGTAACCTTATGTGTTTAATATGTTTTTATGTTCGAAAGACTAGAATCCAAGAGTATCACACTAGAAATGAAATTGAGATAAACAATTGATTATCACAATCACAATAATGTATTAAACCTTTGTTAGGACCATGCAATTTTGATGAATATCGCGTTTAGAGATTTTTGAGGACTGCAACCAAATGTTTTATTTTGAACAATAGTTTGACAAACAACCGCCACCAACGCCAACACAAGTTCTGTGACTCTGTAGTCGGGAGTTGGGATGAGTTTGAGTTGGAGCGACCGGTTGTCGGTTGTCCACTATTATATATTTATTAGCGAACCAGTTGCGAGCGGGGAGGGAGAGTCCCGTAAAACACGTCTCGACTAATTGATGTAAAAACGTCCAGACACTGAATAAATCAACAAGATATCGTCGACAGCCTTCGTCCGACTGGGAACTGGAACATTCCTCAACATCCACTTGACTTCCTCCACAGTGGAAAATTTATCAAACCACGTACAGCAATGCGGTACTGGCGAATATGACAAGACAAAACTTGGCGCGAGGACCGATTCAAGATTCTTCTTTTCAAATCGTACAGTAATCAAGGAAATCAATATTGACTCTCACAATCCCAAGTAGATTAGGAAAAATACCTTTCCTAGAAACTGAATTCAAAGACATCAATAATTAATGCTGTTACCTGTTCCAAACTCCATCAGAATCAAACTGTTCATATTGATCTAGAATGATCTCTCGTTCATGAAAAATGACATTTTTTATCAATTATTAGTTATATAGTAGTTAGGAATGGTCTTGCAGACATCTACCATAGCCTATCCTCCCATCAACATATTTTATACTTTTAAGACGGGTTTACTCCACACTTGACCACCAAAAGTTGTCAACTTAAGTTGACAGCTATGGTTAAATACCTACCTGAGATGACAATCAGATATATAAAAGCCAACCTAGTGAGTTGCTGTTCCGCTTACACAGAAATAAATTTGCAACTAAAGGTTGTCAACTCAGGGGTAAACCTATTACCTTTTTACTGCTATGTAGTCCCTCCGTAAGTAATCGATTTGCAATTTTACAATGAACAGCCATTCGAGAATTGAAACCATAGAGTTTCTCGTTTTTTACTTTGCTTAAAAGAAATTGATTACACAGAAAAAAATCACAATACGGTAAAAAATTCCATTAAAGCAACATTTCCCAATCATTGAAACAGTTGAACGAAACAAAAATGTCGTGTAGTGTGTTATACAGAGTTTTCGGCTTCTCACAGTTTTACATGAGCCTATATGTATGTAAAATATGTAAGTATATTATTCTATTCCTTGAAGATGACAGGAGATGTGTTACACGCCAACAATGTAAAATAGTACCTGTCTGATGAAAAAAAGTCATATAACAACAGATTAGGCCTATATACATAACGTTTCCATGTTACAAATAGATGCTCTTCCCCACAGGGTTTCGTTATTATGAACAATATGCAATTGAATAAGCACTTAAAATTTTGGGGAGGTATTGTGGGAAAGAATGAAAATAAATCTTATACATAGTTTTATTTCTAATAATTGTATACCAATTTATGTAACATATTACTGTGTTACCAAAAACTTTAGACCTTTTGGATCTTAAGGTAGAAAGTACCTAACGGTGTATGTACTGTACTGTGTTGCCTAACTTTGACTGTAAAAAATACGAACCACTAGCAATATAAATGCAGTGCAGTAGCCCTTTGAATACAAATTACAGTAAGCCCGATTACGAATAAATAAAAACAGGTAAACGGGCGTTTATTTTTTATTCATTTGAGTTTTTATCGGTAACTATGTTTTCCTCTGTAAAACAGGAAAATTACAAAATTTGGATTAGATCCCGATAATGATTTACCTGAGAGAAGAGTTACCTGCGAAAAAATTACCCCCGGAAAGGATGTCGTTACATGATATTTTAACCCTCATCATTGCAAAAAAAAAAAAAAAAAAAAAAAAGTCTCCAAAGGAATAATTATTTAAATTCATGTACCCAATGCATATTACTATGTAATTTTAGCATCACTAATGTCCCCTAACAATCAGTTTTTAAACTCCCGTTACCAGTGGCCGATAAAACATCAATATTATATATCCGGAACCGGAAGCGGGATGTGCGGAAGTAACAGCAACAATCAGTCAGTACAACCAGGTCAGCTGATAGCCTGAGCGGCACGCCACACAACAATCACCTCCGCCGAGCGCTATTGCCGTTGCTAGTTGCTACTTATCTGTCAAACAGTATCGGCGTCAAGTCATGTGACCTGCGTGGAGTCGGCCGGTAGAAAAATACGTGGTCACTACTAACATCGACCTGACGTGTTTAGATTACAGATCTAGAAACATTGCATTTAAAATATATACCGGTACTTTTGCTAAAGCTTTAAATAGTTGTAAAATAGTTTGACCCTGGAAAATTAAAATATTTCTACAAGGGTTCGCTTTAATAGGCCCTACTCTAATACGTTAATTATTTTAAAGTAAATTAATTGAAAAGCAACACAACTTTAACGGCAACTTTTAAGTACGAGTATGTACAGGCTATGCATTCATTCTTTAACATTTTCTGATATAACGGTCGATAACTATAGCTTAACTCAAGCTTAAACTGGCTCCATTAAAATTGCAACACAATATACAGAAAAAAAGAAAATAAGCCTATACTTGGTTTGAGTTTGAATCCACTAAATTTTATCTCAAACAGTGAGAAAATAATTCAATTTAATAGGTAATTTTTACTGTGTAGAGCGTGGACTGAAGTTGCATCAGTTACTGTAACCTACCTGTCTCAAGAAATTTTCAAAGTAGCATTTTTTTAGTTAACCATGCACGTAACCTCATAAGAGCTAAATACTGAAGATATAAATCATTCGCAAACTTAAAGGATGTAGGGTTTAAAATATTTAAACCAATAATTGAAATATTAAAATATTGAAATAATTTATTCTAGATTTATTATATTAACTAACCCATTATATTCGGGATCGGAAGTGTGGTGGGCCCGGGGGAAGTGGTGCGCGGCAGATCGTTTGGTTACATATCGCAATAGTTGCGTAAAGATTGCGCGAGGGGCCGTTGCCCCGCGCCGCGGCGTGCGATAACACCAGCGCTGTCCACAGGGGCACCGGCCGGCGCGGCGCCTTAAGGTGGGGGGAGTGGAATTTTCCCGGGTAACTTCGAGTCCCAAGTGCGAAAATTCCCAATAGGGAGATCTGCCTTAGTTAAGTGAAGATAACTTCATATTTCCTTAGTTAAATGTGCAAGATAATGTCATATTTCCAGGTTGCAAATGCCTTGGAATGCAATATTTTGCATCTGTGTAGGTCAGTAGAAACCAGTGACCACATACTGTAACATAATGTTTTGTGCTCTCTGGTATAAACACTTTGTACACATTAATCATATACAACACGCTTTGAAACTCATACGCTACCATACTGACCCGAGACGTATCATACGTATATAGGCCTATAAAATCGAGACGTACGCAAGTAGCAAGTATATGCGTTGCACACGAAGCAAAAATCGTTTCTTGTAGGCCTAATGTGTCCTTGACAAGCAAGTTTTACTTTAAATCAATTGTAAGAATGATTTGTGATGTTAAAAGTCGACTAAGTTCTCAAGTAGCGATCCGAGAATACGAAAAATAAATTTGACAGCAAAGACTGCAGTAAAACTATAGAAATCAGGGGCGGACTGGGTACTCCATTAGGGCGTAAACCTTGACTAGCCTGAAGGCGCACACCGGGGGGTCCCGGAAAAAATATGGAAAACGGCATCCTATATACGATTTGATGCTATTCTGACAATAAGTATCCAAAGACAATAAAAATGATTGTATTAGGTTCTTATTTTGCATTATATTTGAATATTTTCACTCTTTTCCCTTGGGATACATTTTATTATATTTATTTGCAAGAAACATAGGTTTATGTGCTTCGAATCGGAAAATTTCTACATAGATCGAAAGATGACATTAGGCCTTCTATTTATTTTATTTTAATCATCAAAATTCTTTATGCGTGAATGCATAAAAGGTAGGCTATTTAGGGCCAGGGCCAATTAGCACTATCTAAGCTTAACCATAAAGACAATATTTGGCCTGACTTAAAAGTTTTAAATTTTTATCTTCAAAACACAACTTAATGTTCAGGTTATTTGCAACATTAAAATAGGCCTACCTAACATACTTCTACATATGAAAAGGAAATTATAGCCTAGATAGAACTGTGAAGATATTTTTGGCTGGATACCAAAATATAGGCCTAACAATTTGATCCACTTAGTAACATATAGAGCCTATTTATATAATTCATAAATAAGCCTTAGCCACATATAAAAGTACTGTTTAACTTACTAATATTTAATGATCTACAAAAACGCTAAATGTAATTTTGATTGATTTAAGGCCTAAGTAATGAAATCTCATAAGCTATGTTTAAAGGAAAGTACTCTTAGCTTGATTACTTAACCTTTTTTACAAACGGAATGAAATTATAGCCTAGATAGACTACGTTGTTACTTTGGGCTGGCTATCTGTACGTAAATATAAACAATTTGGCCCAATTAATGGTATAGCGAGCCTATTTAAATAACTAATTAATAGGGGTCAGCTTAGCCACATATAAAAATACTGTGATAAAGGTTAAAATATACCTCAACATTTCAATCCAACTAGTTTAATGGGTTGAGGTATTGTAACCTTTATTATTATAGTCTGAAATCAATCAAGGAATCAAGTAATTATGAATTTAAAATAAAAATCCTGTTTATTCTTATTATTTTATTTTAAGTTTTCAGGTATTTTTCTTTATTTATTCTCACCACAATAACTTTTACTATGTAAAGGCAAAGTCTACAAATGACCACATATAAAATCTAATGTAAATTTTGTAAAAAGTAGTGAATCTACAATAGCCTACTATTTATATCACTGTATCCTGTGTGATGAGTTATCGAAATAAATTGAAGAGTTTATTGACTAAAATCAGTTAAAAAAATTACATATTAATTGATTACAATTACAATATTAACTCTTTACTAGTTTATTGTTTGCTTGACTATATAGTTTATCACAGACGACACCGATGTAGTGCAGTTTTATTCGGGTTCATCATAAAATGACGTGGGAACACAAGGTCTGTAGAGGAAAAAGCATAACTGCTTCCAAGGTCTGCTGAATAGCTATTTTTGTTATGTTCCGGATATGAAGCGTCAAAACTAAAACGGAAGTCAAGTTACATTATAAATATTTACCATTACACCGCTGATTGAAAAAGAGACTGAAGCAGTCTTAGCATAGATGAAATATAATACAATATAATATAATATAATATAGTATAATATATAATGTATAATATAATGTAGTATATTTCATCTATGGTCTTAGTCTTGCCACGGATACTATATTTATTGCAACGACACCATATTACTCTATTTTACATTTGGATTATTAGTTAATAACAAACCATTAGGTAATGTCCAAATTAACAATTATCAATCAAGGTAAATATAAAAACATAAATTCTACCATATTTTTCTTTGATATTCCTTATTTTAGTAATAGTTGAGACAAAAAATCTCCAACGCAAACGAGAGCGATTGTTTTCTGCAGCGTTGACTACACTTGCAGGTAACAAAGAGTAAAATGTTTGTTTTTAACACTAACCAACACAAACTCTGTGGTTACATCCACGGATGTCGCAGAAACTGACACCATTGCTCTTAAGAGATGTAGTTCACATGTGGCACTACAGTCTTCTTGGTGGGAACATATTATGAACAAACAAGAACTTTTATAACATATTTAAGGTTATGCGCGGGAAGAGCACAGCTGTTTTGAGCCGTTCAGACCACAGAGTAAAGTGCCTTCTACTCGGTCGGTACTCGGTAGTAGGCCTACAGGTGCGAGAGAGAATTGCTTTGCTCTCGTTTGTCGACAGTGTCAGTGTCAATTTCAGGTATCACACCCGACTTTATGTTTTGATATTCCATGCTGAAATTCTCACTCTGAGTTTTCCTTTTGTTTCTAGAAAGGTGTCACGGCTCATTGTTTGAATTTTAACGAATATTTTTTTGGACGAGGGCACAAACATTGGATGGAATATTGAGAAGGCGTATCGGCCCGGCGGCCGGTGGGCCGGCGGGCCAGTCCGCCCCTGATAGAAATGATTGTGTCACGTCCATTCTAAAGTTTAATTTCATCAGTAATGCGTTAAAACGCGACGATTTGATGACTTCAATTAGAATTTGTTTGAAACAATACACATATGGTAAACCTTTGGCACCAAACCAAAATAATTTAATAGTTTCCTAGTTAAAATACTGAGATTTTGTAACTTTCTCCGATAGAAAAGAAATCCGAGGGCAAAAAAAAGGTAAGCTGTGTTGAAAGAGGCAGCCTGGAGACCCAGTTTCCTTATCAGAGAGGCTTATCAGTCGTCAACCTCTATAAATAGCTGGGAGTATTGACTCCGCAGGCACCTGAAACGGTCAGTTAATGTTTTAACTTCTTATGTTCATAGATTCCTAATATTTTATCACAGGCTCGGACAAGCATACAACAATTTTAAGTATCGTTAATGTTATTGTGCTAAATTTTCTATTGACTTAAGCACGCAGGTTGAAATGGAAATTCTTCTTCAAGAAATAAGGCTTTTTTCACAGATTTTTAAAAAGTTCAAAATGTTAACACAATTAGTTAAGAATCCTAAAACTTTCGATTAGTACTGTTGTACGGAAAATTGTTACGGTAATAAACGATAATGTATCAACAACCTTAAAGTAGGTTACTGTTATCATTGATTTACCGCACGACTCATTGTAACGTTGAATTTAATACCAATTAAGATAAATCTTCTACTCAGCACAATGAGAGCGTGCCAAGTGCTAAGTGAGATAATGAGTAATGAAGTGGATGGCGGTTTTATCAAGGATGAAGTGCCCCCTCCTTCGTAAAAACCGGGTAAACAAAAGAACACACTGTACGTTGCGCATATAAGAACATTTAACGAATGAAGGTCGTTATTAAATCTTGTATAACACAATACAATTGCCAGAGAAATGCGGTGAACCCAGAGTGACCTATTTTACGTGGAACTTAGGAGTGGTAGAGGGTGTGTTATCAGTGAAGTACGGAGAGACCAGTGCTGCCTACTTATCTTGGTACTTCACTACCGTGGCTTATCCAGTGAATGGTTATGATTGTACTGTAAGTGAAATACGGAGAGCCCACAACGTCCTACTTATCGTGGTTCTTCAAAAACAGCGAGAAGTAAAGATTGTATACTGTCATTGAAGTACAAAGAGCCCACCACGTCCTACTTATCGTGGTACTTCACCACCAGTGAGTGGTCGAGCGTGTGCTGTCAGTGAAGTACGGAGGGCCCAGCGCGGCCTACTTATCTTGGTACTTCACCACCAGTGAGTGGTAGAGCGTGAGCTGTCAGTGAAGTACGTAGAGCCCACCGCGCCCTATACTTATCTTGGTACTTCACCACCAGTGAGTGGTAGAGCGTGTGCTGTCAGTGAAGTACGGAGGGCCCAGCGCGGCCTACTTATCTTCGTACTTCACCACCAGTGAGTGGTCGAGCGTGTGCTGTCAGTGAAGTACGGAGGGCCCAGCGCGGCCTACTTATCTTGGTACTTCACCTCCAGTGAGTGGTAGAGCGTGAGCTGTCAGTGAAGTACGTAGAGCCCACCGCGTCCTATACTTATCTTGGTACTTCACCACCAGTGAGTGGTAGCGCGTGAGCTGTAAGTGAAGTACGGAGGGCCCAGCGCGGCCTACTTATCTTGGTACTTCACCACCAGTGAGTGGTAGAGCGTGAGCTGTCAGTGAAGTATGTAGAGCCCACCGCGTCCTATACTTATCTTGGTACTTCACCACCAGTGAGTGGTAGAGCGTGAGCTGTCAGTGAAGTACGGAGGGCCCAGTGCGGCCTACTTATCTTGGTACTTCACCACCAGTGAGTGGTAGAGCGTGAGCTGTCAGTGAAGTACGGAGGGCCCAGCGCGGCCTACTTATCGTGGTAACTGAGACATCTCGGCCGTTCACCTCTCTGCTGCATATCAATATCGAATCGAATTAAACCTTTCCTTTGAGGCCGGCTGTATTACCATACATTGTACGGGCTATGGTACCGCTAGTGCTCGACGGGTCTGTCAAAACAATGTCAGGCCACCAATAAGGGCAACAAGGATAACGTTGACCAACAAAAAGCTAGGTTATGTAGTTACATTTTGAACCAAGGTAGTGAGGGAGGGCAGTTTAATTAACATAAAATATGTTGGGAGAATTGTAGGAGGGTACGTTTTAGGTATCGTGATGCAAATTCAACATGAACGTGTAAGATGAGGTTGTGAGGAACACATGAAGATTGTAAGTTAAGCGTGTAATGTTAAATACTGTAGAAACTAATCACGACAAAGTATTCCTACAATATGATAATGAAAAGCGTGTAATCTAGTTGTTGTATTCTTAACACATTTCATCGACCTATAGTATTAAAATTTTGCTTACCACTTTGCAGGATTCTCGGTTCTTAAACATAGCCGAACATCGGTTTCCCCATAGGCAATCTTCTTTTTAAAAAATCGTCTATCATATTTGACCATTACTCCTGTATTATAGAGAATTCATCTAAAAATAATTAAAATTTAATCAACCAAATAATCATTGATTTGTCCCCCATTCGAGTACATTGAGTCCATCATTCGTTTTCTGTCCCTCTAGAACGCACCTTCATTCATGGCCACTACCTTGGCCTCTGTAGCTTTACTATCATGGCACCTCCCTGGCTGGCACTTCAATGTTAATGTACTTTAAAGTACATCCTTCTTTACGACTAATGCAGTCTGTGTGTCTTCCTCAATCAGTGCAAAATGAAAGTATAGAAACCAACCATGGACTCAAATCAGTGTCAAGGTCAGAAGTTCAGGTGAGAATGAGAGGGTCGTAGTACTGAATAGTTTGGATTTCATCATTTGCCATTTCTGCCAAATATAATATTATCATGGTTTCTTTCATTACATTCTATTACTAGGTTGTCATTTTACTGTAATTTGTTAATGTGTTGTTCCTTTAAAGTACATTCAAGTGCACTACCTTGTCAATCCTATATGACAAATAAATAAATAAAAAGAACATAAATAGTTAAGCAGCATAGGTTTTTATGCTAATAATACTACAATAATTAATTGTTGTAAGAGAAAACAATCCGAATAACCCTCCGCAGATATTTTCAACAATTTTAAAATATCGATACCCAGCGTCAAAGATATAGTGCCATCCACATTAAACATATATTCAGTGTAGGTACATTTGTTTAAAAGAAACACTTGTTAAGAAATCATTTGTTTGTTTTCAGAGGCACGTAAAACTAATACTGCAGTTGTAAAAGTGAGTGTTTGAATGGCAACTCTGTGCTAAGTGCGCTGTTTGGCGAGGTAGGCCTACTAGAATCTCCGGCGGAGCCAATCTCTGGTGAATAGAATGATTGGCCTACATTGACACCGCCATTTTGTATTAGCATGATAAAGGCCCCCAAGGCCTCAGGGACCATGCAAGGTACAGGCTTACGCTACAGCACCCACGTCATTTTCGTCGGTGTTAATAATGAACTTTACACGAACTAAATTGGGTAAACTATGGCTTTAACAGTTGTCAAGGTGCTAGTGGATCGTCTTGCTTGATTACTTTTTCTATTGTAGTTAAGGGTGCGCTCTACCTCGGCGTCAAAATCGTCGAGCGAGACTGTTAACTGCGGCGCGGAATGTCACATTTTGGAAAATATTTGACGTGTAATTTTAAATTTTGTTACTTTCATGTTTTTTTTTTTTCAGTGCGAAATCGATCGGTGGTATAATAACGGATGTTTTTGAAATTGCAGACCTTTCGCATCTCCTTTCTTGCATAGTTACTCCCGTCATTAAACTTTTTACTATATTGCAGATTCTTGTTCTTAAGATTAAATTGGACCCACGTATAATCAATGAATACAAAAATACGTTTTCGTATTCATTGGTATAATCTTATTGTTCCTCTAAAAATTGTTTTTAATGTGATAAGACTTGATACAAAAACGCTTATTTCAACATTTTTTGCAAGCACCCTGCTTAGTAATTTAAATTGATATCGAAATGTTAAGATTATAGCGGGGTACAAAATTATTTCACGAAAAGAATGACACCAAGATATTTTAAATCGGTTTACAAATGGGGCGACAAACTCATAGATTCTGAACCCTTGTATTCGCGCGCGGCAGATGGGTAGAGCGCACCCGTAGGCCTAAACCACGCTATTTACCTGTTAGGCCTAAATAGTATAGGATTCGCGTGGATATAAACGTACGTAAATTCGCTTTCGAGATTCAACACAAAGCAGTTAAACACAATACACAGACACTATCGCATACATTATTGCCGTCGAACAAAACAAAGCGTGGAACACGTGTTCGTACTTTTGTGTCATCGTTTTGAACTATGTTATTTTCTGCTCTATGTACTCTGTTTTGGGTGGTATACAAAGCTCCATAACGAACTGTGCACTATTGCACAGTAGTTCTAAAAGCGTTAGCGCAGAACTTATATCGAAACCCGAAACTATTTGGACCTTCATGCGAAAAGCTATTGCAACCTACTTTTTATAACTGCAGTTTGGGGGGGGGGGGGGGTAAACACTACTAGTAAACTACAGTATAATTCATTTGTGACTTTCACTACTTAAGTAACGAGCAACTTATAATGAACGGAGAAATACACATATTTTTCCTTTATAAAGCCATGATACCGTAGCTACTTTTTTACAATTAATCATGTTGAAACTGATTTGGGTTAGTCAGCTCCTTTGCAGAATTAAAATTCAGGTGAAGCAAAAAACGCGTGATAAATCTCTACTGTACCGCAACGGCTGAGTTAGAAATTAAAAATACCCACTGCACCCATCACACAATCATCCTCAGCCGCGGTTCGGGCGTCTAGGGCGACCTTGGAACGTGAGACAAACCTAAATAATCGCCCAATTTCGCTAATAAGACTAGACAACCTCCACTTTGAAACGAAACCACTTATTATAGTAAGTAGCCCGAACCAACTCATCATATCCGCAGCAGTTGACAGTATTTGGGTTAAACGATATTCTCAACGTTATCCAATCACTCACAACTCGTTCTTAGGATATATTGAAAACAATTAATAATTGCTACAATTTGTTGGTAGAATTAAAAATAATTTTAAATGGAATTATAATTAGAAAATATTTAACTAGTCTAAGATAAAATTTCGGAGCCATTAAACAGTAATAGAACTAGGTAAAATGTAGGAGCCGCGAATTGTGCTATAGTCCTATACCTAAAATCGAACTATGGTCGCCCTAGCTTTGTATAGCAATAAATTAAGCGTATAACTTGCGGACGGAACTTTAACCTGTAATATCGGCTACATTCAAGAGTCATCTTCACCCCTGGGTCGTAGCCCATTGTTGCGCAGTTGGCAATGTTAACTATACGGCTTTTAATGCAAAACATGGTATTGCATTCACCTGTTCCGGACGCCGTTTTCAACCGATTTTCTTTAAACTTGGTAAGTGTTAGTTGAATTATCAGGTCCCTCATACCTCGAAATTTTGAAAATTTTACTAAGAAAAATCGAGTTACTTTGCGCCGTCACAGAGAGTAATATTTTTTAATTTACAAAATTTCGAGGTATGAGGGACCTAATATAACTATTCAACTAAACACTTACCAAGTTTAAAGAAAATCTGTTGAAAAACAGCGTCCGAAACAGGGGAATCAAATACCATGTTTTGCATTAAAAGCCGTATATGGTTAACATTGCCGACTGCGCAACAATGGGCTACTGGCCCAGGGGTGAAGATGACTCTTAACCGATTTTTACAGTCAGTTGACAAATGACTGAGTTACGATCAACGTGTATTAGCTATCCGATCAGCTGATCACATAACACATCCCCGGCTCTCCGCCCCCCATAAATCTGCTTTCTCCCACTAAATATCGCACGTCACATAAACTTGTGGCTCATGATTGCCTGCGATAGTGATTTACAAGTTTAATTGCTTTCGTGAAAATTAAAATAGTCCTCATATTACGGATGTTTGCGAGTCTAGTCTGGTAACAGTCCGCGGTCGCCAGTGGCGCGCTATAACACACGCTCGTTACATCAGCCAATCACGGAAGGCTTTTCATAAATTTACAGGTACAACGATTTATAATTTAGGCCACAGTAAAAAATAAGGATTTGGAAAAAATTGCTACGAGTAGGTCGATGTTTGGTTTGTATTTCGTAAGAAAACCTGTGTTTATGCACTTATTAGTTTTGTTGAGTTTAGTAATTTCTTAGTTAAGCATAGCTTGCGAAATAACCGCAGAACTTCATGAAAATTGGGTTATTATCCTAATGTAGGCTCTACTAATTTGACAAAATGCGGAAATTTCACTATCCGTATCTTCTACGTTTTTATTAGAATCAATAAAAAACCATATTACCTATTCTAATTTCTATTAATTCACCCAAATCCAGTAAAATTAAAATTTTTACAACCAATTTTTGGACCATATACACTTGAATGCCAAAAGCAGGTTTTGGAGTGACGCAAAAATGTTGAGATGGAATGAGTTAGATTTCGCGACTGTAGGCGCTATAGCGCAGACATTGACACTGGTTAGGTTTCAAGGTCGGCCTTCATTAAGCACCATATCCACCCATGTGACGCCACGGAACACTCACTGCTGTGTCGCGTCGTCGCGGCGCTGTAGGTGCTATGAGCAACGTCGAATTGAAACAGAGCAGAGACATAATACATAGATATAAAATCTATCTTCTTATTTCTATAAGGGTTTCGTCTATTACGTCCCTTTTTCTCTACTACTGAACCGATTTTTAAGATTGAGGTGTCATTTTTAGCTTAGGATATACAGCAGTGACGAATCGTAATTAAAAAGGCCATATTGTTTCTGGCTTTGCTCCCCTGGCCTTATTTCTAGAGGGCGCTTTAAAATGTTGACCAACTTTCATTGTACGATGTTTATAAATGTGAATTGTAACTTAACAGCTGATTAGCCTACTTTCAGACGATTTTTTAAGTCAGATTGTAAACAAAAATAGATCTCTGTCACTTCATAACCAACATACATGTACTTTAGGTTAGTTTCTCTCAGAATCATAAAATGCGCAATTTGCGCAAGGGCTACCTCGTTAAACATATTTAACTTATTCTGAGTTATCATTTTGGGAAAGTGTCGTATTCAAAATCCACGAAAATAAAAATTTGGGTAGAATCATAAATTGTTTAATCATTCTGCACGAAATCGGCCAGTTTTTCGCTCTCTCAACAGTAGTACTAAAAACGTTTCTTTATTATCCTAGGACTGTAAAATCAACTGTTTGCTAAGTAAATTATTGTTCATTTATTAATTTTGAGATTTTTAAATTTTTAAATTCTTTAAATTTAAATTTTTTTTGCAGAATTTTTAAATTCAAACGTTAACAAGACCCAAGGCATTATTCTAATTGCCTTGGGGAGACCTGTGCTGCTCCGCAGCATTTAAGCTATGCAGTCTGATAAGAATTTTTTTTACTCATACAACCTCAAAACTACAGCTTTGTAGTTAAACAATTAAAACATTATGATAAAAAACGTTGTTCCATTACCCAAAGCAAAACTGTCTTTTTGATGTTTAATAATTTTTGAAAGCGAGGCGCGCCTCATTATTAAAACACAATTGCGCACAAAAAAACCCATTTTCCCTCATAATGATGAAAACTACTATTGAGATACCGGTGCCTATTAAACGCACTGTTGTTGTCAACACTAACACTCCCTTGTCCGAAAATAATGAAAACGGCGACTAAACATGATTAATTAATGACAAAACATAATATGAAAGAATCAAGACAAAGTTCACTGACTGAACATTCATCTGGACTGGATCCCTCAACAAAGTATAGGAAATTCCCAGTAAAAAAAGCCTTTAATAAAAACCAGCATATGGTGTTTCTCAAATAAGTTGTTGAACTTACACCACCATCCATGATCGGCAGATTGTAAGACCCAAAACCCTGAAATGGGATAACGAACATATAACAATAAATTCGAAATAGGCCTAGGTCTACCTAAATTTAAAAATATTCCCGACAAAACATTACAATAGTGGCTGAGAGTCGGTTTTGCATCCTGCTAAAGTCAAAGCAGCGAAGCGCGGAAACTCTGAGTCAATCGATGAATATTTACATGACCGATCTGTGTCAGGGAGACTGTACTGCATTACAGTGCCACAATCAACGCTATAAATAACTCATTTACCAATCATTGTCAACTTTTAATCCCTAAAAAAGTTCTTAACTATATAGCCTATGCTAAAATTTTTTATTACCTTTGCATAAGTGAAATCCACCTCCAGAGAACAACTCTTGTTGCATACATACTAATAAAATGGTTTGACAGTGTAGGAGTTTCTACTGCAGTTAATGTATCAAGTACGATGTTTTATTAAATTTTTCAAGATTCGCCCTAAAGTGAGGGATAACGATTGCTGCTTGGTACCGATGCAATGAGTTACGTTTAATTTAATGACGTATACTAAATATACTTTATACGTCATATATCCTAAATAAATGTATATAATTACAATGACATAAATAGATTTAATTATCCTACTTTCCATGCTTGATGCTGGTATAATAGTTAGGCATAGGCCTACTGTATATGAATTAGGTAGTTAAGTTATTTATTGATTAATTTGGCATGGATTTATTATGTAACATATGTTTACTGCATTATACTAAAACAATAAATAAACATATGTTAACTATAAACTAATTCATTTAGTGGAAAGTGTATATTTCTATTTTAAAATACTTGGTTCTAATTACAAATTATAATTAGGCCTAAGTCGACTAATCCATGATATCTAGGCCTACATTCTTCCCTAAGTTAAATAATTTTGCATCAGTGCATAGTGCATTGCCAAAGTCCTTATTGACTTGCCAAGTTAATATTTCATTAATTTTTTTTGTCCAAGTCTTAGTTGTAGGACGTACGTTACGTTATCTATTTTTTACACACATTAAACTGTCAGTAAGAATGACAAAGCCACGTACACTTAGTGGGGAAGAATATTTAATTAGTTAACAATTTTAATTAAGGCTTTTTGTGGGTTTAGCTAACCAATTAGGAGTTTATCAATGTTTAATTTATGCATCTTGGTCAACTTTTTCTTCTTAGAATGTAATATCTAACCTTATAAAATAGGCTAATAAGCAATTATAATTTAAGATTTAATGAAAATGTTTAGATACTCAAATAAAATTAAGTCAGATATAAGCTAGCGTGTTTTAAGCGGAAGCGTGAGGTGGCCGGTCGCCGGTCCGAGAGATATATCGCCTCTCATGGCTGTAAATGACAAACAGACTCATGTATACCTTACCGTAGTAAAACATTCAACAACCGATATAAAATGTATTTAGTATTACCTATTTGAAACATTCAACACAAAACTAAAAGAAATGAGACAGCATTGGAAAACGCCCTGGCATTGTCATGTAAAACTGGTATAAATTGCCAAGAAATCTAAAAAAGCGCATACCTTTACATAAACAACTAAAGAAACCATAGCTTAATTTACACAAATAAAAAATACGAGGTGGACCGTGCGCAAATTGCACATTTTATGATTCTGTATGAGTGAAACTCACCTACAGTACGTGAATGTTGATTATGAAGTGACAGAGATCTTTTTACTTTCTCCCCCCTATACCATAGTATATGGAGAAAGTATTGTTTTCGTCAAAATTTTCGAATTTGAGTTGTTGGTGGATTTATCCATTTTGGTTCCCCCTGAGTCCAAAAAAGTGGTTTTCGGAGTGATGTCTGTGTGTGTGTGTGTGTGTGTGTGTGTGTGTGTGTGTGTGTGTGTGTGTGTATGTGTGTCAGGATGTAAACAGAGCTAGAGAATGCCCCAATGGTCCGATTTTGGTGAAATTTGGTATGTAGGTCCAAACCCACGATAATTCCAGGCGTTTTTTTCATTTTTTTTTATTTTTTATTTTTAAGGGTAGTTTACCCCAAAAAACCCTCAAAAATCGTCAAAAATCACAATTTCTCAAAAACGGCTCTAACGATTTTGATTAAAATTTTGTGGTTTATTAAGCTTAAAATGGTGAATAAAATAACACCACCCGCATCTCCGAGAAAATGCGCGTTCAAAAGTTATGAAGTAAAAAGTGTTTCAAAAATCAATTTTTTGAATTTTCAAAATAGCTGTTGCCTCAAAATAAATTTTACTTATCACCATTAAATCAAGCTCAAAAAACTAAATAATCCAGTATTTTGAATTATTGCTCTACGTCAAGTGGTTGCGGAGAAAATTCAATTTTTCGTTTAGCGGTAAACGCAGTACGTTGTTAAAAGTCACAGACGCGCGTGGGGTCAAACGAGCGCTGCTCAGCTGGTAGCTATCCGACTGAGTCATCAAGACATTAATGTTTGGAGCTTTTAACACCTTTTCTATATAGTTGGGAGAAAGTATGTGTCAGTTAACTGATACTGTTTATTTAGTTTACTGTCTGGGGCCTGTTTCATAAAAAGTGACATTTGTGACAGGATGACAGGTGACAGGTACATTTGACATATCTACAATTCTACAAATTTTTGTTTCATATAAGTTCTAAAATTTACAATGTTATGTCAAATATTTCTTACAAATATGTCATGTCTTGACAATTTCTTAACATGTGTTTTTGTGAAAATTGTCAACTTGTTATAAAAAAATATAAAACATGTGATAATTTACAATTTTAAAATTATCACCCGTCGAATAGTATAATTTACAAATAATTCATTGTTTTTGACAAATTTGTCAAATTGTCGGAATTGTCAAACCTGTCACTTTTTATGAAACAGGCCCCTGACTTTTAAAATTCATTTGAAGGTAATCAGCTGTTAAATTACAATTCACATTAAAGAACTTGCAATAAAAGTTGGTCAACATTTTAAAACGCCCTCTAGAAATAAATCAAAGGTGAGGGGGGCGAAGCCCAAAACAATATGACCTTTTTAATTACGATTCGTCACTGCGGTATATCCTAAGCTTTAAAATGACACCTCAATCTCAAAAATCGGTTCAGTAGGTCGAGAGAAAGAGGGACGTAACAGGCGGAACCCTTATAGAAATAAGAAGATAGATGCAATTAAGATAAAAGAGTAATTGATTGCATTGTTTTATATTGTTGTCCGTAAATGGTATTAATGGACGCTCACTGAATAAATGGAACCGCATTACCTATACTCATATGAAAAATAAAACAATAAACTTGTCTTCTAATTAGTTTACAGTAGTGCAAAAATATTGTATTGATACACATAAAGATAGCCTATAAAAACTAAGACCTAGTAAATTAAATTAGATTAGAGCAAGTTAAAATCGTAACTGTGGTTGACGACCAACGTGTACAAATGCAGCGTATCCAGCAACTCAACTTTCAGCTCTGAGTAATAAACGTTTAATAATACATTAAAATAAAAAAAATCTCCAAATTTTCTGTAAAATAATATTATTTTAATAAAATGAGACAATATTGTGTATTGAAATCAAATGCAATCCAAGTACCTTTGATTGTTCGTGGTAGCAGGACGAACCATGGTCCGTTTCTCGTCCTTTGGAAGGCGCAAATAGTCCTGGTCACCCAACAGAAACAGGTCCTTGGATATGATCATGTCCTCGCTTATCAGTACTGTCGCATCACAACAACGCGCGGCACACACGATGCGTCAACGGCGGCGGCACGTGCGCGACTGACGACGACGGCGGCGGGACTGACGCACGCGCAGTCGCGGCACCGGCACCGCAGCGCAGCGCTGTCTGACGCCGCGCGCCGCAACTGTGTCACACCATTGTTGTGCATCAGCTGTCCGTTAACTACCAGATCCAGGGATATATTTCCGAATAGGCGGACTAGGCGCGCGCCTAGGGCGGCAAATTTTAGGGGGCGGCAAAATTTGGGGAAGAAATAATTTTAAAATTGGAGTTTTAGTCTTTAAATGTAATTTTAAAAAGTATGTTGCATGCCTTTTTTAGTAATTAAAAAAAAATGTTTAGCAAATAATTTTGTGAACGGCAGTTCGGCTATTTAAAATACTTTCATTAAGTATAAAATTATTCAAGAGCACCTTAACGTTGGCTTCGGTCTACGTGAGCCCGAATGCCGCCTCGCGGCCGCGGCCGCGGCCATAGCGCTAGGCGAGTTTTATGGATGAAGAGGTTTACGGGAATCATGTTTAAAAATTAAATCTCTAAGATAAAGATCGACTCTTAACTTTTTCTAAAAGTAGAAAGGAGGATCTCTTGTTCTCTGGTTTTAGAATTTTTAAATAAAATTCCTAATTTCTGTTATAACTGTCTAAAATCAACTGTTTTTCTCAATGCAAATGCAAGGGTTTTTTTAGAGTCCTGTTATCTGATGCTAAATGCAGCTTATAGATATAACTAAGGTGTCAATTAAAGAAGAATTACGGTGCTAAATTTCCTTTTTTACACTTTGTTAATCTCACTTTAGTAGTTTCATTAAAACTAATGGAAAACTCCAGTTAAAAATTTAGAAAAAACAGGTGATTTTAGATAGTTATAGCTGAAATTAGAAATGTGTTTAAAAAGATTCTAAAACCAGAGAAGACGAGATCCGTCTTTATACTTTTAGAAAAAGTTAAGAATCAATCTCTATCATAATTAGTTAATCTTAAAACACGATTCCCGTAAACCTCTGCAGCCATCAAACTCGCCTAGCGGTACGGCCGCGAAGCGGCATTCGGTAACGTCGCGTCGTTCGGGCTCAGGTGGATCATCAGAGCCTTAAAAACTAAAAGTAAATAATTTATTCACTACACTGCTGTACTGCGTTTTCCGTGCCGCCCTTTTCCTATTGGTCTGGCGAACGTAATGTCCGTCGTTGCTCGCTGCACAGAAAAAGGAAACAAAATCGTTTCCTTTTTCTGTGTTCTCGGTCGCGGGCGTGGGCTTTCGCTCCACCTTCCCGTGAATACACAGGGAGCATACCATGCGAACGTGGACGTGACGTGACGTGACGTCGATGTATAGCAGCACCTTTACCTAGTACGCCTATTATCCTTACGGTGCTTCGTTGGCAGTGGCAGCGTCAGGCGCCAATGCCAATTGCCAATGTAAACATTGTGGTGTGTAGTAGGTAGCCTATACTTCAATTGTGTTTTATACCAACTTGTAACGCATAATTGTGAGTTAAAGTGTTTAATTTAAATGGTTGTCTTTGTCTCTAAGTAGGAATTTACAGTAATACTCAATGGACTTAACTACATTTATTGATTCATTTGCTAGATAAAGTCAAGGAGAAAAGGGTGAAGTAACTCCAACTAAACCACATTTCATATTATTATTTTAAGTGAAAGTACAGTACTTACTTTTTTAGTTTTTATTCATTTAGCTTTTTGTAAATAAACCCGTTTTGTAAATACAAATATTTTATTTTTCAAAGACATCTTATCTTGAAACGTCTATCCAGTGTATTTAATGTTCAATAACAATAGTTAAGAGTTAAGACCTCTTGTATATGGACGTTTTCATGTACCGTTTTCGCGCTGTAAAACACGATTATGACTTCTGATTGGACAACAATGTTACGCATTCCAGCATGTATCCCGCTGAATGGGACTCACTTTTTGAATGAAAACGGCGCAACAAATACACTCTTAAAAAATGCTCAAAATGTAGTATGTTTGTTGATGCATTTCAGAATGAAATTACTTATTACTTTTCAACAAAATCAGCTGACACGGCATGTGAGGTCGGGGAGTACGCTTAGGGGGGGGGGGGGGGGGGGGCGGAAAACTTCGCTGCCTAGAGGCGGCAAATACTTAAATACGTCCCTGACCAGATCACGACATTATACTGTTATACCGATCCGTAATTTACCGCTCAACATTTTCGGGGCTGATATTTCTCCCGATGTAGGGTGTTGGACCGCGGAAAGGAGGAACACTGTTAGTGGAACGTTTTGCCGCCACCGTTCATATTACTGTAACGGTGTACTTGTGTGATGTATTTTTTAAAGAGCTGATGTTTGCTCCCGATTAGGAGGACCGACGATTAGGCCCGTTCCGGCGCGACATGAAAATGCTCAATTATACGGGATTCTAAATACAAAACGTGCGCGACAAAAATTAATGCTCGTTTAGACAGTGCTATTAGAACCCCATGCATCCAGTCGATGCACGTTTTGTGTGTCGCGTCGGAACGGCGCGGCGCGACTAAAACGCCCTTAGCTTAGAATCTATAGAATCTATCTATAGAACGCCAAGAAGGTATATTCGCCAAGAAGAAATATCCCTATATGTTCCGGAGGGTTATGTTATTGCTGATTCATACTGCAAGGACACCCCCTATGGGGATCTTCAATCATGGTTAAGAACGATGTGGGCTACAGACCTATTAATATTTCTACCTATTGTCAGGTATCTGTTTTTTAGGCCACTGCCATTTTTTTTGTGTAATATTGATGCTATTTGTTTTATGTGTATACCGTATCCAGACTCTAATTTCAATCAATTTTTGCAGTGCTTGGAAAATGTTTTGTTATTTTAAACTTGTAACCCATATGACTCAAAGTACTTTATCCTTGCAGGCGATCATAATGTAAACATCTTAAAAACCAATGAATCTGAGGTTCAAGAATACTTAAACATATTGAGGTCTTTTGACATTTATTGTAAAAACTTCACTCCTACTAGGCTCCAGGCTTGTTTAGATAACATAGCTACCAATATAACTTTAGATTCTTTAGAGGTTTCTCTACTGGAACAAAATGTGATATCAGATCATGCAGGTGTTTGGATTAAATGGGAAATTGATGTAAATTCATTTGTAGGTGTAACTAGTTCTGTGAACCAAGTTCCTATGAAACATTTGATCTTAGAAGAGAGGTTATGTAACCTTAAGGAATGTTTGGCTGTGAATGATTGGTATAAATTGTATAGTTGTAAGGATGCCAATGTTGCTACTAATGTAGGCCTATTTTTAAATGACATGACAATGTATTTTAATATTTATTGTCCAAAAAGATGTAGGCCTATAAAAAATAAACAAAAAAAAGAAAAATGTGGGTTTAAGCTGGTTCACTCCTGAATTAGGTATTATGAGAGATCAACTTTTATTTTATATGATATTTGGAAATACACGCCAAATCCAAGTGACAAAGAAATTTTTAAATGTTTTAAGAGGCAATACAATCAGGATATTGTTCAAGCAAAAAAAAAAAAAAAACAGCTAACGGTAACTACATTGTAAACTCGAAAAAGCTGCTTGGGCAGTTGCAAAGAAGGAGTGTAATCTGGGTGTAGATAAATCACAGGTACCTATTACTCCTGATGAACTAAACAATTTCTTTGTTAATATTTCTGCTAATGTTACTAAGGGAAATAATTTTCATCTTAGTGGGCCTAGTGTTAATAGTACAACCTATTCTAAGCTCTTGGAAAATTGTGCACATAAACAATCAATTAACTGTACTTAAGGGCTTAAAAGGTGATAATAGCTTAAAATAGTAGACCTTTATGGCCATTATTTATATACTAAGTCTCATTACTTTATATCAAAAAATCTCGTGCAAAATACTCGCGCAAAGCAATAAAAAAAGTGCATTGACATAAAACAAATCTACATGCATTGGCTTGCGTTCAGATAATTACAAAACATAAAATAAACAGACATACAAGTTACGATAAAAGGAACTAAATTACAATGGTAAAAAAATATATTTCACCGTTCCGGGACTTTTCAATCACACTGTATAGTAACATGTTCATTATGACCTCCGTCCAGTTTGGGGAGCACTCGTACAGTTCTTAAGGTTTTTTATATTTTTTTTATAATGATTCAATTTCAGTACTGTATTTTTAGTACAGTAGAGCATCGCGATCAATAGAGGTAAAATAGAGGTTAATAATTTTGTATCCTCAATTTCTGTCCATAAATGCCCATAAAGAAATTGTTTACCTCCTCCACTGTTACTTCTTGTGTTCCTTATAACAATTAATGGGATTAGCCACTCTTCTATCCCATTGACCACTCAAACTATAAATTTGAAGATAGTGAATATAAATCTTTTTAGGAAGCGCAAAACAATGAACTTTCAACTCTTGACCTAAATTTCGTAAAAAATACCACATTCTTCTCAAAGTGTATTAAGAAAGTGTTGGAAACTTTTCACATTAATTAAGAATAAATTAACTAGTTAACTTGTCTTAGTTTTAAAAGTAGTTGTGCATCAAGCGAAGCGCGGGAGCGTTGAACCGGTGGGGTGATGACCTCTGTTATCAAGGCTTATCACTGCGATAGCAGCAGCTACTTGCGCTAATACTGTGCAAAAACCGCTCCCAGCCGCACCGAAGGGTTTGGACTGCGAGGTGGTGGTCGGGGAGGTGTTCAAAGCAATCAAAGAACCTGCATTAAAACAAATCTACACGCATCAACTTGAGTTCAGATAATTACAAAACATAAAATCGACAGACATACAAGTTACGATAAAATAAACTATATTACAGCATATTCTTCAAGTAATCGTCAATAGAATAAAACGTTCTACGTCACAGAAGATCTCTTTAAGTCTTTAAACTAGCCACATCGAGAAGAGAGTTGACTGATGATATGGCATTTTAGTTGGCGTATTTAAAAAATAAACGGTATCAGCTAACTGACACATACTTTCTCCCAACAATATAAAAAAGGTGTTAAAAGCTTCAATCATTAATGTCTTGATGAATCAGTTGGATAGCTACCAGCTGAGCAGCGTGAGTTTGACCCTACGCGTGTCTGTGACTTTTAACAACGTACTGCGCTTACCGCTAAACGAAAAATTGAATTTTCTCCGCAACCACTTGACGTAGAGCAATAATTTAAAATACTGGATTATTTAGTTCTTTGAGCTTGATTTAATGGTAGTCAGTAAAATTTATTTCAGGATAATAGCTATTTTGAAAATCCAAAAAATTGATTTTTTGAACACTTTTTATTGCATAACTTTTGAACGCGCAATTTCTTGGTAATGCGGGTGGTGTCATTTTATTCAGCATTTTAATCTTAATAAACCACAAAATTTTAATCGAAATCGTTTGAGCCGTTTTTGAGACATTTTAATTTTTCACGTTTTTTATGGTTTTTGGGGGTAAATTACCCCAAAAAATCAAAAATTCAAAAAAATTTAAAAAAACGCCTAGAATTATCGTGGGTTTGGACCCACATACCAAATTTCATACAAATCGGACCATTGGGGCATTCTCTGGCTCTGTTTACATCCAGACACACACTTGTTTGCCCATATTTGTGGGGCCTTGTGTTTACACACCAACTTGTGGGGCCATGTGTGTGCATGTGACAATACTGTGGGGCCATTTGGAATTGTGGGGCCCTATACAAAAAACTAACCTAAACTAACCTAAATTAACCTAAATCAACCTAACATAACCTAACCTAACCTAACCTAACCTAATCTATCCTAACCTAACCTAACCTAACCTAATCGACCCTAAAAAGTGGAATTTTAGCTCAAAACAAAAAAATCGATTTTTTGTGGGGCCGTGTGTAGGGCCCCACAATTCGCAAAGGCCCCACAATCCGGTGAAATGCACACACAAGGCCCCACAACTTATGGGGACATTGTACACAGACACACACACACACACACACACACACACACACACACACACACACACACACACACACACACACACACACACACACAAACACACACACACACACACACACACACACACACACACACACACACACACACACACAGACATCACTCTGAAAACCACTTTATTGGACTCAGGGGGCACCAAAATGGATAAATCCACCAACAACTCAAATTCGAAAATTTTGACGAAAACAATACTTTCTCCATATACTATGGTATAGGGGGAGAAAGTAAAAGGAAGTACTATACTATAGCAAGGAATGTTTAATTTGCTGTTTCTCATGTTATATAATTTGGAATGAGGACTAAGTTGTAATGTTTAATATAGTGTTTTTAAAGAAAGCCAAATTTTGAAAAATTTTCATGGATGGAAAAGATAGTGGTTTTAGTTATTTAAAATGCGTTCTACAAGACTCATCTGTTTGACCGATGCCACAAATAACCCATATTGCCTTCTCCTGTAACACAAAAATCTACTTTGTCTCAAGACTTTCATATCCCCAAATTGTGACCACGTAAGAGATGTACGGGACGATTAAAGCGTAATAAGTAGAAAGAAAAGCTTTAATGTTTATAAAGGAAGCCAGAGTGTATGAATGTGTAAGTGCCTGAACTCATCTTTCGTGCCATATTCTTTATGTGGAAGGAAAAATTTAAATTCTTGTCAATAACTATCCCCAAAACATTTTGTTTATATAAATTTACTGTTGTAAGAAATAATTAGATTATAAGGTCCCACAGACCTCATTCTCATAGAGTTTGATTCCCTCATGGTTAAGTTCGTAATTAATTGTAGTTTATTATTAGCAAATTATTTTCGTCAAAAAACTGTCCCTACGTGGTATGGTAATAATGATTTTTACATGACAATAGTTTATTGTATCAGATCCAGATGAGGTATGATACATGGCATGGGGGCAAGTCGTTGCATAACAATTCGGCATAGTTAGTTTACCCACACCTCTGCACTGGGCATTCCGTACACTAGCGTTTTAAATATCGTGTTCTGGATAATATTCAGCGACATGAACCCATAATCGTCATGATGCCGGTGCTCAGAAACTTGACCAGAAATAAGGTTACTCTGTTATGATACGAGACCTATGCTGGGCGTGCTACAGTACCAAGTAAATAACATTTGGAGGTCAACGACTGAATATTGAAAAAAACACGTTTAAGTTGTTTTTTTCTTTCATTGGGTGTATCACATTCTTAATAAATACGGATGTTTAATTTTGTATATGGTTTAACTCACCGTCTCCAGCAATCACAAATTGTTTCAATTAGTAAGCAAGTTTCGCTCTTAATTCTCAAGGTAATCATTATCAGCACTGAATACTTGAGGTTAAATCATGTTCTTGAACATGTTATTCATGTTAAAAGTTAAAATAGCATTAAAAATACATACAAAACAAATAAAACACGGCACATTTTAAACAAAAACATAGACTGCAGTCTAAACCCTACTTAAAATTTTTGTCAACATATGACTGAAAAAAGAATCTGTCAAAAAGTAAAAAAAGAATCTGAACTCAATTTAATCTAAATTGACAATTATCAGTTTAATCTAAATTTAACCCTGAAGCACAGGGTTGTAGATTTCCTATGGTTCTTCCTGAAAAGTGTGCCATTTCTTATATTTTTTGCAAGAAAACCTAATTTGTAGTGGTGTTTAATTATTAAAACATGTATACGTGTTTATCGAAATTACAACTTAAAGAATCCTCCAAAACCTTAAATTTGGTGTAATGATCAAACTTTTACTAACGTTTACTTCACAAATTTTTAAGTCAATTGCACTCAGCGCTTATCTTGGCAAGGCCTATCTTGTTCATCGCGTCAGTTGCAGCGGTGGCGGTATTGGCGAGAGAGCGAGAGAGATATTGCATGAGGGGGCGGGCACATGAGAGAGAGGGGGAGGGGCAATATTTCAATCAATCTGTCTAATTAGGTTGACAATAGCAGGTCGGCGACCCCAGCAGATTCGCTTGCAGAACTCTCGCCTTGCGGTACGGGAGATTTCGCACCTCCTTCTTGGACGAATCACGGAAAATTACTCTCAATGTGTATACTGATGGAGGCTTCCCAAATTGTTGTCTCGCTTTCAAAACCTTAGCTCTCGTCTTCTACTCAGGAATCTTGACTTACCTAGCTCTCTCGATATTTCCTTCGACTATGGAGCATTCAAATCTCATCTCATTCATCCCTGGTTGCAGAAGATTACCTCCGGTGAGTACCGAAGGTCGCTTCTATCTCCATTACTCTCAAGTAGGCTTCGCCCTCTTTTGGACGATAAAAGAGAGTTTTATTTTCGCGAAACTCATTTTTGGCACCAAACAATTGCCAAGAACTATTATAATAATAGACCTATTCGTACTCAAATATTACATATCTATGTAGTTAATAATTTAATTTAATTGTTTTCTTTTCTAAATATGATATTGCGGAATTAAATCGCAAAGTCGTCAAACAGGTTGAGATCAAGCAGAGACCTGTGGAACACAATTGACTGGTTGAGGAAAACTTCATATAAAATATGATGGTGCTCTGGAATAATCCTGCAAATGTAAGCAAATTTCGGCTTCAATTTTTGTAATGCATATACTATTAGCTTACAGTATAGTTATAGACATTGTTGAACCTTATAAAACCCAGTAAAGTTGCTCTAATCTGTGTGGTCAAGAAATTAAAATACTGTAATATATTTATTACATATCCAACATTAAAAAAAGAAGCACCCTTCAAAGTGGACATTTCTTGATAGCTGTCCAGCTCCCCGGAAGGCCGCGACAGTGCTGACTCTGCTATGCTATGATATCAAGTCTGATGCCGGTGGTGCCTCGGTTGGCCAGGTTTGACAGATCGTGTCGGAGGCTGCGCGGTCATTGCCCCCGTGTGCCAGTTCCCGCGCATTTTGGGGCTGACTCACTGACCCACTCCGCTCACGGCGAACAGTTATGCGCGGCGCAACGTGCGAAAATCCGCGCACCGCGCCGCGCCGATGTGCCGCTCTAGCGAACACGCGCTGCCCCAGCCTCGCGGAGCGCGGAACACGGAACACGGAACGACAGGACATCTGGTGACACCGCCGTTCTGGAGGTCCGCGAAGTGCAGCAGAGGAATTTGAATTTGTTTGGTGGCAAAGAGAGCACGAGGGAGCCTCAAAGATATTTTTTATCAGTCTCTTTCATTATGATTTTATCTCCAATATTTTCACCTGATTTGTATAATACAAAATTGCACTATATGCAATTGCATCTATGCATGTGTTTTACCTATCGATTTCATACACAAAGGGGTCCACACTATCAAGCATGCTCGACCAGAAGTCGGCACGAACGTCGGACCCGACGGCTCGTTCAAAATGTTCGACAATCCGTTGGGTGCTCGGTCGGGTGGTGTGGTAGCACCCGGCTGTGGTTTAACCCAATTTGTCAGGTCCGACATCGGGCCTGACGTTGGGTCAGACGGATCCACATACAAATTTGAAACTGACTCAGTCGTTTTGGCTTATGTGAACCTCAAAACGAAAAAATAAGGCCGTGGTCTTCCCTGTGAATCGATAGAACAATAGAACCGAACCGACACTTAGCGATAAAAGTTATAGTCAATGATAAAACAAAAAACATTGTAATCATAATTCTATTAATATTATCAAATTTTATAGGAATTTTGGTTGAGCAAGTATGTTTCGAAACAAGCATATTTTATACACCAACTCGATACCTTTGAATTTATTCGGTTAATTGTATGGATGCTGAAAAAACACGTTAAAAATGCTTGGCCTAGCGACAGGGCCTTAATTGGAATCTCGACTCTCACAATAAGCTTCGTTTGTTGAGTGACAGAAGTCGTTAATTGTTACTTCATTTACTAACCCTTTATTCTTGGAATGGCTCACTTATCTTATAATTAAATCATTGGAATAGATTTCTTTGCGGATTGATTGGGTCCTTAGGGAAAGGAAGAAAAATTGTAAGCATGAAGTTTCCCAAGAGTAGGGAATTTTAGTTTATTTTGGACTTAAAGATGCTGTAAGCCGATCTAGCTTTTTTTACAGAAAAATTATTTCCTTGTATTCAAAGTTATTGAAGGGGTTTTCTGGCATAATTACAATTATGAACGTCCAATGTTATGTCTGATTGATATAAAATATATCAATGCAAAGTTGGCTATGATTTTTACTTTTATTATTAATTAATTATTTCTTGACTAAGCCAAAAGCTGGAATGCCGACTTATGGTTGGACTTGAAACTCCTTCTGATAAAACACTTTGTGATGTATAAACCGTAAAGAAGCAACATAAGCGAAAGTGTTGAACAAGGAACACGTACGTTGATGATAAGATCCGCACGCACTGCAAGGTGTGATAAGAGTCCTGTTATCAGTGGGGCTGACCCAGGCAGATCGGCGGGGTCACTGGCCCGGGTCGAGTTACCACTCCAGATAAACATGCCCCCACCACCTCCCCTGCATAGTGATTTCACCATGATGTGATATCATGCCACTGCGATAGTAATTGGTAATTGACATTTTCACTATTATCCACTGACGTTGTTTAATAGCAATGTTTTAATGACGGCGCGGAAAGTTAAGCTACTTTCGAATTGCAGTTGCTGTGAAATGATCTAAGCCGGTGGCAGGGCAGCGGTGTAAGCTGGAGTCCCGGGAACTTGTAACAGTAGCCTACTGACTTTATCTAAGGTTGTGGCCAGCGACAAACGAATACCATTAGTACAGTTGAGGCGGTCCGATGCCAAACCGACTAACTCAATTTTTCCTCAAACTCAGAGAATTTAGGGTTACCAGATATTTTTCAAACCATCTCAGGACATTTTTTTTCAATACCGGTACTGTTGACATACTCCCAGGTCGAGTAGGAAAAATTTTTTTTAACACCGTATGAAAAAATATATTGAAGTAGAACTCTTATTTCATCATTTTATTTAAATCCAGTGAGGCATTAAAATCTTAAGAAAGGAATAAAAATATAAGTAATAGAAAGCTTATCTTAATAGAAACATTTCATGGTTAACGCACTGTAGCGAGATCAATAAAGTAAATATGTACAAAAGTATAACTTTATTGAATAATTCAATTAACTTCCAAACCATAACATCAATAGAATAGCATTACAAAAACAACCAAAACACATGCTTATTTTGTAAATGTAAATACACTCTTTTGGAACAGCTGTCACACCCTTCCTTCTCCGTCAAAACTCTTCTACATATCGTTTTGGCTTTTTAACTTGCCTCCCTGATCTGGTTACGCAAGGATTTTCAGCTTCTTCATATCGATTTGGCTTTTTAACATTCCTCCCTGATCTGGTTACGCAAGGTTTTTCAGTGCCGTTTTCATCCTTATCTTCATTACTATGAAATTGGGGAGCCTCTTCATTCACTGGGTTTTCTAAAGGATTTACATCATCAAGTAGTTGGAATCTGTTATTGACTGGGACCAGAAATATTCTGTTCCTCCTAAAAACTCTACCATTTACATCTACATTGTATTCTCTTGTGTTCGCACCAAAACTCACTATGGTTCCATATCGTTTTAAGTTGGACACCCAGACTTTTTCCCCTTTGGTCAAAATACGGAGATCCCTCGCCCGATGCCTAGCATCATAGTTCAGTTTCTGCTTTTCCTTTGTCCCTCGACTCCATTCTTTAACTTTCTTCAAATCAGGCCACTTGGGTTTCAAGGATTCTTCTGGTGCTGGAAGAGTAGTCCTGATTTTTCTGCCAAAAAGTAATTCAGCTGGACTGTAACCACAATCTAGAGGAGTAGAACGATATGCTAACAGTCCCTCATACGGATCTTGATTTTTCCTCAAGATATTTTTGGCAATCTGCACAGCTCGTTCAGCTTGTCCATTACTTCGAGGATACATGGGACTAGAAGTCACCAACTCAAATTTAAATTCCCCAGCAAATTGCCTAATTTCCCTTGAGTTAAATGGACTGTTGTCGGATCGTAAAACAGATGGTATCCCGTGTCGAGCAAATATACTTTTCAAAGTCTTGATAATTGACAAAGCATCTATTTTATTAACTTGGACCAGCTCGATATACTTGGAAAAATAATCTTGTATGACCAGAAATGTTTTCCGGTCATACTGTAGCAAGTCAGCTCCTAGAATTTGCCAAGGTCGCTCAGGCACAGTAGAAGGAATTAGTGGCTCACAAGGAACCCTTGCATTTTCAATACAAATCAGACATCCTTCCACTTTTTGTTTTATATCTTTAAATATCCCGGGCCACCAAACAGCATCACGAGCCCTTGAAGTACATTTATTAACGCCTTGATGACCTTTATGTATACTATCCAAAACATCTGCCCTGATCTTCCTAGGAACAAAAATCCTACTACCATGAAGAATTAGGTCAGCATGAAATACTAAATTACCCCTTTCTTTGTAAAATGGAGTATTCTTCATCTTAAACCAATCACCAGTTTGTATTGCATTACGTAAAAGATCACATACAGGATCTTCCATTTGGGCACTCTTTAAGATAGCCAGACGCCTGTCAGTAACAGCAATCGAAGCCACCACATCACCTACATGAACTTCCATTTCTTGTAAAATGTCTCCATTATTGTCTTCATCTCTCAGTACCATCGGGTTTCTCGATAAAATGTCAGGAATGAAGAAATCCTTGCCCTTTTGGTGTAAAATCCTAAATGTGAAAGGTAATAATCTCATCCTGAACCTCTGGAGACGAGCAGAAAGACTATCAATGGGTTTATTGCCAAGAATTTCTACTAGCGGTAGATGATCAGTTACGAGGTCAAAAGATGGCAATCCTGTAACAAACTGAGAAAGTCGTTCACAAGCCCATGTCAACGCAAGAGCTTCTTTCTCTATCTGAGCGTATCTCCTTTCAACTTCACTCAGACTCCGAGAAATAAATTGAACAGGTCGCCAATCATCTTTATACCGCTGTTCCAACACGGCCCCAAGTCCAAAACTCGAAGAATCCGCACAAATTCTGGTAGGTAGATTAGGGTTGAATGTCACAAGTGAAACTGAATCTGAAACCAAGGACTTGATTTTTTCAAAATTACTCTGATGTTGATCGGTCCAAATCCATTCATACTTGTTACTGAGAAGTGTTCTAAGTGGTGCCGCGTGATCAGAGAAGTGTGGTATGAATTTCATAAGATAGTTAACCATACCAAGAAACGAGCGCAAATCCTTCAAACTTCGAGGAACGTCTACAGCCTTTATTGCAGCAACCTTTTCTGGATCCGGTTTAACTTGTCCATTTTCCAACCTATGACCTAAAAAGTTCAAGGAGTTCACTTTAAACTCACATTTGTTCTTGTTCAGCGTTATTCCCTTCTCTTGCAATCGCTTTAATAGCTTGTCAAGTCGCTCATCATGTTCCTTATCGTCTTTACCGTATACCAGAAAATCATCGACTAAGTTTACAATACCTTCTAAGCCTTCAATCGCTTCCGCCATCTTCTTTTGGAAGTGCTCAGGAGCAGAGGTAAGTCCAAATGGAAGCCTTTTAAAGTAGAAACGGCCAAACGGTGTGATAAACGTTGTCAGTTTCTGAGACTTCTCATCAATTAAAACCTGCCAAAAACCACTTTGAGCGTCGAGTTTGGACATAACTGCAGCAGACCCCATATTTGTCAGTAGCTCATCCACAGAAGGCAAAATATGTCTTTCACGAACAACAAATTTGTTCAACTCTGTGTAATCCACGCAGAGTCGGATTGCACCATTCTTTTTAGATGCCACAACAATAGGCGAACACCAGTCTGTTGGTTTAGTGACTGGCACAATAATATCCTGCTTCACCATACGATCCAACTCTACCTTAAGTTTGGCCTTCAAGGGAATAGGGACCCGACGCGGGCTAGAGACAGAAAATGGTTTTGCCCCATTAGACAACTTAATTACATATGGTTCGCCTTTTACCACACCCAAACCATTAAAAACATTAGGGTACTTGGCCATCCACTCAACTCCTGAGTTAATACATTCTACAGACTTATGTAACAATCCAAACTTAACGATTGCTGGCCTTCCAAGTAGAGGCTCTTTCTGGCCTTCCACAATAAATAAGTCCATTTGGGTTTCAATACTGTTCTTTGTAAGAGTCACTTTGGAAACACCTTTCAAAAACAGTTTACTATTACCTGCACCTCGTAAACTACGAGATGTAGGCTTAACCTTAAGATGTAATTTTGTAGCCAACTCCGGACCACAAACACAAACATCGGCTCCAGAATCGATTTTCCAATGCACTAAAATACCATTAATTTTAACATCTGTATAGAACAGATCATCATTTTCTTGCACAGATGCTAAATAAATACTATCTAAATTAGATGGAACTGACTCACCAGAATCGCTATCAGTGCATGAACCACTTAAACCTGTATTTTTATTTCCAACCAGATTTAATGAAGAGGGCTTTAATGAAGAGGACTTGGTGTGGGGACACATTGGACGCCAATGTCCAATTTGCTTGCATTCATGGCACCGTGACTTCCTCGCCGGACAGTTAGAGGAATGTTTACCTGGGAAACTGTCTACCCTGCCACATCGGGAACACTTGTTGGACTTCCTCTTCTTCGATTTATCAACCTTCATAACACCATTATCATCATCTTCAGGCCTTAAACGTTCCTGTCGTATCACATCCTGCTGCTTCTCAATAGACACTGACTGCCGAATTCGTACAATTGCGTCCTCTAGAGTAAGATCTTTCCGAAGCTGTAATTGTGTTGAGAGGTTCCTATCTGCCAGCCCCGAAACTACCTTCAGCAACAAAATATCCTTTCCAAAGCTACAACTTTCGCATGACCATTCACATCTATCAGCCAGCCTATACAAATCATTGATATAGCTGTCAGCTGACTCATTTTGATCTTGTACTCTTTGGAGAAACTTAGTACGTTCATAAAAGAGATTCTTACGGACAGAAAAATAACCAGAAAATTTCTCTTTCACCTGCTCATAAGTTACCCTTTTATCGGGAGGCAGCCCAATCGATGTCAGCAAAGAATCAGCTTCACTCCCTAAACAATATACAAAGCAATTAACCTGTTGAACCTCTTCCTTCTTCGCCAATCCAGACGCTGAACGGTAAACTTCAAACCTGCGCAACCACTGAGACCACTTCGAGGGTTCGCGTACATCAAAAGGCTCTGGAGCTTTCAAGTCCACACCGCTACCCGGTACATTAGAGGAACATTCAGATGTCCTTTTCAATAGATCTGACAATACCCGAGTCAACTCCTCAATATCCGACATAACCGTGAGCAAATCTTACACCGCTGCCACCATGTAGCGAGATCAATAAAGTAAATATGTACAAAAGTATAACTTTATTGAATAATTCAATTAACTTCCAAACCATAACATCAATAGAATAGCATTACAAAAACAACCAAAACACATGCTTATTTTGTAAATGTAAATACACTCTTTTGGAACAGCTGTCACACGCACCCCATGCAGTTGCACTGAGAACTGATTAGCCTTTGCCTATAGACAAGTAGTTTGCAAACACTGCAAGTTTGCATAGTTGTTAGTTTCATTAAGTTATTTAATTGACCTTTTCACTTGTCAGGAAAAAATCAAATTAAAGTAAAACATGTAAACTATATTACTAAAAATTAACGTGTGTATTCTACTTCAAAGTGTGTTTTGAGGCCAAAATTAACAATATTGCACAAATATTGAAAACTAGGAAAATACAGGTACAGAATGCTACCTTACACCTCCATAAATTTTTTATTGAAATCGGAGGTTTTTTTAAATTTTATCGTGTAAAAACTGTAGCAACTAATCTGTGTGTAATTTGACCTTTTTCAGTTGGCAATATGACTAACTCCATGTTACTCCAATGTTACTTGTTACCCGTTTATTGAGGAATTGGATTTTCAAACAATCCTTGGAGTGCTAAAAGGTTACTCTTGATTATTATTAAACTAAGGAGTTAGTTTAAAATGTCCAAAAAAGTGAATTTTCTATTGATGAATAACTTTGACTATTAATACTGAACATTTTCACTTTTTGGAGTTAGTCAGTTTGGCTTTTGAACACCTCAATTATGGGTTTATGAGCGAATTGCAGAAGGGTCTTAGGTCACAACGCACTTGTTAAATGTAAAATGCTTCTTTTTTTTTCTATAGGAAGCCGCTGAAAGAAAAATCGCATATCGGTAAATATATTACAGAGATAAAGACCCTTTTCACAAAATAAATGAATAAAGAACGATTTAAATGCATTATATAAACTATGGATTCAATTTAATTAAACCTTGGATGACTAAATGAATATTTATAAATGGCGATGGTTATGGAGGATGCATTATTGAACTAATCTATCTTGGAGATGAGAGAAAGTTTGGATTTGATAATAAAGAAGGCAATCAAAGGCACAGGTGTCTCTGACGTAATGGCTAGGGGGAGGGGCTGGTCCTATATCGGAGTCGGCCTAGGTGCCTACATTTTATTGAAACATATACGGATTATTATTTTTTCTGGAGTTTTATTTGGATTGTACCATTACTTAGATAACGGAAAATCAGTTGAATAGTTGATACGTTTTTATCTCAGTGAAGTAGACTTGCGACTATTTGAAAAGGGATATAAAAAAGAAAGGGGGATAGAAAAGGTAGACCTTTCGTCTATGAAAGGGATGAAAAGGGACCAATAAAAATTGTATTGGTAAAAAGACGATGATGACAACAGGGGAAGTTTTTTTTTACCTCACACGATTCTCAAACGCAAGAAAATCATACTGATATGTTTGTGTCGTAATATAATCAACATACATGAAATGACTGTTGCATTGATATTACTCGTTGGATCGGACTTAGGCAAACAAAAATCTGAATTGAGCAGTTGATTTATAAATGTAAACAAAGATTTAACAGGTCAACTAATCGGTCCAATCCAATATTCGATCTATGCTCATTTCCACAACTTTTACTACAAGCAATTGTTGGCAATTGTCGCGGTTTACTCACTGTAGTTCAATTACAACCATTGGCTATGTGCAGTGGTTAGTATACTTATATAATTGTAGTCTATATATAATTGTATACAATTATTTTTTTAGTTTGACTCTTATAAGCGCTAAATTCAATTAAAAAAAAAAATACAGATAAAGGCACATTTACACTATGCAACAGAGTTTATAAACAATATTCGACAATAATTGCAATGAATTGTAGAAGTAAAACCAATTTTACTACATTGTTGACCAACATTTTGTTATGTGCCATTTAAATTTATTATGCAACTCTTTTTTAAAATTTAACTGCTTTTATTTTTTTATGACTAATAAACATGATAGAATGTATGTACCGTATATAGGATGATAGGATACAACTTAGGATGACAATAGTCCATCAAACTTTGTCCGCGTGAATGAAAAGTACAGTACAGTATGGTAGGCATATAACTTACAAAGTTGTTCAGGACTCCTGTGTTCCGGAGGATCTGCCATCTGTTGTAAAACCGTAAAAGAAGATGTGATAATTTCCTGTCCTGTTTGGCAAGAAAATTTGTATCTCTCGTTTTTTCTTGCGAATGAACAGCGCTTTATGCCATTTATCCATTTATCACTCCCCAATTTGACGGTAAGTATTTAGAACATTTAATAAACATAAAGCACTCGTATGTTTAAATATTTGAACATAGAAATGCCAATGCCTTCAGTTTGTCAACTGATGGTTTATCGGTGCCATTTCCAGTCGTTGATTGTTGCAGTCGTCAGTTTAGGAGGCTGTGGGTTGTGGCTAAGACCACTCAAGGTCTGTAGAGGAAAAAGCATAACTTCTTCCTAAGGTTAGCTAAATAGCTATTTTTTGTGTTCCGGATATGAAGCGTCAAAACTAAAACGGAAATCTATAGTTACATTATATTTACCATTTCACTGCTGATTGAAAGTAGTGGGAAAAAGCCACTTCTAAACCGGAAGTGACGTCAGCTGCCAGGGCAGCTGCAGGGGTCAGATGGTGTCAGTTGCCAGGGCAGCTGCAGGGTGCAGATGGCGAGAGCATATGCCCTGAATTTGAAGTAGAATTGGGCATGAATTAAGAGTTAGTTGAAAATTGAAATTCAACAGTTATAACTGGAGCCTGGAAAGTATGTCAAGGTCATTCAGAGTAAGTTTTAAAAAAGCCTACCCAACTACTACCAGAAATAGTTCAAAGTTGAACTAGTTGGTGATAGTGGGATAGGCTGAAGTAAATTTTGAATTTTATTTGTGAACATATAATTAATGTGCAACAGCAGAGTTTAAACAAGTTGAACTTTTGTGATGAACTACAGAGTTGTAAATGCAAACACCAACGACGATGAGAAGGTAAACGCAGAGTCCCCAGATGATGTATTTGAAAAGCTTGAACAAACGTAACATTTCGAGTTGGTTTTCCTGTTCTATTTCCAATCGTTTAATTTCCAATTTCAATTTATCCTCTTCCATTCTAGTTATGAAGGGAACTTCATCCATCATATCCATCATGATTTTGTAGTGTTTGAAATTTTAAAACAAGTGATGTTGATAGTTCAAAAGTTGAAGATGGAATGAGAAGTGAAAGCGAGAAATGTTAGTTAAATAAAGAAGTGGTGGGGGGAACGAAGAATTACAAAGAAGTGGTGGGGGAAATATTTTGCTGTTCATTATTACCATCAGTAGTGTCAGATGGTGCAGGAGTTAGATTTAGTAAACTGTCTTCGTCCGAACTTTCAATCTTATCACAAATAGGACAATCGTATGTTATTTCCAAATTCATTTTGATGGTTGTAAAATTATCTACAAGTTCTTGTAAAATATTAAAAATGTCTTGTAACTCTTCTTTAGAGTTTATTTCAAAACTAGAATTCATTCGGGCCAATGGAGAGTTGTTCATTATTGGAGAGTCGGTGATGGAATGAGGATCGGCGCATAGGGAGGGGGCTTATATAATGGTGACCTTGAGCAGGCATCTAGGGAGGGGGGCTGTCTAGGGAGGGGGCTTTTATATAGGGAACCTTGAGCTTATGATTGAATAAAACGTTTAGTTCTTCTTCTCCATCTTTTAATTCAATTATTTGAACCGAAGTAGTTGTTTCATCTTCTTCACTTGATGAAGAAAACAATTCACCAGGATTTAAATATTGAACTACAATTCTGAACCATCTTATAGGATATTCGTCAATGATAGAAAGTAAGTTTTGAAACAATTCTTCCATCTCCTCCCTGTCAGTTATTATATGTTCAAATTTGATAAATTTGTTTTCCATGTTGTTAGTTAGAGTGTTGGAAGTGGAATGATTTAATATTATATAAAAATTAGAACTAGTGGTGGGGGAAATCTCAAGGTCATCCAAATGAAGTTTTAAAAAAGAGTGTAAAACTGAAATTACACATTTGATGGTTCTACAGGATCGGAATACCAATCTGATCTGTATTTACATCTTTTTATCATATGTGTACAAAAATCATCTTGATGAGAATTGGTGCGTTGACAATGAGCAAGATCTAGAGGGTGAAATTTGAAACATCTTTGAGGACAACATGTATGAAAATATCTTGATTTGTAAAATTTGAAAGTTCGCAATTCCGGTGGTGGTAGTTGTTTTGTTTTGCATTTGCAATAACAAGATCCGAAGAATTCACATTTAGTACAAGCTAACCCATCCACCATCATTGGTCCTAAATCTGTACACTGTTGTTCACAACAGTAACGAGGTTTGTACTTGTATTTTTGCTCTTCCATGTTGACGCTGCGGAGTCCAGTGAAAGAATAAGAGTGTATAGTGTTGAATAGTGAGTTTTATGTACTGTGAAAAGTGGTGGGGGTAATTTCAAGGTCATCCAAATGGAGTTTTAAAAAATTATACCTTACAAGTGTAAGGATTATTAAAATTTAGGAAGTTTGTTTTTCTTTGTTTTCTTGAGACTTTTTCTCTCTCTCCGCCTTAGCCATAGCAACAAGTTCTTCTGTTGATAATGGATGTACTTCAGGAAATTTTAAAATTAATTTAGCTTGATATCCTTCTTTAGTTAATACATCTAAATCTTGGGTCATTTGTTCAATGGTGTTGTAGTCTTTTCCATAGATTTTTCCATCAAGTTGAATCATCATTCTGTACAACATTTTCTTAAATAGGTCTTGTCGTGGTGAGAGCTGAGAAGCAAATGATTATTTATACAAGTATCACATCCTTTTTATTAACTCATATTGATCATGTGATTCTTTAGTTGTAGTTTTGTCTGTCAAAAATTATTCAACATTGGTAATACTTTTGGAACTTGATGTTATGTTGACCAGTTGGTGATGAAGAAGTTGTAGGTTGTGTAGAAATAAATATTTCATCATCGCAATATTTTGTTTTAGTGAACATCCTTGTATTAGTAGCACTAATATCAACAGTTAAGTGATAACCACCGGTAAGTAAAACTCGCATTTCGTTGGTTAAATCTTCGAGTTGTTCAAAAGTTGTTATGGTGTTAGTATCGTAAGATGCACACTTGACCTTTAGGGACATGTTGCAGTTTTATATTCAGGGATTAAGAGCGAGATGTGTACGGTATGAAAGGTAGCAGTAGACTGATGAATTTTGCAAGTACATTTCCCCTTTTATAATTATACAAAATTGGGTCAAGGTCATCCTGTGGAATTTTTAAAAAAAGCAACATATTGTAATGTACAAAAACATTACAATATGTTGCTTTTTTTTATTTTTATTTTTTTTTTTGTTTTATATCATATTTATTGAAAAAACAAATACAAAGAAATATTTACAATGTTATGTACAAATTAATCAGTAGTAGGTGTTACATGAATTGTAAGTTCAGTAGAGTTGTTCCACTGGGTCCATGTGATACCAAATAGAGTGTGCCGGGTTGAATTATACGAAGATCTTCATTTTGAAGTAGTTGTACGAAGCGCTTTGGTAAGAAGATCTGAAATTTTGCTTCATCACCAATTGTATAAGGTGCCTCGCTCAAAGTGCAATTTATAGCATCACCTACTGAAGTTTCCATTTTCTTAATAGTATGAATGATGTAGTGTTTTTCTTCTTTTAGTTCAGAACATTTCTTCGTAGGTAGAATTGATGATTTAGAATGAGCGTTGAACTGATCAACTAAACTTTGAAGTAAATTCTGTGATGCCATATTGATGTTGTTAATCTTCTTGTTAATAAGAATGTCCGTCGGAGATGTTGTCTCTTCGGAGGTTTGAGTAATACTCATGCTGTGTCATGGTAGCGCTCTCACTTTTATAATCGACACTACCCCCACCACTGACACTACCCCCACCAGTTTGTTGAAGGAAATTATTCAAGCGGTAGGCATTCTTTAAAGCGCACTGCGACCTTCGATGTTTAAAACTTTTTGATGAAATACAAAGTTCGTTGAAGTAGCATTGGAAATCTTTATCAATTATTGCATTAATCACTTCGTTGCTTGTAAATGATTGTATCCAATTTGCTTTTTCCAATCCCCTTGTGTAGATAATTTTAAACTCTTTGCAATAATGATTCATAATGTGCGGCATCATGTTATAATTAATGAAACCTTCATCCCATCTTAAGTTGTGAAAATGTTTGTTCAACCATTTGTTTGTAACTTTCGCTTTAGTTGTTAGTCTATTAAATGGTACTGGAGGTTTGAACAAATAATGATAAACTACTGATGTGTTCATGTCCAAGATTACTAATTCTTTAATAATAAAATTACCATCATTTCCTCGGAAAGCTTGAAATTCAATTATACCTCTTTTAACTTCCATTATATGTGGCGCATTAGAAAACGAAACCCGTTTATTCATGATGAAGTCTTACTAACAACTGACTTAAAAATTGAATGAGCCGATGTTTATAACAGACAGGATTGTTCTTCTTCTTTCACTTCTTGTGCCACTTCATCAATATTAAAATTGGTGTGATAGTTGTTTAATTGTCTCCACATTTCAACTTCTTGAGGTATTCTATTAAAGATTGAAGTATCCACGGGACCGTATAAAATTGGAACAAATGGTTTTTTGTCCAATGTATCAATTAGATAGTCTTTAATTATTGCACTTGAAAATATTAGTTGTTTCAAATATCTGGTGACGGGACCGGTAGTACAACTTAAAGTGTAAAATTCTTCTTTAGTGAAATATAATTTAACATTATGTGTAGTTAAATCTCTGAAGCGAACAATTTGTCCTCCACGATGTTTTACTATATCAACTTCAATATTTGATTCCAATAAACTTAATCTTGTTCTTCTTCCAAATGTGTTGTTACTTAAATAGCACTCCAAAAGATGTAAATGTTTCATGAGAGATTCCCAAGTAGTTTCACTGAAAGTAACCATTTTGTTTCCATGATTTAAAATAACAATTGGTGAATAATCCATTGATTTTAAAATTCCAACTGATATACTTTTTGTCATGCATGAAGAAATTGGGTAGATAATCCGAAGAAATACTTCTGTTAAAATATTGGTTGTAATGTTAACTTCAACCTTCTTCCTTTTTACTTCTTTTTCAGCTTTTTCTTCTTCTCTCTTCTTATGTTTGTTGAATTTTAGGAATTCGTCCATTTCTCGTTCAACTTGTTTTTCTATATCTGAACTATTATCATCCATTAGAGGTGTATTTTCTTCTCCGTTAGTAGAATTCATCTTGCGAATGATGTTTCCCATACGACGGTTGAAGATAGAATGAAGTTTCTACTAATTATTTTCTCGCTTTTATATTTTTCGTAAATCCTTGAAATTTATACAATTACATAATTGTTTGTTTTGAACTTGTCTTTCACAAATGAAATTCTAACCTCAAAAATTAAAGCAGATAATTCTAACCTCAAAAATTTGCAGTTGTTGTACAATTCTTCTTAAAGTACATTCTTCACAATTCCGGTCAGCGGTGTGTAAGTAACTATTTTATCATGTAGAATTAGACAGTATGCCGAAGTTCCATCCGCTACTGGTTCTTCAAATTCCATTTCAATTTTTATATCCACACTTGATGATTTTACCGATTCATTTTGTTTTGAACAATCGATTACAATTATTGGAGCCTTGGAATAATACTGGTCAGGTGATAATAGTGGTGTATTAGTCTTTCCATAATATGACGATTGAAATCTTGCATACATATCGTATAAAATGGAAAAACGTTTTTTGCTGAACATGACATTCAAATTGTCATAGGGAAAGAATTGAGAGTTTAGGAAAACTTTACAATTCTTTATTTTACAGTGATCAAATTGACCAGCATTTGCAGTGATAACATCTTTTCGCTTAGTTTGAAAACCGAGTATTATGTACCTTGCTCGTTCCAAGTAAGTTGATGTCTTGACGGTCCATGTTTGTCGTTCTGTCTGAGGTAGTGTAGGGTATTCATGAAATTCCCAACTTCGGAATGGCATCACAATATCACGGTCAGATTTCAACTTTCTCAATAATAGGATTCTATGTTCATCAGCCAATCTTACATGAGGTACCCTCCAAACAACTTTATCCAACTGTAGTTGCCATTCCAGTTTATCTTCCGTAGTTGCAGGGTCTGCAAGTATCAAGTCCTTATTAGTTGAAGATCTGAGTAATACTAATTCTTGTTTGACATTTATTATTACCCGTTTGTAATCTTCAGCGAATCCCAAAAGCAATCGTAAAGGTACATGAAAATCAAAGTGACCGTTGGAAGCTGGTGTTATAGTGTCTTTATCAGGGGCAACCCATCCGGCAGTGACTATTGAATTCTTCTCATGCGGTGTTAATGATGTTAATCCTTTCAATGTCGTTGTTAAACCAACCTTTTTTGTTGAATCAACCGTCACCCCTGATATTTCATATCTTATTTCATCAAAAAGATATGCCATCGGGTTATTTATAAAAGGAACTGTTGAAGCAGTTTTTCCATCCAATTTTAATACCCGTCCTTCAATGTACAAGTAACTTTCACACGGTAAAGTGTAAATATCTTGTTGTTGAATGGGGATCCTTATTTCATCGTTATTGTTTAATTTTGATGAAGTGTAAGGGTTGTGCGTGTGATATTCCTTCTCCCATAGTGTTTCGTCGAACGTTGGTCCTTGAGATATATCCAGGATATCCATCGCTGTTAAGTTTCAATCCAATCTTCTGTAGAAAACGAATGTTTTCCGATGTTAACTCTTCCAATGTCGAGGAGCTACTGAGCTCCCGACTCTTCCGTTGCGGTTTAAATGATAATCCCATGTTGACTTTTATGTTGCTGCTCTGATGTGTATCCGTATAGTAATTGTTTCTCCTCTAAAGTCAACACTATGACCGTCTTGATCCAATATGTTCAGTACGATGTCTGAAATGAAACTGGTGTTTAACGGTAGGTATATCAAGTTTTGTGGCTTCTCAACAATTTTAAAACCGGGAGCCACTGTTGGATAAAATGTATGTAAAATATGTTGATTAACTCCATCTCTATACGATCCGTGTATAATGTTGCACGTGACATCAATACTATTTACTTTCAATATTGTTACAGTTGAATCACCTGAATGAGTAGTTCCAGGAGTTAAGATTTTCTTTTTTGTATCTGTAAATCCAAGTAAACTGCCAATCGACTGTTCCAAGCTGACATCAATATAATATTTTGAAGTTATTTCTGCTTTTAAAGTATTATTGTTTCCTTTAACGGTGATATTGTCTTCTCCGAGTTGTTTCTGTAATAATTGGTTTATATCATCAATTTCATAAGCTCCAGTAGGAAATGTAATTATTTTCAATTCTGAGTATTTTCCTGCAGCATCCTTAGTTTCATAATAATGTAGTAAATTGTTCTTCCCTTCCGTAACATTAGGAATTGAGTTGTAGGTAGTCAAATCAAGTAATGCCGCTTCCCATAATCGTTCCTTGGATAGACGCAATGCTGGGAACAGCGTACTTTTTAATGTGGATGAATTTCCACTCAATGACACTGTATACGATGACATCTTAAAGCTGACTGACACTTTTCGCTAGAAACTCCAAACATAAATGCCCACATATTTCAGTATTGTTAGGTTGTTCTCTTTTGTAATTGTAAAAAATGTTTTTTGAGTTTCGAAAATAATGTTGAAGTTCTTTTGGCGGTGGTAGATTGCCAAAACTGTCAAAGTAGTAAATGGTTTGTCCGAGCTTTTTATAGCATACCCAATGAGTACCTGGACCATAGGTGGAATCCAAATTTACTATTCCAGTTTCATTTTTCCATATTTTAGTTGGTAATGCATCTTTCATAAAAACTCCTCGAAAGAATGGTATTTTCAAACATTTTACATAATCATTTAACTGATGATTTGTTAAGGCTTTATTTGGAATTATTAATTGATTCTTCTTATTTAGTACACACGGTATGGTCTTAGGTATAAACCTGCTCCGTTTTTTACCATTTGCCAAACAGAAGTCTTCTTTATACTTGCTTTATGAGTTCTACGACGTCCTTTTTTAATGTTTCCACCTCTTTTGGGTGTGCCTCTCTTTGCAGGTCTTCCTCTGCGACGTTTTCCACCACCTAACTTTGCTTTCGTCTTCATGGCTGTAGTTACTGCCCAAGCCGCTGCTTTTTCTGCAATACTTGCGTCACTTGATTTTACTCTTTGCCAAGCTTTTTCTGCTAGAATTTTATCTGCTATTGATCTATTTGTTGAATCTTTATACTTTGAATATGCTATATCGTGTTCTTTGCAAGCTTGATCTAATTTATTAATTCCAGGATCTCCTCTTGCTAAACGTTTTGCCAACTTAGTTCCAGGTCCACAATATTGATAACCTCCGGGCAGATGTAATTCGTATGGTAAAGCGTCTATTGCTCGATTTACAACAGCACCAATTGGAATCCGTCTGAGCAGGGATAATGCAGCTGATGTTAAACCACGTCCTCTCTTGCCGCTGTCTTGACGACGACTGAGCGATACGGTCTTCATTATGCTGTTTTATGTAACCAACGTCTTCACTCTATGAAATACTTTATGCTAATGAATCCTTTTTTGTATATTCCATACTTAAATATTCATAAGTTTTACTAGTATCTATCAATGATTTCATCTTTAATCCATTGGTTTCTCTGAGAATCTTCGATTTTATTGTGTTTCATCGATGCATTAATCAAATGATTATGCATATCAATAACTACATTACCTACAAGATTCATTACATACTCTACATTAGTAGCATCTTTGTTACGTGTAGGATTATCAAGATATGTGATACGTTTACCATTACATGTATACGCAGATGGATCGTTATTAGAGGTTGCTATAACTTGATTAATAGTAGCAACATCATTCGGAGCTATTCCTGCTGATATGTTAGATATTCTTTTATTTTTTCCATTATATACGTTATTTATTTTATCTAAAACTATAGTTTGTTTTACAACAACACAATCCTGATCATCTTTACCAGATTTAACTTGGGTTAATCGTCTACCTTTACATATAAAATTAACACCAGTAGCTGATAGTTGTGGTACTTGTGTTAAAATAACAGCATCATGTTCTTCCGTGCCTAAACTTATATTTGACAATCTTTTATTTTTTCCATCCCACTTGTCATTTTTTAGTTGTAGTAAGGTAAACTTTTCACTGCCTTGCATAAACTCATCACCTTTCTTTGACACCACCTGATTCTGTTTAACAAAAGCGGATGTTCCTTTTTTCAAGCTTTCATTCATTTGTCTCACGGTAGCAGCATCAGATGGAGTTGAACCATCTTCCAGATTGGACAACACTTTTCCATGACAATCAATAACAGCAGTATTATATAAAATACAATTATCTTTAATGTATTTTATATTAACACCATCACTTTCTTCTTTAGGATATCCAATATCGTTTATAGTATATTTATAGAAGGAAAATCCATCTTTTTTCTTTTCTGGTATTACAGAGTGCAAATAACGCTTATTAATTGTATCTGTATCCTCGGTTGGATCTGCCACATTAGTTATTTTATAATTTAAAGCATTGTACTTTTTTCCACTTTTAGTCTTTTCCAACAGTAAAGCATATTCCATCGCAGATAGAAAATAGCCTTTATTAACAACATCTCCATTGTTGACTGGTTTTGCAACGTTAATAACCCTGTGAGATTTTGCATCATACAGTTGGTTGTTGTCGAGTTTTAAACTTGTAGATGTTTCCTCCTTTACTGTCTTTAAATTTGTTGCATCTCCATCTTCTTCTGGATCTTTAACAAACTTTAAACGTTTATTATTTATGTTATAGTCACCTTCGGGTGTTTGCGGTAATCCACTTCTTTTTCTGTTTTCTCCAACTTGCACTCCTAACGCGGAGTAGCGTCCGAACTTGTCGACGCTCATGTTAGAACTGACACATTATACACCTGCAACTCTTATATATCCGCGGACAATTATACAATTATGTCGCGATTCCTGAGTTCATCAATCAGAGCTACCCATTCATTATTTAAACCTGTATGACCAGCTTCCATGGCTTCATGCAATAGTCTCATTCTATCAACCAATTTATTGATGTCATTGTAGTAAATCACATTTGTATTGTATAGATTTTTCATCAATCCTTTACCAGATGTTGAAGTATCTCCTTTACTCTTTTTACCATGTTGTTCAAGAAGTGATAAATCCATAAGTGATAAAGATTTTCTTTTCAGTGGTTGTCTTACCGCTGGTGCAGTACGTAATGTTGGCAATTTTCGTGGAGGAAACAACTTTTTTATAACGATGTTATATTTTGTTGCACGTGAACGATTAATCATTCCATCCTTTAAGTAGTTTCTTTTATGAGCGCTAGTATTTTGTAGAATCTCCTTAAAAACACTTAAATCTTTGGATGAATATCTTAGTGGTATGTTTTTAAAAATTAATTCATATAATCCTTTTGTTCCTTTATATCTATGCTCACCAATAATGATGTAATCGTCTTGTGTTATTTCAAGCTTTGAATCGCCAATCTTCAATTCATTCCCATCAATTCTTGCTCCGTATACGTGTGATCTACTCAAATTCGGGTTTGATTTCATGTCATGTAGCATTTTCATTATATATTTTCTTCCAAGAGGTCCATGTTGTAATATATCGCTACTCAATTGAGTTAAATTTGGAATAGATTGTTCAGCTTCAGGTATTGGCTGTTCTTCTTCCTTTTCAACAATTGGTTCTTCTTCTTTTGTTTCTTCTTGCTCACTAGCACTTGTATATGAATCATCATCTTCTTCTTTTTTAATGCTTGTACTTCTTGTTTAGAAACTGGTAGTAAAACATCTCCTTCATAACGAGGTTTACCAATAGTTTCCGATATCTGTTTTAAAGGTTCCGTAATAGGTTTAAAGGTAGTCTCTAGAAATTCTTCTCTTTCACTTAAACCCATCCTCAATGCACGATTCTTCATCCTAATAGAATCACTGAGTGATTTTATTTCTTTCAATAGTTTTTCTTGATTCACCATGTTTACACTGTGAAGTTCAACATGTAACTAGATGTAGCATCGGTAGTTCAACGCATAAATACAAATTTATCCAACCCTATACGATATCTACCATTTTTAATATCTTCTTCCTTCATAATAACGAGAAAGCTATATTTCTCATTCCATGCTTTGCCACACATCTCTTTAAATTTTTCAAATGGCATATCCGCATTTACATGATCATTATATATATGCTTTAAATTTGTTTCATCTTGCTTGAAGATGATCAACATATTTGCATTGTCTCTTATAAGTTGTTTTGGAATTTTACTGTATGTTTGACCAATATAAATGCTATCAATATTATGATGTCTTCCCATAGCAAAATAATTCCTTATTGTGTCATGATTTTCACAAGAAACATCGTCAAATATAAAAATAGAAAATGGTTTTGCTTCATTCGGTTGCATAATTGTTTCACTGGCATTAAACTTGTAAAAATTCACTTCAGGTACACTTGCAAGTACTTTATCCAATAATTGATATTTTGGTTGTTGCAATGATTTTGAAAAAATGTATATATTATTAAAACGCAATCCTTTAGGATTAGTTATAAGGTTAAAAACAACATTAGTTTTTCCACAATTTGAAGGACCAGTTATTAGACATCTTATCGTATTTGGTAGTAATTCACCATGTTTTCCATGATTTAACTTATCATTGTCAACTGTCAATTCATCAATGTTATTGATATTAAATCGATCTTTTTGTTGTACAATCTCCATCTTGTATAAAGGTTAAACACACAATGAGCTATTAAACAACTATACTAAGTCTTTTGAAGGAATCCAAGAGTCTTCACTTTTATCAAACCCTAACCACCGGACTTTAACCATATCCTTTTTCCTTTGTAAAATCTTCTCGACAAGATATACATCACCAACTGTTGATTTCAACAATTCGTGTCCGTAGAATCCACCTTGAAGTAATTCACCCTTGTTATCCTTTAATAAATAGGTTTCAGGTATAGTTGGTTGCACTTTATAAATTGTAAATACTTCATTAGTCCAATTTGGTAGATATCTTTTACTAAATACACCTTTGTATTTGCTTATACGAACTTTATCGTTGACCTTGAACTTCTTTGGTTGCAATTTTTCCAATTTCGGTGTTGTATTATTTTTAATGCGTTGTAATACAATTTTGGCATTAGCACTATTTACATGGATAGGTTTCATTCCAATGGTACGATGATATTTGTTGTTATACTCTTTTATAAGTTGTGGTAATATGTCATACCACACGTATGATCCTCGTTTTGAAAATTGTTTATACATCGCACCTTTTAATGTTCTATTGAATCTTTCAATTATTGAAGCTTTAACTTCAGAATTTGTAGAATAATGATTTATTTGATATTTCTTCATCAAAGCTCCAAAGTCTTTATTAAAATATTCTTTTCCATCATCGGTCTGTAGATGTTTAATTTTAAATTTATTTCTTTGTATTGTGGTTTCCATAGCTTTTGTAACACTTTTACCAGTCTTATCCTTCAATGGTAAAGCATCAGCTATTTTAGTAAAACAGTCTATAATTGTTAAAATATATTTAAATCCTTTATTTATTTTACTGTGCGGTATCATTTCAATGAGATCAGCTTGATAAAGATCATTCATTCCTTTAATGATTGTACTTCTTCTTGGAAATCTTCTTCTTGCTGGTTTATGTAGTTCATTTACAATCTTGTCCTTCACACTTTCCATCTTCAGATGTTTCTTGTACACCGCTTGTAAAAATACTGACCCATAGAATAGTTAATTCTCATTTATATAGTTTGAATATAGGTCAAGGCCATTTCCTATTAGTGTAAAAAAGAGGGAACATGGCATTGGGCTTGCCATGTCCCCTCTTCTTTACGGAAAGGAAAAAGGAAGAAGGTAGAGGACGAAGAATAGGTTTACTGGTCGATAGGGTTCAGGGAGTAGTGGCCGAATGGTAAAGTATTAATTTTATCTTCTAAAATATGGCGCTTGTCATCTTTGTAGCTTAATGCCCACTTTGTTTGTTTGACACTAAAAAGTTGATGATTATAACTTCTAATAGTGTTGAACGTTGCAGTTGTTTCAACATTTTCAAACAAACATCTTTTATAATGTTCAAACTGTACGTTCTTCTTCAGGAAAGAAGTTTTTATTCCTTTGGCCTTCTTCGTGACTTGATGTTCGTTCCTCTCGTTTATGTACAGTTGAAATGAATACAGTTTGGACATTAATGCTACAATTTCCATCATCGGCACACCATTTGTTTCATCTTTAAATTTTCCCAATACTTTCTTATTTCTGTCATAGTCGTAATTTGGATGATCCTTAGGATAATCGGAAAAGTCGAAATCATCTTTATATATAAAGGTGCGTAGATCTTCATACATGTCATTTGTTTTAATCCAGTAAATTAGTGCATCCGTGTCCATATATGCAATACCAATGTTCTCTCTTCCATAATAGTTAACCATCTTCTTATAATGAAACTCGTACATATGTGTTTTTGAAATATCCAAGATTGACATTCCAAGATACAAAGGACGATCCATTGTAACTGACTTCTTGTTCATGGAAATAACAACTAGATTTTCATTAATAATTATAGATGAACCAAAGTTTGGTTGTTGCACCAATTTCTGTAATTTTACTGGATCAGTTACCAATTTGATATCCTTATGTTTCCTTTTGTTTTCCAAAGTCTTGCCAAATATTGCGTTATTCATTAATTTGAAAAAATCTTTTTGAAAACTTGATGTAGCAGTGGCTCTTCTTCTTGTGTTGTTGTCGATGTAAGGTTTTAACCAACAAGATTGAGAAAATTGTAGTACTCGATTAATTTTTGTAATTCTCAATCCTAAGTCTAAAGCTTGTTGTATCATCCAGTAGTGTCCAACATATCGAGACTTGTCGGTTAAAGTCATCATTAATTTTGGCCATCTTCCAGTAGGGGAAATTTCAGTCTTAGGAAGAAGTGGTAAATCATAATGTTGATCATGAAGATGTTCAGGATATTCAAAATTAACATCAAAAATGTAACCAGTTTCACCATGCTTCGGTATATCCATTATGTTTCCAATCGATTCTGGATCTATCCATTTAAAATTATCATATGGAAGGGGATTCGACATTGCCCATCCGTATAAGTTATTTGCATCAAAATAACCCAGGAATGTTGTTGGTTTTGATGCATCATAATCGGGCAGATACTTGTTGTTCGCCTTGAAATATCGTGTAACGCTTTGCGTCAATCCCCCTCGAACTCCTGACTCTAACATCATAACCATATCTATATCAGTAAGAAGTTGTATTTTACAATTTGTTTCTTTCAACATAGCTTGCCATGCTAATCCAGGTGAAGTGTACGAATGAAGAGGGTCCAATCCATATGCTGCAAAACATGTATTTCTAAATTCTTCCATTATATCACATAGTAAAGTTACATCCAATTTAACATAAAAATCTGAATATTCTCCCAATGTTCTAAATCCTAAATCGTTCCATACTTTACATGCATGATCATAGTCCTCTTGAGATATGTCCATGTCATAAAGTTTACTTTTGAATTCTTCTTTAGCCGGAAGTGATGTTTCATTAAATCTTTCTAAACTGTCTATGTAATCATATGGAAACACACCTTTCCGAAGTACCAAATCCAGTTTGTCGTTATTTACAATCTTCTTTGTTTCGATTAAATCTTGTTTCCTTAAATTTTCTGAAAGTTTGGACAAACTCGACGGCATAAATCTGTAGGAGTCTAAGAATCTTAGTTTCATGTTTCCAACTTCTTTGGAAAAACTTATGAACTTCTCTGAAGTTTCAGCTAACACATCGATTTTACCATCGTCTCTTCCTAGTTCAGGTATTATAAAATGAGCATCGTACCCACTGAGGTTATGCAGAACCACAGGAATAAATAGTGGTAAACGATAGCTTAAGTTGCATTTATTACAAGCAGCACCCCTGTAATAACCTGTGAGGTGATCGTGATCTTTAACTTTATAATTCTCAATAGTAAAATCATTTTTGCATAAGAAACATCGAGTTGCATTTTCATGTTGAATTTCTTCTTCTTCCTCCATCGGTTTCATTGGTACAATATTTGTATATAATCTTTGTGCATTTCCAGCTATTGAATATAAGTGATCAAGAAATATTTTTTCTACATTTTCACCACGATATACTAGAGGTTCTGAAGTTAATCCATATCTGTTTAAATGTTCTTCTGATAATGTTGATTTAACCATTAAACAAAAACTGTTTGGTTTGTGCATTTGATACTTGACACTTTTTCTAGCTTCACAATTTTCATCTTCAACAGGAACAAGTGTTGATTCAAAGTCCGCATACACAACTAGAGGAATACGGTACTGATGATGAACCTTTTCAAATGTAACAAATGCTCTGCTTTCCGAAGGTAAAATAATCTTTGCTTCATAATTATTGTTACATAATCTTTTGTGCTCTTGTAACCATTCTCTTGAGTGTAGCCCATCTCGTTTAAAATTGAAACATCTCTTGCAAATTAACTTTCTGTGTCGATCTTTAGAAAGCTGCTTATTAACAAGACGATCAAATTGCTTTATGTACACATAGTGAGACACATCTCCTCGCGTTAGTAGTAGTAAATCCGTATGATCTGGTAGCTCTTCTTTTGCAATACGTAAAGGATACACTTTGTTTGAACTATCTAATGCAAAAACATTGATAGACGTACCAGGATTTTTCTTCTCAAATTTTGATATATCTTTCAGTGATACAGGATAAGTGATTCCTTGAAAATTGTATCTAAATCTTTGATTTTCATATTCTTGGTTAGGTCTATTCACATGAAGTGGTGGTACAAATTTAGCTGTCATTGCATAACGAAAACATTCATTGTCTTCATTTTTAACATTAACACAAGATTTTGTATTTTCAATTCTTTTTGGTAAAGGAATGTAACTAGATCCCATTAGTCCATATCCATGTTTATGAACTCTTATATCTAATACTTCAATACTTGTAAGACTCCATCCGGATCCTCTTCCTTCGTGTTCCTGAATTTTTGTTAATATTTCTTCTATACAATTTTCTATTATTGAATCAATGTTTGAACTTTCCATAATGGTTCGGTTTTTTGTTATGAATCCTCTTGGTGATAATTCTTCTTGTACATTTATAAACATAGCTTCTAGTAGTAAACCAAATTTAAGAAAGTTTAATCTTTTCAATTCTTCTTTTAAAATTTTACTTACGATTGGTTTTGCTTCTCTAATAAATTCTTCTAGCTTCAAGTTTTCATTTTGAATCTTATGATGCATTACTACTTTACCGGGTAATGCAAATACTTGTAGATTCGGTAAAGTAGTTGAAGATGTTGCTGTTATTTCATCTTGTTCTTCTTGTTGTTCTTGTTCTTCTTGTTGTTCTTGTTCTTCTTGTTGTTCTTGTTCTTGTTGTTCTTGTTTTTCTTCTGGGTTGTTGTGAATTAGTTCTTTATGACAGTCTAATAGAATTTCATCGTGAAACGATTCCGAACATTTATCGCAACGATACATGTTGAGATGTTTACTCTTCGAAATTTTGCCAAGAAATGAAATAGGCTCTCGCGTTCCTCCTTTTATAACGGTCCCCCCACCACTATTTCATCTTCTTCACTATACAAGGAAATCAAACTTTTTAAATAAAAATATTAACCTTCAACAAACTAATTGTTCATTCGTGTTCTTTATTCCCATTGGAGTTTTAGTATATACTTCTTTATATTCAAGCTTTAACTAACTTTCCCCCACCCAACTAATTTTAGTTACTTTTAAAACCAAACACCTGCCCTCCAAACATCTATTAGGACAGATGTTATGGGACAGATGTTGAAAGAACAAATGTTAGGGTGGAAATGGCTAGAGCACAGGCACTTGGTTAAACTAAATTTGCACATAAATTAACTAGAGTTGAACTAAAAATTCGCATAAATTAAAAGTTAGTTCAAAACTAAAATTCGACAGTGTTAAGAAACTCTAACATTTGAACAAGAATAAACATTAGTTCAAAACTGAAATTCAACAGTGTTAACCAAATTCTAACAGTCGAACAAATAGGTCAAGGTAATCCAATTTTAACGCGAGAACGAGGAATAGAGCACTAAGTGGCATGTTAGTCCATTACCACAAAGTGATCTATTCCTCGCTCTCTATTCTACATCTACTTTTTTCAGTTTACTTATTTATATTAAAATGTTCAAATTTTACTATGTAGAATGTCCATTCTTTCTCTTCAACTCTTCGATTGTTTTTAGCAATTGTAACAAATATTCGTTAGTTTTCACCAAAGTCTTTAGTTTGCTACATCCAATTTCAATGAAAGGTATTATAAGTTGTAATTTTATAAGTTCAATCTTTTCTTTCTTGCGAATTTCTTTCTTTATTATATTATTCCTTATTTTTGCTGAAGATTTAAACTCCATGTTGTTTCTGCTAAAGCCACAATAATAATAAAAGTCTCTTGAAACAACCTGCATTTATACACATTCCCCCACCACTTTATAATCCCCACTCCTTTCCCCCTCTTCTTTATATGTGGAAGGAAGTATTATAATTAGATTCCTAATATTTCTTTTCCTTCTTCACTACGTGGGGGAAGGGTAATTTGTTATTACACTAGTTGTGCAAGAAAATAGCCGCCAGTGTCCACACCTTGTTCGTAGCACTCCATCATAGATTGTGCCCACTGCAACATGCGGTCTCTGTCATTTGGTGTGACAAGGAAAGAATGACTATCACCATACAATATAAAAGAGTCAATTCGTACATAACATCCTGAGTCCAACCATTTATTAGCTTCAGCCATAAACTTTTCTATTGTATCAAATGGAAATTGTGGATCAATTGCTATGACTTTACGTTCTTCACTAAGTTCAACAGTATAATCATCATCGTCCTCATCATCTTCACTTTCACTGTCGTTACTTAAAGTGTCTTCAGATTGTTCAAAAACATCAGAAATTTCAGAAAAATTAAAATTTTCATTCAGATGAGGAGGCATTTTGAAGCAAGAAATATTATAAACAGCAGAGACGAAACGACAAGAGCGGCATGTAGAAGAAAAATGAAGGGGTGACCAACGCTCGCTCCGCTTTTATAATAGTATGCAAATGAGGGGTAGGTGCTGACCATGACCAGTCATCGACCCAAAGGAGTGGGGGAAGTACTTTTCTTACTACTTGGATGGAAGTAGGTTAGTAGGTCACGAGACTTAGAGTGTTAAAAAATAATGGGGGAGAAACACGACGCTATAACGCGTTGTGTTTCTCCCCCAGTATTTTTTTAAGCAATAATTTGGAAAAAGCTATGTGAATTTACTTGCTACGCCCCCACCTTGTAATACCATCCAGTTTGTGTCTGAGGAGATAGTCTTTAGAGTCTAACTCATAAACGGATTTCTCTTTGCGCAAGGATTCAATCACTTTAATATTATATCTTACGCCGTTACAAGTTGCCAAAATGTGTTCGTTGTCAATAACACTTTCAAAAAAATAGACACAACCTCTCTTAAGCCTATTTCCTTTCACACCAATAATTTTGGATTGGTATTCAACAGTGGGGGTTTCTGTCACTTGTAGTTCAGAAATGTGTTTTACGACATGTACACGGCAAAAACTTTCGTTTTTTACACATTTCTTCCCACAAGGTGATCCTTTCTTAATTCCCCTAGTAAGCATTTCAGGGCAAGTAGTGGGACGGCTAAATGCCCTACGACGCTGTTCTTGTAATAATTGAAATTGCTCTGAAGGAGCGGGTTTAGGAGTAGGTTTAGGAGTAAGTTTAGGAGCTGGTTTAGAAGCTGGTTTAGGAGCTGATTTAGGAGATGATTTAGTAGCAGGTTGAGAGGATTCAGTTTTGTGATAGGTATGATCTTCAGGTGTACTAAGTGGTGGGGTAGGAGGCAATGGTGATAGTGGGATAATGGGTGTGCTTAGACGATGAACAATGGTTTCAACGGAAGGGGTATTAGGATGGTGGTGAACTGGCTTCTGCGGTGGCGGCATAGTAGTTGATGGTGGTGCGGAGTCCTTTGAAGGCGAAGGCGGTGAAAAAATACTACGAAGTCTAGAAATGTTAGTTGGCGGAAGAATAGCTGCAGAAGTTGAAGGTTGAGATGCAAGTCGATTCTTGTAGCAATCAGGAAGGTTTTTGAGGCGAAGAGTTTTTTTAGGTGCAGGAACAGCCGTAGTAGAAATAGAAGTCGAAGTAGAAGTTAAAGTAGAAGTTGTAGTTAGCAGAGATAACATGGTTGTGGCTCCAAGTTCGCAGCGTAACGTCTGGAATCAGAATGAAATGTTAGCCGCAGTCGGTACGTCTTTTATAACAATATGCAAATGAGAGGGGTAGCAGCTGGCCGAGACTGATTATTGACCTGGGAGGTGGGGGAAAAGGGGAAAGAGAAGGTATTTATTTAAAATAATTCGCATAACTTTTGACTAAAATAAGATAACCAAATTCTTCTTTTACCAAAATGTTTGTCTTACATAGACCTTTTCAATGATGTATCGCTTGTCCAAATCCGTCAATCCGTTATCAAGTTATAGCCATTTTAATTTTTCAGGTCATGACCGGTCGTTCACCCGTAGTGGGGGAAGGAGTGGGGGTAGGAGTGGGGGAGGGAGGGGGGGGGGGTCGACTCCATTTTTTCGGGGGGGGGAGGGGGGGGGGGAATCGGCTCCATTTTTTCGGGGGGGGGGAGGGGGAGGGGGGGGGGAGGGGGGGGGGTCATTGACCCTTCCGAAAGTGGGTCAAGGTCATTCAAGATTTATAATGATCCAAGGTGATGGGAACAGTAATACTGTTCCCACCACCCTGTTTGCCTAGCGGTTCCCACTCCCAACCCACTAGTTACATTCTGCAAGGGAGGTCCCTGGGCCGTCCGCATCAAAGCGTAACGTCCCGTCCGCATCAAAGCGTAACCATTAATTTCAGGGAAACTGGAACAGCAGGGAGGCCCTGGTCCGTCCGCATCAAAGCGTAACGTCCCGTCCGCATCAAAGCGTAACCATTAATTTCAGGGAAACTGGAACAGCTAATGCAGAAACGCAACTCTAACACCCACCCAAACTAATCCCACCCATCATATTCCTAAACAAAATGCAAAAAACCTAGTCCGCAATTTGCGGATGTCCCACCCCTTCTAAGTGAAGTTCAACTGAACTTCTGAATTTACAGTTAATCTACCCCCTAACATCTAGCTGAAAGGCAAAACAACAACATAAATTATTAATATCAACACTTAAAACTAACAACACATCATTATTAAAAACCAAATAATTCAACACAACCAAATACCATCATTATTCTTAAAATTAATACACCTTAATGCTAAACACCTCTTAAAATTAATACACCTTAATGCTAAACCCAACTTATAACTAACATCGCAATGCGCAAATTATTTCTTAAATTAAATACAACTTAAAACTAAACACACACACACACACACACACACACACATATACCACATTGCATTAAAAAACGCAACATAGTAGAAGAAGTTCAAATATATATAGGCCTACTATATATTTGAAACCTCTTGCTGAGTCGCCAACAACCTTTCGCTATGAAAGTTTGTTGACGACTGACGCTAAGATCGGGCTCGTATTGCTCCTCGGATTCTCGAGTAGTGGGGGAAGTTGTTTCACTCCAGTACAGTGTTCAATCCAGTCCAGTTCGCAGCAGTGTAAAAGGAAGGCGAAGGAGTGGGGAGCAGCATATGCACAGCAACGCAAAACCAAGGTTTGAGGTTAGAATTATCCATGTGCAGTAGCGCTAAAGTGAGTAATACAGGACTAGGCGCATGCGCAATAGCATAGTCACTATTCCGATCCGGAGAACTCGTTGCATGCGCAGCAGGTTTGAGGTTAGAATTATCCATGGCAGCTGCCATATTTAGTCTGGTTTCACCACATAAAGTCAACAACCGGTAGTGACCGGCCATTGACCTGGAGGAGTGGGGGAAGGAGTGGGGGAAGGGGGGGGGGCTCCATTTTTTCGGGGGGGGGGGAGGGGGGGGGAGGGGGGGGGAGGGGGGGGGGAGGGGGGGGGGAGGTCATTGACCTTTCCGGTCGGTCATTGACCCCAAGGAGTAGGGATAGACACAGAACCCTACTTCTCTTACTACTCAGGTGAAAGTCGGTCAACCAGTCATTTGCTTGCCATCTGCCGCCATCTGGCTGGAGTTATTGCCTCTATAAAGGTGGGTAGTTTATCGCGCTACAAACATTCATTGCCTCGCATCCGCTCGGTCATCATCTCTCGTTAGTTTTATGTTATGACTACTTCACTTACTAGGTTTGAGGTTAGAATTATCCATGGAATAGCCTTCGTAAATTCTAACCTATAAAATTACTACTCTGGCTTTCTGTTTCAATTTCTTTTACACTTCATTTTATATCTTAGTCTTATTTTAACTTCTGAACTTAACACATCGGTTATGATGACTGCACAATGTTTAAAATTAAAGCTTTTGCGAACACAACACATATTACGAAGTACTTCTAAACCTTCAATTTCAAAGTGTAGAACTAATTTAAATAGAGTTAGGAAGAAGTACAGTTTTAACCCATTATACTCAAAGACTTCGCAGGTTAATGTTGATGATAATGTTATTTACAACATTTTGCATTCTATGTTACAATTCAACAACTTTGAACTTGTTACACCTATCGACTGTGTTCAACAAGTTTTTTTATTTTACCCCCACTATTCCTTATATAAGTGCTCTAACCACAATTCCTACTTCATCCTTCTCTATTCTGTTCAGCTGAGCTAATATTTGAGGTTAGACTTATCCATGGCGGCCGCCATGTCTGGTACAGTTTTACCACATAGAGTCGGCGACCGGTTATTAGTCTAAAGGAGTGGGAGAAGGGGTGGTGGGGGGAAGGTTGCCGTTTTATAAGCCCTCTCCCTAGGCGGCGCTTCTCATTCGATCGCCAACTTTCAAACAATAAACACCTCTCCCATGGCACGAATGAATTAATTATCCCACTATCACCAACTAGTTCAACTTTGAACTATTTCTGGTGGTAGTTGGGTAGGCTTTTTTAAAACTTACTCTGGATGACCTTGACATACTTTCCAGGCCCCCAGTTATAACTGTTGAATTTCAGTTTTGATCTTACTCTTAATTTTTGTTCAACTTTTAGAGTTTAGTTAACACAGTTGAATTTTACTTTTCAACTAACTCTTCATTCATGCCCAATTCTACTTCAAATTCAGGGCATATGCTCTCGCCATCTGCACCCTGCAGCTGCCCTGGCAACTGACACCATCTGACCCCTGCAGCTGCCCTGGCAGCTGACGTCACTTCCGGTTTAGAAGTGGCTTTTTCCCACTACTATTGAAAAAGAGAATGAAGCAGTCTTGCCACTGGTACGATATTTATCGTAACGACACCATATTACTCTATTTTACATTTGGATTTTTAGTTACAGTAATAACAAACCATTAGACAATGACCAAATTAACAATTATCACTTAAGGTAAAACTAAAACCATAAATTTTACCCTAGTTTGCTTTGAAATTCCTTATTTTAGTAGGCTAATAGTTGAGACAAAAAAATCCAACGCAAACGAGAACGATTGTTGTTTCCTGCAGCGTTGGCAACACTTGCAGGTAACAAAGAGTAAAATGTTGTTTTTAACACTTTTTTAACCAACAAAAACTCTATGGCGACATCCACGGATGTCGCAGAAACTGACACCATTGCTCTTATGGGATGTAGCTTACCTGGCACTACAGTCATCTTGGTTTATCAGTGCCATTTCCTCGTTGATTGTTGCTAGGAGGCTGTGGCTGTGGCTGAGACCACTGCCTCATCGATCAGCGAGACTTGTCCAATAACTCAGCTGTGAAATTTAATTAACATGTCGTCAGCCGCGAACCGCAGATCCGGTTCACTTTTGCGATACAGTTATTCTCGCCCCTCAACTTTCCTGGTTCATGTCTTTAATGATCCTGGGCATCGAGCACGTAAAATCAATACCGTAATCGTCTGCAGGAAGGGCATCACATGTAAAGAGAAAATATACAGGACGGGTTTTAAATTCTACCCTCCCCCTCCTATTATGTGGAATTAGGCCCAAATGATATTTGACTTGCTTTGTGCTAAATTTTATTTTAAAAGTAGAGTGGTAAATTACTAGATTGTTGTACCCTGTGAATTTTTGTAGCCTAAAACGTCCTGATAGAAGTGACAAGAAACTTAAATTTAGGTCCATATATTTAATATGGTGAATATTAATTTTATAAATTTGAATGCTTTCAAAGTAAGTAGTGTAAGTTATAATGCCGAAAATAAGATAGAAAATCCGGAAACGGCTCTTCCCAACTCTACATAAAAAATTCAAATTAGTCTAACCAATTTTCAAAATGCAATAACTTCAAAATATCAATTCAACCTTGTATTCCTAGTTTGTTTTTGTGTATTCTGTTGTTTGATAAAAGGTATTAAAACAATTTTTGAATTCAAACTCTTCTAAAACAAATTAACCGCGAATGGATGAATTCTTCACGAAATAATTATAATATGAGAGACTCTACACCCCCCAATAACGCATAAAAACAAGACGCTAAAAACCAATGTTAAAAAAGGAAACATTGCAAATTGAAGTTTTTGGGTGTTATGTTGCTAAAATTCGAAATGCACTTCAAAGGCCGTGCCAAATTCCAGCTGCAGACTTGACAGACGGGTCTCAAACATTCGAATTCAAACAAACAAGTCCTTTGAAGTTTCTGCGAATTCACTTTCGCGGAACGAAACAAAACCTTGTTTGTATTGCGGCCAACCCGTCACTCAGTGTTTGTGCCTTATCAGCAGACTGGTGACAGCGGAGTCCTGGACACGATAACAAGTGATAAAACACACACACACACGCTCGCGCGCGCGCGGCAGCTCAAAGGTCACAGGGCGACTGCGTGTTTGCGGCGGAGATTCCGCAAGGTGATAGAATATACTTCTCCAACATTTGCACTGATACCCTTCGTGAGATTCTTTGTCAGTTTTGCAGAGAACCACTTGCCGATATTTTCTTAGTAAAGCATTACGTCATTCTTTGAAAATTAAATATTAACAAGATAACTTTTCTCTGATTAAGTATTAGCTCTGTACTCTAATTAACTCTTGGCTGATGATATTAGTAATAATAATGTATTTTAAACAATTGCATTACAGCATGAACTTAATTATGATTTGAGGTTATTTGTATTAGCTGAGCATTTGAGGCTTTGAGTTATAATACTTAGCCTATACTCCTGTACTCAATGGTTTTGCCTGCCCCCCTAGCTAACAGTGTTATGCCGCGCTGTAGATTTTTTTTTTAGTTTAGCTCTTTAGACTATTCTACTTCACAGTATGACAAAATTTCAAAGTGAGCATTGACTAATGTACTTAAACTTTACGTCCAAGTGACAAAAACGAATTTCCCGTACCCACTTTATTTTACCGTCATGGTGAGCCCTAATCCTAGGACAACAGTCTCTGTTATCAGTACTGATTTACACCGGGCCTAGGCTCGGCCGACGACCCCTAGAGCAGGTAATGTTCCACAGTGTAGACGAAGACGTAGACCAGCCTGTAAACACTGCACGTAGCAGTGATAGTCAACGCAACGCCTCCATAGATCTATACGCTGAACAGAATGGAAGAGCAGTTTGTGATCTGAAATGGTCGTGGAAGTTGTGAAATATTTTATTTTCAAGCACGGAACTAATTAACATAGGATGCAATATTATAGTAGAAAATGAAACTAAATAGCTAGAATGAACAATTGGCAAAACAATATCCTCGATGAACCTCGATCCTGAGCGAACAACCTGTGTAATTGTTCCAGTAAAAGGCCTACAAAAAGGTTTCCAATTTTGTGCTTTTTCTAAAATAAAAGTGTGTTAAAATAATTGAGCATTAGTTTTATTCCCTTACACTATTTCTATAAATTTGACATGCCTTAATAAACCCATGTAATCTGTTATTCCTTTAACTTTACAATTTGAAGGGGCACAAGTATGATGAGTTATAAATGCCCGTGCTATTAATTATAAAATGTCGATCCTATTATTTATAAAATGCTCATTTTATACATAAATAGCTTACGTATTTTCATTTATACTTTTTTTTAAATTTTAAGTACCTAGCAATTTTAAATAATAAATAATATCAAGACACACACAAAAACGTAGCCTACTGTTTATACAATTACGTTAACATTGAAAATTAAAATACCTCATCTCAAAATAAAATAGCAATAGGTCTTGATTTCTCTAATACTGTATTATTATCCATATTTCTTAAAGAAAAATATTCTTTATTATGTCAGTTGTATTGTCGTTCATTTTTTTCTACAGAATGCATGTTTTAGCCCTAAATAAAATTACTGTATTCTGTATTACTAAATTATATTGAAATGAAATCCAATTTGTTTCCACTGCATAGGTGATTTTATTCACTAGCACCTAGCTGCGTGGCGGTAGAACATTGAACTCCAAGTTATGGTAGGCCTGCTATATAAGCGGTTGACGTCATCCAAGGTCAAGTTCATTATCAACTGAGATAACAAACAGATGCCTCCGCCAGCTGCATAATCAACTGCCAATATTATTTCTTATAGTTGGCAGTCTTTTGGTTCTTTGAATGTTCAAAATTATCATATAATTCGAGTGGCTTATTTGGAGATTTTTAGCTATATAATATGGCTATTTTTTGTTACAATCATAAAATACAAAAGATCATTGTCATTCGTGATTCATCTATTAATTAATGATACTCAATAGACTGATACGTTAAGTCCAGGGTTATTTGGACTGACCAAATATTTTCCATCAAAATTTAAAAAGCACCATAGGGCTTAAAATCCCCGAACACACTAAACTGTTCGAAAAACTTCTTCTTTCCCGCCTGTCCCCATTCCTGGAAGACCACATACGGCTAGGGTTACCATACTCTCCGGGATGAAAAAGAGGACACCCAGTACTCGTCACGAGCCGGATTAATCAATCACAAAAATCTTAATTCCTGACACCCCCCTCCCCCTATGTATAATTAAATATAAAAGAGTGAGAAACAGTAAAATGTTTTTAGTACAATTTATTGTAAATCTCACCTTTTATAATTTAAACTTCAAAAACTAAAGAGGGTGCAAATTTCTATAATTAAATTTAATATTTAGGGAATAAATAGATGGGTTTTACCTAATCAGTATAGGTTTTATTTTGTTATTTATTAGATATAATTTTCTAGGAACCATACCAACAAACATATGAGAAAAATATTGTGACACGTCTAGAGCTCATAATTTATTACCGTAGTACACTGTAGTTAGGAGGAGGTTTTTCAAGATTAACCTTAAATTAAATCAAAGTTAAGGAAAAATGTATAAAAAATATAATTACCGTAGGCTAGTTAGTTTTAGATAATGAAATATAGTTCCAATAGACCCTTGACAATTACTCGGTTACTTTTTCACGATTAGGAATAGACTCTTGTCAATAATAACTAATCAAATCATTTCCCAAACCAATGGTCGCATTAATCAAACTAAGATGTAACAAATAAAAAGCCGATAATCTGCTAAAACATAACCTCACTCAATAGACAAAAGACTGCTGACAGCAATCAATGCAACCCGACTATTGGCGGCACTGGATTGTATATTCATTGCTGGAGCTTACGTCTTAACTCTGAACGGAAAGGAATAAGAAAAAGCCTATCGTAAAAACTGTTTTAAAGTTTATATGGTGTTACTTTTTACTCTAGATTAAACATTTTAAACCAATTAAAATGCGGTTTACTAACAATATGGACGCAGTGACAATAACAAAACCTCTTTATTGGTTAGGTAAAACCATAAATACAGATATTCATTTTGCTGCTTCCAAAAAGCCGGACAAACGGACTGATTGTCAAAAATCCGCCCGGACGTTTTTTTATGCTCTAAAAAGAGGACATGTCCGGGGAAAAGAGGACGTATGGTAACCCTACATACGGCCGGAACAGTTCGGGTTCCGCAGAGAACACTCAACTACCCTGCAGCTCGCGAGAGTTGTCAATAAACTTGTCGACGCTCACAACCTCAACCTCGCCACCGTTGCAGTCTGCCTGGACGTCAGCAAAGCCTTTGACAGAGTGTGGCACGAAGGCCTGCTCCGCAAGCTCCGAGACACGCCGCTGCCGGACACAGCTGTTCATTTGCTTCGCTCATACCTTGCGAGCCGCTCTTTTCGAACCGTTGTTGATGGGGAACTGTCCACCGTCCGACCGGTCAGAGCCGGGGTCACGCAGGGGAGCGTGCTGGGACCATTGCTGTATCTCATTTTCACAAATGACATGCCAACTGTTGCAGGGGTGACTTTGTCACTGTACGCCGACGACGCCATGCTCCAGTGCAGCGGCCCTCACCCAGCACAAGCGGTGCGGGTCATGCAGCGACAGATGGACGTGCTATCTCCTTGGCTCGAGAAATGGAAGATCTAGGTGAACGCCGACAAAAGCGATGCAATTTGTTTCAGGAAACGACGCAGGATGCCACGAGTCCGGTCGGTCCCGGTGGAACTGAATGGAGAACCGATCCCCTGGAAAAGTTCTCTCAAGTACCTCGGGGTCACGCTAGACGACCGGCTGAACTTCGGACGCCATGTCGCCAACACTTTCAACACGTTCACTTATTTTTGGGCCAGAATACTGTTAAATGGAAAGATTAAGCAAAATCTACCCCCTAGATTTCAAGATCATGGAACACACATCCCTTCAGACAGTGCTCATATTATAGTATAGGATAACACAGGTTAGATTGATCGAATACGGTTCTATTTCAATAAAACAGTATTAATGGGATTGGAGTCTATCAATTCCCAAAAAAGGCCGGTTAAACTGACCATTTTTTTTTTTTTTTTTTTCAGGGCAGTTAAACTGATCGGATTTCCATTATGTACTAGAGCAGAGGGGGTTAATCTGAGCGCCGCGCCGGTTATGAGAAGGTTTACTGTAGACAGTTATTTCTATTAAATACATAAAAAGTTACAAAATTTAAAGAAAATGCATAAAATTTAAGTCAAGATTTACAACACTGTAGAGTGAACTCAAAATGAAGTAAAATGTTTGCTGCTGAAAAATCCTCATATATATATTCCCATTACTGGGCGAGGCCCAATGGGTTATCAAAAAAAATGCAAAGTCCGTAAAATGTGAGAAAAGTATATAGTCACAAGCTGTAACGATAAGATAACCCCTTAAAGTGCTGGCTTTTCGATATCAACATGAAATAAAAATAGAACAGCAGCAGCTCCTGGGGAGAGGGTATGGGGCCAGTTCCCAGCTTTGAAAGAATTTAAAAGCTTTTATGGATTTAAAGAGACATATTTCATATGCACACTTGTTACTACAGTAGAATCTCGTTCATCCAACTTGGTGACATCAAAACAGATGGTCTGAATATTTCAAAAAATTTTTTATTATAAAAATAACCTATACATTTAGTACCTTCAATATCCAATTCGTTATACCCACAATACAGTAAAATGTATCACACTTTGCATATCTTGTCACCGAGCGTTTTTTTATAACCTGCATCCCTCGATTTGATTGCCGAGGTTGAGTAAGTATTCGCAATGAAATAGAAAGAAGAGAGGGGGAAGGTGGGGGGGGGGGGGGGGCAGGAAGTAACTATTTGTGGGTGCACTAACTATCTAGTGGGTGCACCTGTATTACATGGAATGCCAATAGACTGTTGAAATATGAGTGAAAAGCAGAAAAAGGTTTTCGTGTCTATCGTGGATAAACTTAGAGCTATTAAAAGAATCGATGAAAGTCAGTTGGCAAAAGAATTGCTATGGAATACGGAGTGGGGACAATATGGGATCTTCATTTCCTGCATTGTTTTCTATTTCAATAAGTTTATTGTTATAATGCATGAAGTTTTAGTATCTAATTTTTAGAAAATTTCTCGTGTTATCACTTTAACACGTTGAGTGCTGAAAATCAATATAATTGCGTACAAAAATTGCGGAAATATTTTTTAATTTTGTTTAATTGCTAGGTGTTGCTATAAAATCATCAGAAGTTGTCTAGGTGTCTAGTTTCTGTCAAATTTCATGACGTCATATCCGGTACGTAAATTAACGTAGTCCGCTGGTGATGCTCGGCTATCGTCACCTATAACTGTCAGATGTTTTTATCATCAGAATACAAATTTGTCATCATTACCCTGCTTCATTGCACAAATAACACCAAAAACTACAATAGAAAACACTGTGAACACAATCTCTTTGTACACTGCGCGCCCAGTGGGGGCCGGCAAATGATCATCAGTGAACTAAGCACATGGATTGCACCAATAAGCAGGGAGCAATATAACCTCTCCCGGTAGTGGCTAAAGCCCATACTAAACGAATAAACCAATGCTACACAATCCGGGAGTGCTATGTAATATTACGCAGGCAGCTGCACACGAACCTGCCCTCCCCACTCCTTAAAACATGGCGGACTGGGAAACGAACTACACCAGTGAACAAGTGGACTCATCAGGCAGTGAGCGAATCAACCTCTCCCGGCAATGGCTGAGCCCATACTGAACAATTATGTTTCGGGCAGGAGCGCTACGTAAATTATTAACTAGGCCGCCGCCACTACGTTAATTAACGTACCCCGCACTTAATGTGTTAACAAAAATTAACATAACCATTACTGGTCGCTGTAATGGCAAAATCGATGGTTCACTATGGAGTCGCTTCATTGGAAATTTGCACATCCGAACTGACTGTCTGTCACTAGTTCTGATGAACGAGAGGGCACTGTATGTTGACGCAAAAACTTAAAATTATTATTATTCACAGATCAAGGATGCTTGATTGCTCAATATTAATCATTTTGCGAACACATACAACATGCTATTTTTCAGAGGACCATTGAATAATTTGTCCTGAAATACATCTGGTTAGAGTCAGCATTTTATGTACAATTTATATTTTAAAACAAAATGAGATTATTTAATAAATGATATCCTTAATAAATACCAATAAATTTTTCCACCAAGTGGGTTTGAAGCTTCTGTTTGGAAAAAATATTCTCAATCAAGCAATCACATTTTGATGGAAATGTTTAATAATAGATACACAGAAACCAGAAGTTTTAATGATAAAAAAGATATTACTTGACACTGAAACGACAAATACTATCTCACAAGATCTTTTAATGAAAAAATTCACCTAACGATAACCTACAAAAGCACACTATGTATATAAATATTCTATACAAAAGCAATTTACTATTAATAAAACTGTTATTTTATTACATTACTCTATTATAATTTATGCACTTAATATTAACAAATACCTTCACTAAATATCTTACTATAAATAATATAATTCACTTTAATGTATTATGAAAACACACATTTTTATTTTACATTAAGTAATATGGTCTATATACACAAGGAGGAAGTTAAAGCTATTTATAGAAATGCAATAGGATTTGAAATTGAGTTATTGAAGAGTAACGCAAAAATCACAATAGCTAGGTCTATGATTTCAAGTTACAAAAAAAATTACTCTTTGATTTAGAACCACAGTATTCAGCAAATTAAAATCAAATTTTATATTATTCAATTTAAAAACAATTTACTGACATGTAGAATATCACGTCAAGAACTGTTTTGCTAATGCACTGAAATGTTCCCATTAAAACTAGTAACGCAAGTCTTAGATCAACAGTTCTGTATTAAGTTGGTGAGCTTGGCTCTGGGGCTACTTGTAAAGTATATTACGGGCCTTTGCCCCTAAAAGCCACTATTAGTAAATTATTATTTGTGAACTACATTTTGTCTCTTACTAGCTGTTTGACTTTTTATTGTATTATATTAAAATTAACTCAATGTTATTTTTAGATAAAAAGTTAATATAACCAACACGAAATAATAAACACATGTACGTGAAACTTTAACGATAATTAATATTAAAAACATAGATCCTTTTAACTAATGACCTGCAGTAAACTTCAGAAATGCATATTGACTATGTAAGTGCTGTCAAACACTATTAAAGATTTAGATAGTTTTAACAGACTAAATCTTGTAAATCACGCAAGTCCTTTTATGATTAGTAGATAATTTTTCAATATCCTTATCTGAAAAGGGGCGTACTATAGCTGGCCCTTTTATTTTACCCTTCATTTTTAAACACAAAAAATATTACGCAAGTTAAACTTGTTTTTATCATAGTGGAAAATTACTTTATAGGATGCAAACAGTTTAGTTAGGTTTTAATCAATATAATTAGGATAAATTATTTCCACAAAAAGAAAGATAGCAACAAACTTAAAGAACTTGATCTTATTTATACAGTAGCTCATCATAAATCATAATTCAAATGGTAATTATACACATCGTAAGGCAGTTAGTCAACCAGAGATACAACAACATATTTTTACAGTATGAGAACTGAGTCAGTAATGCCCATTCTTCAAATACATACACAAGCCTCGTAATTTAGCCAATAAAAATATATTAAAAATAAATAACAAACCATAAAAGAGTAGTAAGCAACCAACAAATTTAGAACTGTGAGAATTATAAAATATCATCTGAGTGATACTCTTTGAACAATCGATCAAACAAAAGGAAGATAAAACTGTAAACAAAATCTTTGAATTTAAACCATGCACATTCTTTACACATTATTGACATATGAAAAATATATAAATATTTTCTTCGAATATTACAAAACAATATATACACGTTTTATGTACATGACTGAAACTCTACAGCACCTAAGGGCAGTTTGTACGTTTCTCAACTTACATTAAAATTCACCAGTAAAACTACTCATGGAGTACTTCCTTGAACCGAAGCAGGAACACAAAAAGAGAAAAATATCACAATAGAAAATTAAATTACTATTACTAAGTAAAAGATACACTTGTTTACAAAAAATAAATTACATTACACAATTAAAAAAGTAAAAATCATTTAAATTGGTCTATTTGTCCATTACTAAAATCAGATTGCTGCAGAGAGTGGATGAGATAGCTGCATATCTCTGGTATTGAGCTTCCCAGTTGAATCACTGAACAGTGGAACTCGACCAGTTAGTTTCCTGTTAACATTTCACATAGTTACACACATTGGCAGGCAAACCATACAACCAAAGATGGAATACATCTAAAGAGTAATTACTAGCACAAAAACTCTATTGATCAGTTAAATTAAAAACATACATATTGGCTTTGTTTTGATATTGTTGATAAAAACAAATACAAGTAAATTTTGTACACCAATTTTTGGGTTACATTTTGTATCCCAAAACAATAATACATACAGTCATCTCTCTTAACTCGTATCTCGAATTATTTTCAATCCCTTTGAAAAATAACCTGCCTAAATAAAATAAAACACCATACATAACTTGAAATAAACTTATGGTTATATTTTACCACTAAAAGTCAAATAGATATAAAAGTTATCTCTATCCATCTTCTTATTTCTATAAGGGTTTCTTCTGTTACGTCCCTTTTCCTCTCGACCTACTGAACCAATATTTAAGATTGAGGTGTCATTTTAAAGCTTAGGATATACCGCAGTGACGAAACGTAATTAAAAAGGACATATTGATTCGGGCTTCGCCCCCCTCGCCTTTGATTTATTTCTAGAGGGCGCTTTAAATGTTGAACAACTTTTATTGCAAGTTCTTTAATGTGAATTGTAATTTAACAGCTGATTACCTACAGATGAATTTTAAAAGCAAGATAGTAAACAAAAAGAGATCTCTATCACTTCATAATCAACATTCACGTACTGTAGGCGAGTTTCACTCATAGAGAAACATAAATTGCGCAATTTGCGCACGGGCCGCCTTGTAACTTGAATTTCAGTATATAATGAGGTAAAAAATATTGGTCCTTGACCATTTTTACCTTTTTGATTAGAGGTCCACATACTTAAAAGCCAATAAATCTCTTTGTTTATATTTAAATCCATTATTTATTCACAATTTTATAGTATCATATCCCAATACAAACTTAAATAAACTATAGGTCTAATTTCAAGTTACAAAAGAATTTTACTCTTGAATTGGAAAACAAGTATGGTTGCAATGATACTTTCTGGCCATGAACAAAAACTTGATAAAAAAAGACTCCTGCAAACTCTAGATAGCTTGGAAAGCCTGCCAGAGCAGTAAAGTACACTGGGTTTAAGGCCGTTAGGCGACATGGAATTGGTCGGAGCCTACAGAACAGTTTTGTTCTTTCTTAAAGTTTGTTTTCTCAAAGGAGGTTAAAGCTTTTGATTTTTTTGTTCTATGGACATAATACATTTTTTGAATAGGAATAGCGTAAAATATTTGTATTTTTTAAAATGTTTTCTCAAACTTGGACGATGTTCATTCAAAATTATTTGTATATGTTGTCTTAATTTTACACTGAAATGGCAGTAAAATTTTTACTCTAGCGGTTCCGCTCATATGTCGCAGCTATTGCAACATTTTTATCAGCTCGCTAATTCGTAAATAAATACACTTAATATAGTATGTGTGTGCTTGTATTAAGTTACGTAGTCAATATCAATGCCCCCTTTGTTCATTTTAGCAGTACTTGGTCTCAAGAAATATAAAGTAAGCTATTTAGTCAGCTGTGAAGTTAGCTTTGTTTTGTTGTGTTGTTTTGCGAGTGATCGTCTGCTGGCGTTTAGTGCGTTGTTTGTGTTATTACAACAAATTCATTGATGTGAATATTTGTATTTCATAAGTTTAGTTTTCAATGTTTACTAACTTGGTTTCTTGTACTAATATTTATGATACATCAGAGTATAGGGTTATGTTTATCAAATAGAAATGGATGCGGATGAAGAACAAGGCCTAGGCCTATCGGGTTTTGTAGGCCTATAGGTTATGTTAGGCCTAATAATGAGTAAGAAAAGTAATTTTTCATAAAAACATATTTTTATGATTCTAATTATTAACTGTTTACAGTACTGAAAATAAAATTTAGATAACAAAAATAACAGGGTTGAAAGATAAAATAATCGTCATGGAAACAAAAAATTGGTGAAAAACTAGTTTATATATATATTTTTTGAAATAATAAATATGGGTTTTATATAATATGATGTCTGATTTGATTTTGTAAGTAGATAAGGTAGTATGTAGAATACATGTTTTGAAATTTAAAAAAAAATTTTATATTTTTCTACAGGCCCAAAACACAAATTATCGGGTTGTCATTTTGAATTTTCATATACCTATATTCATACCTAAAAAAAATATATATAAATTTTTTCCAGTGATTCTTGTATGAAATTTTATGCTGAATCAAAATCAATACGGTACCTTAAAAAATTCAAAAAAATTAATTTATGAAATTATACTTCAACTTACCCAAATCATTATATTCTTTGGTTACCCAAATCATAAAAAAGAAAGTAAACTCAATTTTCCATTAAAATAAATGCAAGTAAATGGGGAAAATGGGTCCAAATTAATTCAAGTGGAAAGGGTTTAAGTAAAGCCTCCAGACTTAAGTTTTTGAAATAATTAAACAATTTGTACTAAAATTAAAACAGGTGTTTACCATGTTTATGGTCTGGAGCCTCTGGCCGCTTCCTCCAGCGCTCTGACCTTCAGCTCGCGGTCTCGTTGTTGTCTGAAACCAGCACACCTCGTTACTCCCCACGACACTTGGTCATTCAACAATAAAACACAATTGCTAAAGATAAACTACCAGCACTTAACTGTGACTCCATCAATTCTGTAATATATTGGATAACTAGGTGTTGTTATAACAAATACATCCTGATTTGTGGAAAATTCAAGTCATGTTGAACTCAATGTTTAAAATACTTAGTTTATGGCCCTCCTTTGCACTGAGTCAGTCACTCCTGCAGACGACTTTGACAGAGTAGTAAAGCGTGATATAAAAGAAGTATATTTTTAGTGTAATGATGACAATAAATGGTGTAATACTTCTTTGTAAATTTTCTTATGCCATAAGCGCTTATTTGCCACGCAGCAGTACCAATTCCAGCGCTCATTGTTGTGAATATCGTTTACGAACAATTATAACAATAAAGTGAACGATTTCAGAGACTTAATTCACATTGTTGATTGAGAATTAACCTATGCACTAAATAATAAAGTAGTTTAAAATTAGCCATAAGTTAACAAGTTATTACTGTTAGTTTGAAACATACACTTAAAATATAAAATGTACTAATTTAAAATAGCAATTTAATTCCCAAAAGTATTCAACTTTTTTTTCATTGCAAACACAGTAGAACCTCGATAGTTGGACACTTTGTGGACTTAGAAAATGTCGAACTATAGGGAGTATATAGGAAACTTTAACTTAGGGAACATCAAAATCATGAGTTTAATTTAGGAAATAAGTATCAGGTGGACCACCTTAAGCTCGGTAAAATTACATTCGTTCTCACACAAAGCTCGTTCAGTCGTTCGCTCCGCTCACTCATCCTCTTTTAGCGAATTTCCCTATTAGTCCAGGATCTGACAATACAATCCGTATGAAAATCGCGTATAGTCAATTTGACTTTTTTAGTTGAATATATGTGTCTTAGGAAGTGTTTTGCACTTAGGTGTCATTTCGGCATCTGGTAGGTTTACCCGCTATGACGTCATCAAGATGGCGGAAAGTGATATTTTTTAATTGCGTATATTCATTTGTTATTTATCGGATTTGGATAAATCTTTTTTTGTTTTAAAGCTCATCAAAAGAACTATCTTTTTTGTATTTACCATTTTCTTATGCACTTATTAGTTTTTCCATAATATTTAAAAAATTGAATTTTAAAAATAAAATTTTGTAAATTTTTGCTTATAACTTGTTTACTAGTGAGAAATTGGCAATTTCACCTCTTATCAAAGTTGTTTGTCTTTTAATACCCTTTCTAATGATATCACACATGGGGGGATAAATCCTAGGAATAATGCAGAAAAACGCCTGAAACACCGATGCGATCGCTACAATTGGTTCGTGCCTAAACAATGGTACATGTATAATTTTATTGTTGCATATCTACCAATAATGTATTTCATCTGTTCAACTAGTTTATAAATACTCTATAATAACAAAAAGTTATTTTTTGTTTATCTAATATTGTTGCTCTTCATATTCACAGGTTGTACAACAAGTATAACGATACTATGTGTTAAAATTGTAATGAAAATAAATCATTACATTACTTGAAATGATTTTTAAATTATTTACATCAGTTTAACTTATATAAATACACTTATTTGATATAAACACATATAAAACATTTTTAAGCATGTTATTAGTTATTTTACTGTGATAGCAATGCCAATACAGATGTACTGTATTATTCGTCCGTCATCATTTAAATATGTTATATTTTTGTTTAGATTATCAGAAATAATTTTAAATTAAAAATTTATACCACTGTTTTAGGATTAACATTACTTGTTTTATTGTGTATTTGAAACAAAAGCTCTATGTTAAATAATTTTTATTGTTTAGTATGACTCAAACTTAAATACTAACTAATGTTGTTTTAGAAATAAACACACAGAAAGTATTGTTATAAAGTACGGTATTTTTTGTTCGTTGAAATGCAAATAACAAATGGTGACTCTTAACACATAGGCCTACTGCTACTGTTATCATTCTTCTGGAATGTTACTGCAATATGTATACCGTTCAATACTACTCTTTAACTAATGCTGAACTTATGTTTGACATTTCTTAGACTCTAATCATAATAATGTTAGCACAAAGAATGGTCAACACTTCTACATTTATGTAATCTTTGGTACTGAAGTGATATTTTCCACTTGAAATCCAAATTATAGTGGATCTAATAAATGAAATTCTTCGTCAATGCAATGTTTTTGTAAGTAAAAATGGTAATATGCCCTCAGTAGTTGTCTGGCGCTTCGGCTGGTCGGTGGAAGTTCTCCGATACTGGCGTTTTTTATGATAAACTATCCATACTGAGTTCGTCCAAATTCTTTGCTTTTGAACCTTTTATGAGTACCTGGACTAAATAAATCTCGACAGAAACTAAGCTTGATTTAATTTCGGTTGGAAATTTTGAGTTTCCAAAATCCTTCAAAAGTTTATTTAAATACCACACTCATAGGGGCTTTTTCGTGCCAAACTTACTTGTATAATCAGGTCCAGATATATGGGCATATTCATTACCATACGTATTTACAGAAAGATTGCATAGATGTAGAATTTCATTTATTCGATCCACTAGAATTTGGATTTCAAGTGGACAACAACACTTTAGTACCAAAGACAGGGATGGTTCATGAAAGGTGCATGAAATGTGCTAAGTCGACATGTGTGTGCAAAAAGAATAAAGTCCCATGTTGCACATTGTGCAAATGTAGAAGTGTTGATGATTCTTTGCGCAAACATTATTATGATTAGAATCTAAGAAATGTCAAACATAAGTTCAGCATTAGTTAAACAGTAATATATTGAACAGTATACGTATAGCAGTCATTGGCGAACCCAGCATTCAATTTTGAAGGGGGGGTATTTTCTGCAGAGGGGTAACACGGGGGGGTGTGGGGGGTATAGAATACCCCCCCAAGAACACGTCGGGTCCGGGGGGCCTCCCCCTGAGATTTTTCGAGTTTTTGAAGCTAAATGGTTAGTTTTAGTGAATTTCATAAGTTAAAATTTAACTTTAAGAAGACCTCTACTCCGTCAGAATTTAAAGTGAAACTAATGGGTTTCAAACATTAAATAAAGGGATCAGACTATTATTTAAACTTGGAATAAATGTATTGACTTTATATTACGACGGCAAATAAATAACATTCAGGCGAAGTACGGTAAAAAGTTTCTAGTGTAAAGTTTAAAAACATAGTAATACATTACTCATCATGAGGTATTTAACCGTTTATCTATAGGACACAGAATGCAGTATTAGAGTTATTCATGTTGTAAAGATAATATATAATTAATACTGTACACAATAAATAATGTATTTCATTTCTAAAACTAATATGACCTATTTTTTATTTAATATTACTGTTTTATCTTTTTGCATTGTGCAATTAACTATTATTCTTTATAATAAGTTGGCCTTTATATCTGTTTATAGAAGTCTGGTGTATGAAAAGAATATTTTAACCATTTGTCATAGAATATTTTTATTTTTTTAGCTTATTTTTTTATTCTCCAAAATTTCTGGGGGGAGGATATATCCCCTTTATCCCCCCTGGGTTCCCCCTGATAGCAGTAACATTCACAAAGAATGATATATACATATATCGTATGGCTATCGTAGCCAGCTACCAATTTCAAAAAGAATGATAATAGTAGCAGTAGGCCTATGTGGTAAGTCACAGTTTGTTATTTGCATTTCAACGAACAAAAAATACTGTACTTGATAACCAGTGCTCGATTTCTAAAAAAAGAGGTAAGGGAACTGTAAAGGAACTGGTTCACCACGGGCCCTCCCCTGGAAGATTTTTAAAATTACTCTTAAGATGCAGCGTTTTTAACGTACCTGAGAATATTTTTGCAGCTTTTTTATGTTGAGTGTCATAATACAGTTTTAAAGATTTAATAAAAATCATTAAGCCTTTCGGGAGCATTCATGTTTCATACTGATTAACTTAACAATGTAAAATCTAGATAAGGCCTAATTTTTCTGCGTTTAAAAATATTCGCGTTAAGAAGAACACCGTATTGTATTAAAAACTTTTTATTGAACATCCAATATTATTTGAAAGAAAACTAAATTAAAGGACTGGGATGAAACTAAAAATATTATGCATGTTAATTTAACAAACTATACTTGACTTTAAGGTCTATACTTGACTTTAAGGCTTTCCCTTATTTTCAAAAATAATTAATTATTAATTTGTATTTAAAAATTTTTTTTATTGTTTGATTTTTTAAAATTTTGATCGATTTTTTTAAAGGTACGGGGTCGCCGTTCCGCCGCGTTCCCCCTGAAATCGATCACTGTTGATAACAATACTTTCGGTGTGTTTATTCTAAAACAACATTAGTTAGTATTTAAGTTTAAGTCATACTAAAAAATAAAAATTGTTCAACATAGAGCTTTTGTTTCAAATACACAATAAAACAAGAAATGTTAATTCTAAAATAGTGGTATAAATTTTTAATTTAAAATTATTTCTGATAATGTAAACAAAAATATAACATATTTAAATGATAACGAACGAATAATAAAGTACATCTGTATTGGCATTGCTTTCACAGTAAAGTAACTAATAACATGACTAAAAATGTTTTGTATGTGTTTATATAAAATAAATGTTTTATATAAGTTAAACTGATGTAAATAATATAAAAATCATTTCAGTTAATGTAATGACTTTTTCATTACAATTTTAACACATAGTTTCGTTATACTTGATGTACACCCTGTGAATATGAAGTGCAACAACATTAGATAAACAAAAAATAACTTTTTGTTATAAGGGGGTATTTATAAACTAGTTGAACAGATGAAATACATTATTGGTAGATATGCAACAATAAAATGATACATGTACCATTGTTCAGGCACGCACCAACTGTAGCGATCACATCGGTGTTTCAGGCGTTTTTCTGCATTATTCCTAGGATTTATCCCCCCATGTGTGGTATCATTAGAAAGGGTATTAAAAGACAAATAACTTTGATAAGATGCAAAATTGCCAATTTCTCACTAGTAAATAAGTTATAAGCAAAAATTTACAAAATTTTATTTTTTAAATTCAATTTTTTTAAATATTATGGAAAAACTAATAAGTGCATAAGAAAATGGTATATACAAAAAAGATAGGTCTTTTGATGAGCTTTAAAACAAAAAAAGATTTATCCAAATCCGATAAATAACATCTGATATATACACAATTAAAGAATATCACTTTCCGCCATCTTGATGACGTCATAGCGGGTAAACCTACCAGATGCCGAAATCCGGTAATTCGCATCCTCCAGGCCAACCTTCATAGATCCTGGGGAGCTGATAACCTTCTAGATCAGCTCGCCCGAGAACTTGGTGCTGACGCGCTCCTTATCAGTGAACAGTATCGGGACAGAGACCCAAACACTTGGATCTCGGACAGCCTCGGTACTGCTGCATTTTGGGCACGTAATACACGAGATGTTTTGGTGCGGAGTCACGGGCGCGGCCGAGGATTCGTCTGGGTTCGGTGTAGGGACGTGACTATCTTCAGTTGCTACCTCACACCCAACGAGGCCGTCCAGGACTTCCGCGACAAGATAGATAGCCTAGAGGAGTGCGTTCTCGGCACCACCGGGCATGTCGTCGTTGGTGGCGATTTCAATGCCAGGGCCATCGAGTGAGGAATGCCCTCTACCAGCTCCCGGGGGAAATACATCCTGGAATTCATCGCCAGGGCCGGTCTTGTCGTCCTCAACCAGGGCGACACACCTACTTTTCGGCGCCCCGGGCAGAGAGGCACGATCCCCGACGTCACCTTTGCGTCTGAGTCGCTCCTTCCGAGGGTCTCTGGCTGGAGGGTTGTGGAGGACTACACGGGTAGCGACCACCAATACATCGTTTTTGACCTGCATGATCAGGCAAATCGTCGAGTTTCCGCATCTCGGGAAGGGCCACGCCGGTGGAACACCAACAAACTGGACGTGGTCAAGTTCACCGAAGTCATCTCTCGGGGAGCGCAGGGGAATCCTGGTGAGGCTGGGGCCGAGGCACTAGTAACATCCACGATGGAACTGATCGTCTCGGCCTGCGACCAGTCTATGCCGCGAAGGAAACCCCGACGCGACAAACAACCCGTTTACTGGTGGACTGAAGAGATTGCGGAACTCAGAAGAACATGTTTTAAGAACTAGACGAGCCACCACAAGAGCGAGAATTCCCGCAGACAGAGTTCGTAAGTCGGAGGCCTATAAAGCTGCGAGAAAATCTCTCCGCCAGGCGATCAACAGGAGCAAGGCGAATAGCTGGAGGAGACTTCGTGACGACGTTGACTCTGACCCGTGGGGCCTGGGTTACAAACTTGTAACACAGAAACTCGGCGCCCGCTCTCCACCTTCCATCATGGAGGGCGCCACCATGGGGAGGATCGTCGCTGGGTTGTTTCCTGAACATCCACAGCGACCGCCGGTTGACTTCGGACGGGTAGAGGACGTTCCACTCTTCACTTTCGAGGAGCTGGAAACCTCCGTTCTCTCCCTGAAGAGCAACAAGGCTCCTGGCCCGGACGGGATTCCCAGTGAGGCTTTAAAGAAAGTATTTTCAATCAACGCTGACTTGTTGTTGAGAATGTACAATGCCTGTTTGGTAGAAGGGGTGTTTCCGGCTCCCTGGAAAACAGCCAGGCTTGTACTGATCAGCAAGGGCAAAGGTGATCCCGAACTGCCGTCGTCCCACAGGCCTCTCTGCATGTTGGACACGGCTGGGAAGCTGTTCGAGAAGCTGATCCGTTCCCGCCTGACTTCTGCCGTGGAAGCTGCCGGGGACTTATGCCCCCGTCAGTACGGCTTCAGAAAGGGACGGTCAACGATCGACGCTGTCACCGAAGTTCAGAGAGCTGTGGAGAGAGCCGAGAGCCACAACCATTTCTCCCGCCGAGTAGTGCTTCTTGTTACGCTTGATGTCAAGAATGCCTTCAACTCGGCGAGGTGGGTCGATATGTTGGATGCGCTTCGTAACACCTTTCGTATTCCTGCATATCTGTTGCGGCTCATCGAGGATTATCTACGCTCTCGAAGCCTGATCTATGACACGAGGGACGGAACGCGGACGATGGAAGTCACTTCTGGTGCCACACAAGGTTCAATACTCGGCCCGGATCTCTGGAACGTTGCCTATGACAGCCTCCTGAGGTCCGAGATGCCTGAGGAAACCACTTTGGTTGGGTACGCCGATGACGTCGCAGCTCTCATTGCTGCACGCAACGTTGAGCTGGCCCAACTAAAGTTGAACCGAGTTATGCGGGTTGTCAACAACTGGATGTCCGATCACGGTCTCTCGCTTGCTCTTAGTAAGACGGAGATCGTGATTCTCACGAAGAAGAGGATCGACACCGTCGTCCCGTTTCGAGTGGGAAGGGAGGTGGTCACATCAACTCGTGCCGCCAAATACCTTGGGGTTATGGTGGACACCAAGTTAAGCTGGAGGGATCAGATCTTCCGTACAGCGGACAAGGCCGCTAAGGTAGTTACTCACCTTAGTAGGCTGATGGCCAATGTCGGGGGTCCCCGATCCAGCAGAAGACGTCTGTTGATGTCCGCGGTCCAGTCCGTGCTCCTTTACGGGGCAGAGGTGTGGGCAGGCGCTCTAGATAAGGAGTGCTACAGGTTGCGACTCGCCCGAGCTCAGCGTCAAGCTGCGCTCCGGGTGTGTTCCGCCTACCGGACAGTGTCCGAGCCTGCCGTCCTGGTGGTCGCCAGAGTCATCCCTGTCAAGCTCTTGGCAGGGGAGAGGAAAGCGATTTATCAGAGACGTGGCGAGATCGGCAAGGACACGGCAAGAACAGAAGAGCGCTCCCGAACCTTCCAGCAGTGGCAACACAGCTGGGAGCACGACACCCGAGGACGATGGACTGCGCGACTTATCAAGCAGGTCCAACCATGGGTGGAACGGCGGCATGGGGAGGTGGACTACTACCTGACCCAATTTTTGACAGGTCACGGCTATTTTCGATCGTACCTGAACCGGATGGGAAAGACCGGTTCACCGGACTGCATTTATTGCCCGGGTGTTCCCGACGATGCGGAACACACATTCTTCCGCTGTCCCCGTTGGGAAGGGCCCCGCCTGGAGGCCACACAAATATTTGGTGCATTTTTGGTGGACTCGGTCTGCCAAAAGATTTTGGAGGATGAGGGCACCTGGGATTGTTTGTCACAGTTCGTCCGGGGCATCCTCCTGGAAAAGAAAACCGATCTGGACCGCGAAGTGGCCCAGATCCCTTGATAGAGCGGCTGGATAAGGAGCGAGCCCGACGGGCGTAAGCCAAATTTAGGCCTAGCCTGACGTAATGTGATAAACAATTCCAGGTTAGATTCCTAAAGAGTAGAGGAGGTTTTTTAGTGGGTAAACCCGTTTTTAGGGGAGCCCCACACTACAGGCTGGCCACCTGTGTGCGTAATGCATTTTTCCGCCTCTCCCTCAAAAAAAAAAAAAAAAAAAAAACAGATACCGAAATGACACTTAAGTGCAAAACACTTCCTAAGACACATATATTCAACTAAAAAAGTCAAATTGACTATACGCGATTTTCCTACGGAATGTATTGTCAGATCCAGGACTATATAGGGAATACGCTATTACGGTAGTAGTCATGGTAAGACCTAAGCCGGGGACCATGATACTTTTTCGTTTTGAGGTCCCCAGAAGCCAAAAACACCGTTCGTTCATTTTCATATATATGTATATATAATATATATATCATCGCTGCTCCGAAGAGTCTTTCATGCTCGGCCCAAATGAGCTCACGAGCTACAGAGTTTTATACAGTGTGGTTATAAAGTCCCTTCCCCCCTAGGATTTTTCTACAATTTATATTAAAAGTGATTTTCAATGACGGGATTCATTGTATAGGTACATACTCTAACTTTTGTAGTAATTAAAAATTTTGGGAGTTTTCTGAGGTCTAAGATATAGGAGTCAACTTCAAAATTCCTTATGAGAAGCTAGTCATGCGACATGTCGAATAACACTGCCTTTTCTCCCTGAAAACAGTGGTGCAATCTAAATTCAAAAGGGTTATACCGTTTTCAAGATATCTGAAAGTCTAAGATGTAGGAGTCGACTTAAAAATTTTAACTAGAAGCTAGTCATGCGACATGTCAAATAACACTGCCTTTCCCCCCTGAAAACAGTGGTGCAACCTAAATTCGAAAGGGTTATACCTTTTTCAAGATATCTGTAGGTCTAAGATTTAGGAGTCAACTTAAAAATTTTAACTAGAAGCTAGTCATGCGACATGTGACATGACTCCTACATCTTAGACCTACAGATATCTTGAAAACGGTATAACCCTTTTGAATTTAGATTGCACCACTGTTTTCAGGGGGAAAAGGCAGTGTTATTTGACATGTCGCATGATAGCTTCTAGTTAAAATTTCTATGTCGACTCCTACATCTTAGACCTACAGATATCTTGAAAACGGTATAGCCCTTTTGAATTTAGATTGCACCACTGTTTTCAGGGGGAAAAGGCAGTGTTATTTGACATGTCGCATGACTAGCTTCTAGTTAAAATTTCTATGTCGACTCCTACATCTTAGACCTACAGATATCTTGAAAACGGTATAACCCTTTTGAATTTAGATTGCACCACTGTTTTCAGGGGGAAAAGGCAGTGTTATTTGACATGTCGCATGACTAGCTTCTCATAAGGAATTTTGAAGTTGACTCCTACATCTTAGACCTCAGGTAACTCCCAAAATTTTTAATTACTACAAAAGTTAGAGTATGTACCTATAAAATGAATCCCGTCATTGAAAATCGATTTTAATATAAATTGTAGAAAAATCCTAGGAGGGAAGGGACTTTATAACCACCCTGTATATATCTATCTATCTATCTATGTGTCCGTGGTACTGATAACTTTTGACAGCGACCTCCGATTTTGATGAAATTTGGTATAAAGGTGTAAGACCAGGTCTATTTTCATGAGTTCGCGAACCAGCATGATCGGGTTATGGAAACGGGGTTTTATGGGGTTTCAAAGGGGTCAAAAATGGGTTTTCGGCATTTTTGGACCTCATTTTTCAAAATTTATCAGATTTAACTAAAACCATTTAAAAAAGCTCAAAAAAACAAACAATTTGGTATTTTGAATTTTTATCTTAGCATAACTGGTTACGGGGAAAATACAAAAATATGTTTTCCATGTTATTCTTATGGGAAATCAAGAAAACCCTATACCTTGCTTATTTATTGACATAACTTAATCAAATTTGGTATGTACATTATCTAGATAGGGTTTAACTTATACTTGCTTTCAAAACCCATATGGCGGCAAACCTACATACTCACCCCCATGGGGTTTATGGGGAAAATAAAAATTGCCATAGCTTGATACAATTTTGTGTTTACATTCACCAATTATTGATTAACTTAGATTTTCTAACAACACCCCATGGCAGCAAACCTACATACTCGATCCTATGGTGTTTTTATTTGGAAAGTAAATAATCTGAAATTCCATTGGAAATTCGCTGAGTACGCAGGTCTGCTGCGACGGGGGTATTTTAAGACAAGAGTTCGTTTACTTCGCTCACTCGCCAGACCGAAGGGAGCTGCACTTTGGTAAAATTTTCCTAAACTACAGGTTCATGGAAACTTTGAAGGGCTCCCTAGAGCCCTTCAAACCAAACCAACCAAAAAAACAAAAATCCTTGGAGAGAAAAAAATGTTTGCAAATACAAACATTGCTTGTTCTAGAGTATAAGAAAGAATAAGATAAGATAAATCTGAATGAAACCTTAACTTGAATGACCTTTTTAACATAACCATTATTCAATTAATTCGCCAGTTTATTTATTTTTTCACATTTGTCAGTCTCCAACTAGGACACAATCAGTTGTTACTGACATAATAAGTTGTCACGGACCGTGTAGAACTATAAGGAGTGTCGAACTATCGAGGTTCTACTGTAGAACAATTTAAAAATGCCTTAATTTTACCCTTAAAACAAAAGTTAAAATTGGTAGGCCTAGTGATTTTTAAAACTGAACTAAAATTATCAAGTATAGAATTTGTAATTTTGTTACATAAATATCTGTTGAAAAATGTTGAATAAAATAAAAAAATAAAATAAATATATCTTACTTAATTCTGTTTGGATAAACATCATTAATTCCCCACCCCTAACTAAACAAAACTTAAACATTACTAACTTTTATTGATAAAAAATCTCCACACCAAAAACCACCCTGATGTTAAGAATTCAATGTTAAAAAATATTAACCCAAAAGCTGTTTTAATGATTGTGCAACAACAAACAAAAACAAGTACTTCTTCGTTAGAGTTACAATTTTTTTTAGTCAATTAAAGATTGTGCATCTAAAAATTATTTCCACATTTTTTTGTCTTAAACTACTTTTTTCGTTTTAACTATGACGTACGGTTTTTATTTTGGACTACTTCAAGGGCTATTGACATCATAAGTACTAAAATCTGTGTATATTGATAAAATTTGTATGATAAATCTATTTGTCTGCAGAGCTGAAATTTCGGTAGCGAATGGTATTAATTCATCTTTAAAACCTAAAATACTGTAAATTTAATTACAAACAAAATCAAAATCAAATAAATTCACTGAAAAATTATTATTTATCTTTTCTGATTTAAATAGAATTGATTTTGAATTTGTGTATTTTTGAAGACAAACATACAACAAATAAAATCCCCAAAAAATGACACCGGTGGCGCGTAGTGGTGTCCAGCGAACTACTGCCCCCGTCGCCTGAGTAAGCTTGTGGCTGCATAACCTTAAAAGGTATATTTGCGTTTACCGTAGTTGAAAACAATCCGTAGATGGAATCTAAAAATATTGAATGTAAATATATTTTGATTTTCTTACACATTATAAAGTGAAATAAAACACTGCAAACCTGACTTAAAAATGGTTATCAGTTACAAAATTATAGCTAATCAAACTTCTAATTGAAAACATAATAGTAAAAAAGAGTTAGTTCTATTTCCCTTTCACATTCCTACTAAAAATCCATAAAAATGTAGTCAAATTTTCACACTGAGTGTAAATAAAAACTGGGGGTCCATTTTTTTAATTCAGCAAAAAGTTGTTCTATGAGGTACACACACAAGATGAACAAATAAAATAATCAAGCAGAAAACCACATGAGCTAAAATGCATAAAAAATGAGCTGTACTGATGACTCAACAAATAATGAAGCCCCAAATCTATGAGAACTTTCAAATAAATTTACTTTTAAAGATTGGAATACTCTTAAACATCACTTGAATAAATAAGTTACTAATAAGTGTGATGGGTTGTTTGCTAGAATCAGTTGGATTTCAGTTCATTTTTTACCAGCATTGGGTGTTGATTTTCAGTTTATTTATAAACTCACAATTCTATAAGAAAAAGATTTAAAAATATGTCATTGGCCCTAATTTTATGATTTCAAGAGAAATATTTTAAAATTACTGTATTTATCAAATATCACAGACAAAAAGCCTAACCAATAAAAGTTTATTTTATAGCTACACTAGCCACATTTGTGGTTTTTTTATTTTGTGCATATCTTTGATTGAGGCATTTTAAATAATATGTTGGTGGGGAGTGGTCCTAACCCTGGCCTTGTTACTATCTGACGTTGATATGTTGTTAGATAGCATCATTAATTTATTGGCCAATGACAAAAATGGCAACTGGGCCCAGTATCATAACTTAAAAAAAAACTATTTCCTTTTCTCAGGATCGAACTGGCAACCTTTGGATTCAAAGGCAAGCACTATAACCACTCAGCCACCCACCCAGCTGTTGCTTCGCATTGGTAGATAAGCATTAATAACAGGTAGAACGTTTAACTTCCTGTGACACCATTTACACTGTCTACTAATGAAAAACACACGAGCCTTGGCAATGATAATGAACGATCGATCGGTTAGTGGTGCGGTTACAACACTTCACTGCAGAGCACACACACACGGGTACCGAGGCTTACGTGACATTTACATTGTATTCCAATAGTGAACACTGTACCGTAAATACTCCTCGTGATGGGCCACCAGGGAGGGGTGGGGGAACCTTTCCCTCTCCAGCATCATCTGTCGCTGGATGTGCTCGTGAGCAGCGGCCTGCCAACATAACAGTCCATAATCACCATCAGTCAATAATCTAAAAGCATTTGTCTAGAAACAAATTTGCAATCCCAAACTGATGTTTATGCATCGGAATGGTGAAATAAACTTCTTAATAAATCTACTTTTAACACTGCTGCCGTGAAGCTTTGGAACAGCGCCTTCCGCCGTTCCCCTCGGCATTTCACACCAGGAGCTGCCACAATTCTTGAACGGAGCCGTTCTATTTTCATTTGACGTTGATATCGTAAAGCCAGTACTTTGGGCGGTTTTGTTATTTCTTTACAATTATCTTGTGGTGGTATACTTTTCTCACATTTTACTACATTAAACTTCTTCTTAGATATCATTTTTATCAATTGTTATCAATTTTTAAGAAAGAGGATAGTTAATTGATCGAATTATTGGACATCTCTTGTAATAATAGATGCTTGAAAATCAGGAAGAATAAATATTTCAGTTGTAAAATATTTTTTAAGCTAACCGAGTACAGACCTGGTGGGCCAGCTGGTCGGCGTAGGGTCGCCCCAGCAGCTCGGAGGGGTGGTGCAGCGCCAGGGCCGCCTCACGGGGCGGCAGCAGGCTGGGCCGCGGGTACCCGCCACTGCCCGTCGCTGCAACACACACAAACAATAACTCCAACCTCTAAAGAAATACCAGTTTTTATTTTCACTTTTTTTAATCAATGATGAAATTCTTAAATTTTATTCACTACTTTCTTTGCTTTCACTTACCCATAACTTGGTAAAGAAGTCACAGGCCTAACTTAACCAAAGAAAAAAAACCAAAACAACTATTCTTTTGAAAAATAAATATAAAATTTGGAGTTAAGAGTCTGCAGTACCTATGCCATTTCGGTATTTTGTCCCATTAGAAAAATGTTAAATTTGAAACATTACTGTGAGTTTGTTTTTCGTCTGAAAATTACAAACTTGATGTCATTTTAAATGTTACCATTGTGTCCTTCATTTGACGCGATAGAAAATTAATCCAAAAAATTATCCACTCGAATAACGAATAAAAAACAATGTATATTAACACCATACATTGTCTATTACCATACATTGGTCCATTGACCATTTTTTGGAGGTCTATTAAAAAAACTATCCACGTCACATGAACCGCCATACCATTATTGTGAACATCAAGTTTCATGCAAATCCGATGCAAGATTATCGAGATAAAGTATTAGACACCTAAGTGTCAAAGACACCTATAATTAACATTGTTCTTATGGAACTATAAATCAAGATGGCGGAGGTACTGCAGACTCTTAACAAACATAAGACCAGGCCTAATATCGTTCTGAAATAGCGAAAAGAGAAAAATTTAAACTATTAAGGACAATATGGGTTACCAAAAATATATCAGTGGAGAATGACAAAACAGAAAAAATGAGAATTGTTAAAAAATATTAACATGGAAGGGTAAAAAAATCAAGAAGGCTGAAATGGGCTAGCCATGGATTTAGAAGAGGAGGATTTGAAGAGTAATGGGAAGAAGAAATTGGGTTTAATATTGAAGAGTAATGGCAAGAAAAATTAAGATGTGTTTGGGATGGTCTAGCATGAGGTGGAGAGACTAAGTTTGAATTATGGAAGATTGGCTGAAACGAAAAAGGAATGTCTGTGAGGTCAAAAACCTTTTATAGGCTAGTTCAACAAAAAACCTTTAATTATTATTAAACTTAGTGTTAAGTTGCTTTATATACAAAACTTGACGGTCTTCGACGTTTATTGTATCTTGAAATTATAATTTTGTTTAGTTATAAGTAGAGGTGTGCGGATATCCGAAAATTCGGTTCGGTTTCGGATCGGATCGGATATCCGAATCCGATCCGAAGATTTTATTGATATCCGTATATTCGGGTCGGATTTCCGAATTTTACGGATAGACTGTATATCTGGTGTTAAACACAAGATCAATGCACAAATATTGTTTTGGGCGATGGCCATTCTGCATAAAATGGTGATTATGCGACGGAACGTCTAAAATGACGTCCAAAGTACTGAAGCAGACCAATAAGTCAGAAGTCAGATAATAGAATAACGGGAAATAATCAAGACACCAAGCGACCAAGGTTAAGTGTTTAACATTTAACGGCACAATTGACAAAGTGTCAATTCTGAACCCTCTCGCTTGGAGCGCTAGCAGTAAAGATTCAAGTCTCGGCCAATCACGGCAACACGAAAAGCTCTAGTTTTTATTCCACCCGCCTGAATCGCTAGTGTCGTGGTGTTTTGAGCGCTAGTTGTCGGGGGACAATTCATCATTCGTAGTTTCGTGACTCAATATAAGATTTAATCTAATGAAGATTACGATCGCGTTTGACTATGAACTTGTGAAGGCATTGGATCGGATCGCGATTCAACCGTACGGTCTGTTGTCGTCTGTAATTATTTGCTCTTTGATGTTGAAAGGTTATGTCTTTATACCTCTGATCGTGTTTTAAACTGATTTAAACATTTTTATTGTCTCTTAATTATTGATGTCTACCTGGAAAGGAAAAAGAATAGAAAATGAGTGTCGTGTGGAAGTCTTTTGCCATAACTGACATTGACTGTTTGACAGAATGCTCTGTATGCAAGATGAAGCTAGGTTATGTTTTCCTACCATCATTTTGGTTTCAAATAAAATTATATTTTGCTAAAAGTCCTACTTTGTCATATTGTACACTGGGATGTTTGCCTGGTGAGTAGTTTTGGCCTAGGCCTATAGCAACTCTAATTAGAGCTTAGGTTAGGGCTAGTTCAAAATAATGTTGACATGTTCATTTAGGCCTAGGGCCAATTAATGTTTACAGTGATCATGACAAATTATAAATTGACTTTGTTTTAAAGCTTTTGAATTTTTATTAAATTAATTGATTTTGATATTCCTAAACAGTTTTTATAATCAAGGCCTAGATCTAACCTAAAAATTGTGGCTTCAAATCGGTTAACTGTTTGTCTTTCGGTTTACTGCGCAAAAATCCGAATCCGAAAACTATCCGATCCGATCCTGTTACTATCCGATCCGAACCGATCCGAATCTTAACTATCCGAACCGAATCCGATCCGAAAAAAAATTTCACTATCCGCACACCTCTAGTTATAAGCATATATTGTCACCAGAGGTACCTGGAAGGGGGAAGGCGGTGGCGGGGTCAGGCGGGGCCGGGGCTGAGGGTGTGCCCCCCGCCTGCTGCCCCGGATGCAGATGCAGGTGTGTATGAGAGTGGGCGTGTGTGTGCGCGTGCGTGTGGGCGTGGTATTCCGGAGAGATTCCGGCCATCTGTAGCCGCACCATCGGATCGGTGGTGAGCGTCAGCCGCTCGGCGTCCAAGGCGGAGGAGGGGGTGGGCTGCGGCGGGGGTGGCGGCCCGGCGGGGGGAGGGGCACTGCCACTAGGCCCGGGCGCCGGGATACCTGCGTACGTACAATGGTTGTACACTAGCTGTTTCTGGTGTTCTCTTTCTGAATGTAAGGATAAAACAGATTTTGGTTTTGAAAGAGTCATGTTTAAAATTAGAATGGCAGGTTTAAATTATGAGATATGTAAAAATAAGGTCACATTTGTAGATAAGGCGATGCACATATTAAGATTTGTCAAATTAAAAATACACAGTAAATTTAATGTAGAAATAATCAGCAACATATAAATTTCATGGAGATTGAAAATATTGTTTTATGATATTTTTTTGGGCAAGGACAGATAAACCATAGCTCACCAAAACTTGATAAATCGTAGATTTTTTATGACACAGGAGCTTTAGAATAGGTAACAGGTAAAAATTTACAGCGAAAAATGAGCAGAATTTTTTTTATGCAGGTATGCTAAAAACATTAGCAATATTACCTGTTTTCAGATCCATGAAGCAACTTTTTATGGCTTCAATTTTCTGTAGAATATTTTATATACTGAAGTTAGTTATGCAATGTTACTCGATGTCATTGCCCTCAGATAAGTTTGTCTTGGCATCATAACAAATATATTTTCTACAATATTTACACAATTCACTGCATCTTAATTGAATCAGAGAGCTTTTGAGCCAAAAAAACTCAAATAGAACAATCTTGTCAAAATAAAAATGGATCTTGTAATGTATGCCTATATTTTTGTAAAAATTACCAACCATGGAGTAACAGGCTGTAAATGAATGTCAGTTCCATATCTACGCTTAATCCACAGAATCAATTATTATATCACACTCACCGAGTCTCTCTAGCCTCTCCCTCTCCAGCTGTGAGAGTGCGGCGGCCTGGCTGGGGCCCCCGGGGCCGGGGTAGAACTGGCTGAACTGGTGCAACCCTCCGGGGCCCAGGCCCGGGTACCTGCGGACAACCACACACTTGCACTCCACATCCACGTCACATCCACGTAACAGTACACCAACGTTCTTAAAGAGTTCTTAAGTTCAGTCTGTTGTGATTGTTGAAGTATCCAGTGTGTAATTCCTGAGAAAAGTTAGTGCTTTTTGATGGTTTGATACTGGACCCAGCTGCCTTTGGTCATTGGGCTATTAATTAATGATCCTGACAAATAAAACAGCTGATATTTGTCAGTAACAAAGCTACACCTCATCTGATCCATCACAATCATCACACTCATCCCTTCAGTCATACTCACCTTAAAATACCCACCACAGAGTGCGTCGGTGTTTCAAATAAAGTATCAAAGAATCAAAGTAAGTAAAGTGTAACACAAAAATTGTGGATGGAGCGGAGTCGGCCATAAGTCATTGTTAAGTCCAGACTTAATTTAATTTTATTTCAAAACAATCCCAATATTCATTCTCAACCCAACCATTCACCATCTATACCATAAAACAGTAACATTAACCTCAACTCATTTCAAACCATTTTAAATTTCCCGCCAATTAATACCCTCTTCAGGAAGAAGAACGAAGAGGATCATCCCAGTCTTAAGATGGCAGCCTAGACAACACCAGGTACGTTCCATGTCATTCATTTTCCTATCACAGATTCGCTTTACTAAAATAATTTTTATCACTTTTCCCGCAAATCAATTCAGTCATCAATCTCTTTTTTACATTGACTGATTATAAAAATATTCACTTAAGTGAGCATAATAATAATTTTCACTTTATGACTTAACACTCAAGCGAGGAACTCTTGTACTTTTAATTAAAAGTTACAAACACTTCAAACTAAGATAGAGAGCATTTCCCTCGGAGTGTCAAACAATTAAGTACTACTAGACTCTAACTAGGCCTAAAGGAAAATAGTACAGTAAAACCTCGATAGTTTGCCTCTCAATAGTTCGGCACTCCTTATAGTTCGACACTATAAGTGATAACTTAACATGTCAATAATGACCGAAAGTGTCCATGTTGGAGACTGACAAAGATGAAACTGTAGACCAAGTGACAAAATTATTTAAATATTGGTTACGTCAAAGTTCAATCAAGTGAGTGTTTCATTAAGTTTAGTGTTTCCTAAATTAAACTGCTGATTTTTATACTTTTTATGTTAACCTTTCCCGTATATGTTTGGGAACGTCCTACAGTTCTATAGTTTGACATTTCGATACTTAGACACTTTCTTAGTCCAAAAAGTGTCAAACTATGGGGGTTCTAATGTAATATTTCTTAAGCTAGAAAATTTTTTTATAGTTCGGAAAACTGATGTTACACTTAATACAGTTTAAGTGAAATGGGAGAAACTCAACTTTAATAAGCGGAAGTTAACATCTTGATGTAAATTATAATGTAAATTTTATATTTTGCATGAAATTTAAAGTTAAATAGTACCTATTTGTATTTTTATTTTGTAAGATTCTGGCAAAATACCATCATGCGACAATGTACAGGACAGTATAGGTGTGAGGCCTTTTTTAGAAGCAACGCAACGAATAACAGTAGAAGTAAAACAGAACCTATAGCGCTCCTGGGCACTCACCAACTAAACCGTTTTCTTCTTGTTTTCAGTAATTAAATAATAAAAGGGGCATTAATCAAATAGATTATCTGGCCAAAATAAATTATTTTAGATTACAGGAGCCTCCCAAGTATTGGTGAGCGGATTATCGGAATTGCAGCTTGAGCACAGCTTTAAAAAATTTTTTTTATTTTTTATCATTTAGTGATCATTATTTTTATTTGGCAACATTTTTTTCTCCTTTAGAGATTTGATTAGTTTGGAAATAGCTTTTTCATTTTATAATAGTTTATTATCTTGTTTTATACTTAAACATTTAGCGATTGTGTTTTAGTATTTTTAGGTTTAGGTAGGCAGTTTTTGGATCAACGGCAAAACTGATTATTGGTGGTAGTGCAGCAACAGATTATCGCCGATAATCAAAGAGTCTACTGTATTTTTAATGAATGTAAATGATTCAGGGTAAAAACGACATCACTTCGGTCCTACACACAGGAAATTTGGAATATGCTCCAAAGATTTGATTGACTGTCATTAGAATCATTCCTTATCAATCCTATGACACCAAACTGCCCCTTGTTCTCGACATTGGCATAGTATGAGGAGTTTGATGTAGGTTGGCGTACCTGTCCCTGGCGGCGGGGCCGTACATGGAGTTGATGGAGTTGAGCTGGTAGTGCAGCATGGGGTCGATGCACTGCGGGGGCAGCCCCAGTGCGGCCGACCGCTGCAGGGTCACTGGGGAGAACCCACCGTGCGGTCGGGCGTACTCGCTGCAACATACCACGCCACCATGCGGCTTTAGCATCCCCTCACACCATCATCCCCGGTACACATAGAGAAACTTGAAGAGTAATAAGTGACCCCATAATTTTAAAAAATGGTATTGTTATTGACTTACTACTTGTGGTGATGTTATAAACACAAAAGCTAATATTATAATTGTACATTTGCCATCCATTACACTAAATTAAATTAATAAAAATAAATTTCAATCAGAACAAATTATGTATTTTTGATAAATGTGAAAGCCACATTAACATAAATGTCTTGATGATGTTGACACATTAATATAACCCCAATTAAACCTGACAAAAAAGTTGAACTTCTTGACTAGAAAATTTGTACTACAAAGCAATACAGGGCTTGTAAAAGTTCTTGAGGTTAATAAAAATAAAAAAACAACCAAATTATCAAAAAAAATAACCAAATAATTACCTTGCCAAAATGTCGCTAAAAACTCAAAAAACCGGCATTTTATCGACATATTAAACATATATAGGCAATAAAAATGTTGTAGGATAATTTGAACTACGTAAGTAATCATCTACTGAAGCAATAATAATATTTTTGTAAATTTTTTAAATAGAAAAATCCTCCCATATTAATTTTTTACTTTATTTCATTTTTTCCTTTTTTAAACATATATTTAGTTTTTACGAGCTTCATTAAAATCGATCAATAAAAACCTAATTGCCCTAAAAAAATTAAAAAATAACCAAAATCCCCCAAAAAATAACAAAAATAACCTGTTACAAGCCCTGCAATGTTATAAATGTATATAAACGTGTCAAAATTTTTGATGAAGTAGATAAATAATATCAAGTAAACTACTAGATATGAACAATGTGGTAGGTCAAGATGTACCTGAGCTGGCGCAGTGCCGGAGTGTCAGGGTAGCCGGCCCGGGGGGTTGAATCTGTCATAGGGCGAGCTGATGGACTCTATGGGCCCTCTCGAAGGTGGTTTTGATGCTTCTGGCTTCTCCGGCGTCGCTATCTTCCTCTGAAAAATTACAAAAATTATATTTTCTTGGTTAATTTTGGTACTTAAAACCTTAGAGATCTTGAACTAAAATTAATTTGTAAAATAAACAATCACACACCAATTAAACCCCTGTGTTTGTAGGATGAAACCCTTACAACAGTATAACCTCACAAACTCGACTTCCGATAGCTTAACACACCAGATAACTCGACAGCTTATGGCGACTCTAATGTTCGACTGACCGAAACGTGACTCGCTTGTCAGGTAATTAAGGCGTTTTTAAGTGTCATGACCATCAAAATTTAAAGTAATTTACTGTCATTGGATGCAAATTTGGCACAATTTTTTAGCTTTACTGCATTATGAAAGTCGTTGACATATGTCATTACAATTTCTAATAGATATTTTCACCTTTATTGCGTTGACTGTGGGCTACCAACCGGTCGGTAACGTGCTCCCGACAAACCTATTCAGCAACCCGGTGTGGACAGGAGCTTTTTCATTGGTGTTTCGTGTAGGACAGTGGCTATCTTTTGGCGCAATCTACTTGCAATTGTCGTTATTAGTTCTGTTACTGTGCCTGGTGGAATTTTACTCATGTTTTGATTATATTTAACGTAATTGTTCATCATAAAAGTGTGTTCTATTATTAAATAATGGTGACTATACACAAACAACAAGTGGCAGACGATGCCAACACAATCCCTTAGACAGTTGATCATGGCGGAGCGGCTTTTATTGAAGGGAAAGTTCACTGAAGGAGGAAAATGGGAGTACTGACAATGAGTCTTTTTTGATCAGGTAGTAACTGAAAATACCTATATTTTTATAAAACACATTATTATTTAGGTGATAAATAACATAAAGATTAGTTTCAAACACTAAAATGAAGTGAAAGTTGAACGGCGTTGCAGTGGACAGTTGATGGGGGGCGCTAGGTGCTGACTACCGACCGGGCAGTAACATTTCAGAAATGGCGGCATATAAGAAAAATGTGTCGAAATTTTTATTTTAAGACTTAAAATCATCTTCTGGTGCTAAAAGATTTGTATTTTTATAATATGTTTCAGGGTTTCGGTTAGTTATTTTCATGCCTTACAGCAGTCAACGTGTTAAACGTGGTTTCTAAGAACTGCCTTTTCGCAGAGTGATCGTACTTAAAAGCAGATATTGCACAGTCTGAACAAGATAACGTTGGGGGAAAAATCGAATTTGATTTTCTCCAAACATATAGAACCTTAGTCCACAATGTGTCCAGTTTGAGGGATTTTACTTTAATGTTTTTATAATTCAGTAGCAGTAAATAATAATAAAAATAGTGATCATAATAAGTCATACCGCTTGTGCCTTCTCCCTCTCCTCGCGCTCCTTCTCCGCTTGTTTTCTGATTCTCTCCTCTCGTTTGCGAGCCAGCTTGGAATCAGGAACCGGCTTGAATGTTAGGTCTGTGCGGCAACACGAATTATAATCCCCTCGATTCCAGTGTCGCAAGAATCTGTAACCAAAGCATAAAGTTCAAATGTAACTTATATTTACACAATTCTTAGAAGTGGTCAACAGAACAAAGCTAAAACATGAAACATTTGTTTGATTGAGTATTATCGTAAATTAATTACAATAGATGCAAAACTCTGAAGGGCTATACTATTTTTCCAACAGGTTTGCATGTCGCGATAGTGGTGGTAGAGATGAGCTAAAATGTCATTTTTCATTAAGTTTTAAAACCGTTATTGTTACTTTTTATGAAATGAGTTAGTTTAGCTGTTATTTTAAAACACTGTTATTTTGAACATTGATCAGTAAAAGTGAAATTCTCTATTTCTCTAGCACATATGTGACCAAAGTTCATTGAAATAAAACTGTTGACCACTGGAACTGATTTTAGTGATTTTAGAAACCACTAAATCCACACATGACTGCTCTATCTGGACACCTCTTCCCTCCTCGCTAACCCCTCGAGAAATCCACGTTATAAGGCTACTTCAAGATAGCAGATGAAAAGAATAGGGCCCAACACTGAACCTTGAGGAAACACAAGTGGTGGACTCAGGAGTTCTTCTTCACTACGGTTCCTTACCATCTTGAATATCATTACCAGTCATACATTTATTCTGTTATGAAAAACTTCCTAATCATAATTTTCTTCTTCTTCCTAGTCGTTACCACAAAAAGGTTCAGTTATTCCATTTATAATAATCGTTCCCGTTCCCTAAATCCTCATCTGCGAATTAATAATTTTTGAGCCAATAACTGTTATTTAGCAAATTCGTTAACTGTGAAAACGTAACACACACATTTATCTAATGTCTAAAACATTACGCAAATCCCTCAGCCTCATAACAATTTATCTCTTAAGTCCAAGTAATTTCTTCAAATGAATACAACTAGTAACAGTTAAAAAATAGCGCTCATCACTAGTTAGTTGATGGTACTCACATGGCTGACTGGCTGCGATGGCACTCCGAGTCCTCTATCTTGGGCTCCGGGGAGGGACCACGCGGCTGCTGAGTGGGGGAGGGCACCTCCTCCTCCTCCGCCCCTCCCCCCTCGTCCCCGGACACCGTGAGCGGCTCGGGCTTCACCTCCGGCTCTGGCCCCCGGGCCCCGTCCGGCGACAGGAACGCAGGGTGGCCGAGCATACCCCCACCTGCACAATGGGCTCATGGGTGTTCAGGATGCTTGGAAGACTAGCAAAATAAGCGTTGAAGAAGGAATTATCTTTTAAATCCTTTTTCAAGAGATATATCACTATTTCTTATTTAAATTTGAAGGTGCTTGGCATCCAAGCAGATGTGACTGATGCAGAAAGTTCTGAAGCAGCAAAATCTTTGGCGAAAGAAAAAAGTTCAGCAGCGACAAAACCATGCACTGTGACAAAAAATTCAGCAATAATCTAGGTTGAAGGAAAAAGTCTGGACACAGCACAAACTCTTGGCTGCAGCATAAAACACAAAACCCAGTTTCATTCTTTTTAGTTTATGTCCAAATTGCCATAAGAACTTATTGGTACAAGAAAATCATATTTAAATTACATTATATCTTTGTGATTTAAAATATTAAATCTTAATTCACAGATAGTTGTTACATACACAAATAACACATTTTAAAGTCGTTTTTAGGCTTTGAATTTAAGAAAAAGACATATGATATGTTACCAGGGTGGGAGGCGTGTGCAGCAGCCTGCGCGTGCGCCCGCAGCGCCTCCAGTGAGCTGGTAGGGGCCATCAGAGCGTGGTGGGGGTGAACCATCATGTGGGGGTGCGGCTTGGCGGCCACGCCCACCGGCGGCCCTCGCGACCCTGTCGACAAAACATCTGCTGACAACGACACTTGTAACATCAAATAAAATGTAAACATAGATATATCTGCAGATCAAAGGTTATTTGAGAAGGGAATATAAAGACTAATTTGTAAAGTCTTATTGGTTGAAGTCATAAGACTGCATGTGGCGAGGAAATATATTTAGCCTTCTCTAAAATAAAACTAATGAGTTTGGGTACTACGAAAGCTGTTTACTCACTCTTATGATCTTTGAACTCTGACTAGAAATTTCATAAAACATAAATATTAATGATAAATCTCAAATATCTTTGCAATCAAATATTTAAAGGCAAGTCCAAATGTAAAAGCAAGCTTATGTGGATCCCTGTTGGTAACACAATGAAGCATCAGTAAATTAATATTTTTTTATGTTCTTGTAACTCTCTAGAGACTGGTGCTGTGTGAGACCAGTTTTCCTGATCGGGTAACAATTACGAGTGTTGACAAAAGACAGTTACCCAGCTGCAGAGGGGAGGAGCCCATGCCGGGGCTGAGTCGCTCGCCGGTCACGCTCTGGTGATGGTGGGAGTGCTGGTGGTTGGTGGACAGCGATGACGACGTCGTCTGTGACAGAGTGGCCGACACGTGGCAGCTCGACTGTTAACAACAACAGCGTCAACAACAACGAGTACACATCTATTGACCACTTCTGGTATATTTACAACAAAGTATTTGTAAACTATACTGAATTGCTCATCCGTTAGCCTAACAATTAATTTACAAGTAGTGGCTAATACTTGGAAAATCTTTTAAAGCACAATTTCTTAGTTACAATAGTTGATGAAACATTGAGTGAGACTCCTTGCAATATCGGGGCAAGGGAAAGAACAAGATCATTCATCAGAGTGGTGTTTAGTTTTTTAAACCGGAAATCTGAACAATAGAGTTGTATATTAAGAGTTGTATATTTTCTAGAGCGTTTTTCAGCATTAAAAATAAGAAGATGAATACAATTTATTATTTTATGGTATATAAAGGAGTTGGGTTTACGATAATGTAACTATATTTGAAAGTTTTGATATTATTTGATTTGATATTACGATTTCAAACATTATGCACAGCGTTTGAAATTAAATTTTAAATCCGTTTTAAAATAAGAAAAGTAGCTAACCTGTGTTGCAGCTGGACTTGTGCCTCGCTTGGTGGAGTTGATCTTGTGTTGCACGCTCGCAGAGCTGCTCGACGTTGTGGAGTGACTGATGGTCAGAGGTTGCTTCTCCCCGCTGTGATGGTGGACGGAGGAGTGGTGGCTGGTGGAGTGGTGATGAGTCTGAGTGATCTCCTGAGTCGTGTGATGATTGCTCTCTTCCCCTCGCGTCTCCACTTCCCTCAGAGACCTGGTGGTCACACTCGAGTGGTGGGAGGTCATCATAGTTGTCTCCAAACTGTCCCTCTTCTGCGGCGGAGGTACAGGTTGGGGGATGGGGTAAGGTCCGTAGGGGAAAGGATAGGGTGGGTATCCGGCATACGGATGGTGAGGGTGGTAGGGACTATGGTGAACCGCGGCAGCATGGGCCGCGGCTGCTGCGAATAGAGGGTGGTGAATCAAGGCGTGATGCGGGTGAGGCATCGTAGGGACAAAGGCGTGCGGGTGAGCCAAGTGACCGGGAGAGACTCTACTTAAAGGCGAAGGTTGCTGCGATGGATGCATTGGCTGAGGGAGCGAACTAGGAGGATTGCCTGAAGTAGGCGAAGGAGCAATTAGATTGGTCGCACTGTGGGAAACTGGAGGAGGAGGAGGAGGAAACGGAGGGGTGTGAGTGATGGAGGACCGTGGAGCAGGAGATGCTATCGGAGTGGTCTCCAGAGGCTTCACTGAAGGACTTTTACTGGGTGTATTGGTGCGGATCGGATGAAAACTTTCTGGTTCCTTTTTAATACTGTCAACACTGGGGCCAACACTTTGAAATGGTGAGGAGGACTGGGTAGTAGTGCTAAGATCAGCTTGTGTGGAATTGGGTGCCATCGAAGTAGGCATCAATGGCTGAGAAATAGACGATGAATTAGAATAACCGGGCACTTTGACTTCCTTCAGTGACTGTAATGGGTCGGCAGATGGCTGAACGGAATCCGGAGGAATAACTTCCTGTTTGATCTTTAAGTTTTGAGGTTCACTTTGCGGCCCAGAGTTTAAGTACGAAGGTGGAGAAGGGTTCATCTTCCCTTGATGAGGGTGGAAGTGAGGGTGATAGTAGGAGGAGAATCCCGAGTGATGACTGGAAGCAGAAAGGGCAGAAGGAACAGAAGGTATGTTCAAGGTCGGTTTTTCTTCAGATGCAACAGAGAAAGCCGGAACGATAATACCCGTTTTATCATCATGATGCTGTTGCTCCGTAGGGGGCTGCCTCGGTGAGTTGGGCGCATAGGAAGTTAGAGGGAGAGGAGAGAGGGAGGGGGCCGTGAGATCAGAAGGAGGAGGTCCTGATGTCTCATTAGACATAGAATCTTCATTGGCTTCAGGTTTTACCGAAACAGTTTGAGACTGTGTTGTTACAGTCCGCTGCTCCAACGAAGGTGCCTGAAGCGGCGGGGGAGAGTTGGCATTCATCTCTTCTTTGGGTACAAAATTATCCACAGGAGTCATCATCGGGACGATTACACTCTCATTCTTCACTGGTTCAAACAATCCCTCCCTCTTAACACTTAATTTTCCAGGCATAGGAATTTCGTCAAATGCTTTTGGTAAAGGCCCCGACCCCGGTGGATCAATAACCCTATCTGACAAAACCGATAACGAAAAAAAGTTGTCATCCGGTTTCGGCTTGATATCCGGAATTTTAATTTTAACATCCTCCTCTGGCACTGATGGTGAAGGGGGTGGGGGTTGATTGAATGTCTGGTTGTCAGTAGTCGGATTGCACTCACTATTTTGTTCTTCCTTAACACTGACCGGTTCTAAAGGTTCCTTCTTAGGCACTCCCACATTGAATACAACATTGCAGTCTTCCACCTTGAATACGGGCAGTTGTGAGTTGTCGGAGAGTGGGGAGGGGGGTGGAGGGGCCTCCTCCTCCTCCTTGACGGTGCCGGCCGGCATGTTGTCGTCTGCTGGAGCCTCGCACGGAGGGTTGCTCTCGCCCAGGTCCAGGTTCCCAGGTTCTGCGGCCTCCGTCTCGTCTGCCACCGAGCCGCTGTCCGAGGTGACACTCTCCGAGGGACTGTCCGGCCGCTCCCTCTTGCGCTTCGTCTCCTCCTCCCCCTCCGCCTCCGTCGGAGGCCGCTTCCGAGGCTTGTTTGATGACTCCGTCTTTATTTTGTCCACACACAACTGAAACAGAAATTTAACTCTTATATAAAAAGATGATGAGAAAAATTAATCTAATATGAATATTCCATTGCCAAAATTAAGAACTAACAATTTAGTCGAGTAATACAAATACAATTTGTAGATTTACTTACGTCTATTACAACAAAAATATTAAAATAGGGGAACATTTTATTCAAATAATATTTTTATTTTTGCAACACAATTATAAATTGGATAATATGCATTTTATTTTGACTACGAATTTTACACCTAATGATCTTAATCTAGGACTGAAGTGAAAAATTGCTCATAACTAAGCCACAGTAATCAGTACATTTGATGAAATTTAAATTTTTGAGAACCATGTATTTTGGCTAGTTTTCTTGACATACATAAGATAAAGTATTATTTTTCAATTAAAATCATTTGTACCAAAGCATAAATATATTATGCAAGTAAATACCTGGACAGGAAATAAACTTCTACACTACCAATCCAGACAATACAAACACAGAACACAAAAAAATAAAATAAAAGGTAGCAAAAACAAACACATGCACATGCTAACTGAACAAATTAAAATCATAAGCACAGTATACAAACAACATATATAAAATACATTTAAAATGAAACCACGACAAACCTTAATTTTTATTTGTTATGAAAATTTACAGTATATCATAACTAATTGTAGAAGTTTTACATAACTGTACGTATGTAAGCATGATAATTGATTCTAAAAAAATTAACTACATCTGTTACAGAAAACCTGCTCACAAGGCCAATTGCATACAATTTCATAGTGTTTTTGTTTTCTCCTTATGAATACAATAAATTTAGATTTGTTCCTGTGTAATATTGATAATGCGTGAAATAATACTTTAAAAATATATTGATGGAGGAGACACAAACTCACTCTAAGCGGTGCGGTGTACAACTGGGAGATCCCAAGGTAGATCAGCTGATCTTTGACACTTGCACTGTTGCCTCTTGGGAACAGATGTTGGTTATGGCGGGAGATTTGAATTTTAAATTTGAATGTGGGGCTTAGAAATCTGGATGTGTCTTCCAATGTTAACAGATATTGAACATACCGCCCACCAAAAAGGAAGTCTTTTTCCAGTTAAAGGAAGCAAAAATATAAATATCTTTGTGTTGTTAAATACACATTTAAGTTTGTTTTTCAAAATAAAACCACTCATAAAAAAAACCACACACACACAAAATCTTTTTGATTTGAAAAATAATATAACTAATTTTCTTGAGGAAGAGGACAGAGTTGTACTACTGGCCTCTTGAGCTGTCCGTTGGGAGTTTTCAGTGTGACGACTCAGACTACACCATCTTCCCCAGGATGAGTCTCAGTTACCCGAGCAGTAATCCAATTCAAAGGCGGAGTATTCTTGTCTTTTATCAAGACAAGGTCGTTCGTCTTCAGGTTCGGTGAGTGTTTGGTCCACTTATAACGTTGCTGCAGTTGATGTAAGTAGTCGGTGCTCCAAGTTTTCCAAAATGCCCGCTGTGTTTGTTGAAGTAATTGCCAGCGAGAGAGACGATTTTGTGGAACCAAAGTTAGATCTGGCTGAGGCATTGCAACTAACGGCTCACCAATCAGAAAATGTCCTGGTGTCAGTGTCTCAAATTCATTAGGGTCCGAGGAGAGACTACACAGAGGTCTTGAGTTAAGAATGGCTTCAACTTTTGCCAATAATGTTGAGAACTCTTCAAAGGTTGAAACCTGGTTTCCTAGAACTCGCTTCAGGTGGTACTTTGTAGATTTAATTCCGCTTTCCCACAATCCACCAAAGTGCGGAGCAGCAGGTGGATTGAAGTGCCAACTGATTCCGAGAGAGGACAGTTTTGAAAAGATGATATTTGAAGTTTCTGGCTTGCTAAGGAGATTGTAGAGATCTTTTAGTTCACGATCAGCTCCTATGAAGTTCGTTGCCTGATCAGAGTATATGTTGGAGCAAAGGCCTCTTCGAGAAACAAATCTGTCTAGACAAGCAAGAAAGGCTTCTGTGGAAAGCGATGAAACCAATTCAAGGTGAATTGCTTTGGTGCTGAAGCGTATGAAAAGACAAACATAACTTTTGAGCATTTGCGGCTTACGTAACTTGTCAGATTTAGTCATGAACGGACCACCAAAATCAACACCAACATTAAGAAAGGGCCGGGTTTGCTTCAAACGGGCTGCCGGTAAATTTCCCATGTAAGGCTGAAGAGAATTTCCTTTCAGTTTTGTACAGATGAGGCATTTCGAAAGGCGGTGACGAATGACTTGCCTCGCTGAGATAATCCAAAACTGCCTAGATAACAAAGATTGCAAAGACCTCGGTCCTACGTGTAAGTATTTAACATGGAAGTGGTCAATGAGCAGGTAAGTCAGGTGTGATTTTTTTGGTAGCAACATTGGATGTTTAAGGTTATAGCTCAGTTCAGCGTTTTCAATGCGACCACCAACTCTGAGGATTCCTTCTTTATCCAAAAAAGGATTCAGGCGTTGAAGAGAGGGTGAGAATGGCTGTTTTGAAGGCACTGAATCACAGTAAGCTGGAAAGTGATGTGCCTGTGTGAGTTTTACTAGTAGATTCAGCGATGATAAACGTTCCTTTGCAGTGAGGTATGGCGAATCAACTTTTTCTTTACTTTTTCTAACATTGTTTATAAACCTTAGAATCCATCCCAAACATGACTGGAGTCTATGAAAATTTGAAAATGATTCAATCAACTTAATTATATCATTGGTAGGCTTTTCATCATCAACCACTAGGCCTACATGCGAAGTTGAGGGTTTAAACTCAATCAATGATTCGTCAGGTGTTTTCAGAAGAGTAGGTTGTTGCGGCCATGCCGAGCGATCTTGGTGGAGCCATTCAGGTCCATGGAACCACAATGAATTGTGTATAATTTCATCAGGTTGAAGTCCTCTAGATGCGTAGTCAGCAGGGTTAGTTGTAGCGGGAGTGTGTCGCCAGTTAGCGGGTTCAAGATATGACTGTAACTCGGAAACTCGATTGGCCACAAAGGTTTTCAACTGATGCGGAGCCGTACGAATCTAATGTAGAGCGACAAGAGAGTCTGACCAAGCAAATGCAGGAATTATTCCCAGTTTGGAATGCAAAATGTCCTGGCAGAAATTCATTGTTTTACCCAGTAGAACCGCTCCACAAAGTTCCAGTCGAGGAATAGAGATTTTCTTTAGCGGTGCAACCTTTGACTTAGCCATTAGCAATTAAACGGAAACTCTTTTGTCTTTGTCAACTGTACGTAAGTAGACAGCACATCCATAGCCAAGCTCGGAGGCATCGCAGAAACCATGGAGCTGAACCTCAACAAAATCCGGCAGCACAACTTGTCGAGGAATGGCTAGTTTACTGAGCTGCGGAAGTTTCTCAAAAAACTTGTTTGACTGACTGATAATATCAGGTGGGGGCATCTGGTCCCACTCAAGGCCTAGAATCCATAACCTTTGAATTAAGCATTTGGCCCATAAAACTATTGGAGTAATTAATCCTAGAGGGTCATAAACCTTTGATATTTGAGAGAGGATATTCCGCTTAGTCATTGGTATGTGGCCTACATGTACTTCATATGAAAAAACATCTGAAACAGGATTCCACTTAAGGCCCAAGACTTTTATTGAAGGGTTGTCCAACTTATCTTCTTGAAAAATCAGTTCTTGGTGATGAGCAGGTACATCCTTCAAGAGTTCGAGTGAGTTACTCGACCATTTTCGCAACTTAAATCCACCTAAGCTCAAAAGACTGATAAGTTCTGATTTCACCTTTTGAACGATCTCCAAAGAATCACCTCCTGTAAGAACATCATCAACAAACATGGAATTTAGAACAACTTCGCTTGCCAATGGAAATTGTTCGACATGATCAGCTGTAAGCTGGTGTAGAGTACGCAAGGCTAGAAATGGGGAACTAGATACCCCATAAGTCACTGTGCTAAGATGGAATGTAGAAATTGGTTTTTCAGGGCTGTCCCTCCACAATATTGTTTGATACTTTATCTGCTGATTATTCACCAGTATCTGACGGTACATCTTCTCGATGTCGGTAGTGAAGACATAAGAATGAAGCCGAAAGAGAGACAAGATTTTACAAATGTCAGTCTGGAGCTTAGGGCCTACCAGCAATTCATCGTTCAATGAACGACCAGAAGAGGAAGGTGATGATGCGTTGAATACTACTCGCAACTTAGCGGTTTGTCTGTTACTTTTAAATATACCATGGTGCGGAATGTAGTAGGCCTGTTTTTCAGAACCTTCCACGAGTTTCATATGGCCTAAGTCTTTATACTCTTCCATAAAGGAACAGTAAGCTGATTTAAATTCAGGGTTTTGTTTGAACTTCTTTTCTAGCGATAAAAGACAACCTTTTGCTCTGTCATAGGAGTCACCAATGTTGGGCGGGTCATTCTTGAATGGAAGATTTACCTCAAATCGACCAGATGGAGTACGTTTGAAAGTGGACAAATAAATTGACTCACAGCGTTCATCTTCAGGACTGATATGAGCTTTGTTCTGCGGTAGTTCTTCAATTTCCCAAAACTTTCTAAGAGATTGTTGTAAATTGTGAGCTTGAGTGACAGAGAGATTAGACAAAACAATAGGCTTAGAATATGTGCTAGGTACTGTGCAAGCAGTTTTGCCTAGTAAAACCCATCCAAATATTGTTCTGAATGGAGTGGGGTACCCTGCAGGTGATTTGAGCCGCCCACCGTCACAGACTTCCGGGTAGAGATCAGCTCCGATCAGAAAGTCAACTTTTCCTGGGACATCAAAATATGGATCGGCCAATTCTAACTTACTAAACTGAGCTTTGACATTTGGTGGAAGCGGCATTGCCGGGAGCGCAGCGGTGATTGTATTTAGAATAGCAGCTGAAGCTTGTACACGAGGATGCTCTCTAAACCTAGGCTTAATCACACAGGTAACCAAACCCTTTGAAGAATTAACATTACTTTCAGAAATTCCAGAGATAGATGCGGTAAACTCTTTGCGTGGCAGTGACAGCCTATTCACACAATCTTCAGAGATGAATGACATTTGAGACCCAGGATCTAAAAGTGCACGTACCGTGTGGTAATTTCCGCCCAAGTCCTGTACCTGGATGGTTGCAGTCCCCAGCAGAGTGGTAAATCCTGATGATTCCAAATGCGAAGCGACATGAGCTGACGTAGAGCTCGATAGCGTTGTAGAAGGTTGAGTCGGAGCAGGACGGCTTACTGGTGTCGAAGGCGGTGCGGTTGAAGACATCGGAGCGGGTGGTGATTCATGTAACATAGTGTGATGCTTTCTGGAACATTTCTTGCACACAGTACTGGATATACAGGCCTGAGAAGCATGGCCATGAGACAAACAATTAAAACAAGCTTGTTTTTTCTTAATAAAGTCTCTGCGTTCATTGGCAGGTAAAGCAGAAAAACTTGGGCATTGATAGATAAAATGATTTTCATTACAGTATAAGCATGGGTGCTTGCAGTTCTGTGGTTGAGGGTTTGTCGACAGAAATGAATGTCGAACAGCGGAGGTAGGTGCAGAATGTGAAGTTTTATTTCCCAGAAATTTTGAAGATTGACCTGCTTTGGGTTTACTAGCTCCTCCAGGTGAAAACTGCCCCTTTTCAGTCAATGATGCAGCTTCAAGTGATTTACAATGATCTTTCAAGAAATTTACCATGTTTTCATATGTAGGAAATTCAACGGCTGAATATTTTCTTTCAAATAGTTGGCGGGTGTGTTTGTCTAGTTTTTGTAAAATAACATGACTTAAAATGAAATCCCCATAATCAACTGGAAAACGCATAGCACAGAGAGCGGTAACATTTTCAGTAAATAAGTCTAAAAACTGTCTCAGTTTTTTAGGCGACTCATTTGGTAAGCAAGGTGCATTAAGAATTTCCTCTAAATAACAAGTCGCTAACAAGCGTTTGTTGTCATATCTATCTTTTAACTGATTCCAAATTATAGAATAGTTTTGAGCAGTCATGGGCAATGTTTTAGCCAACGACAAAGGTTCACTTCGAAGGCAAGAAACCAAATAATGGAATTTTTCAACTTCTGGTAGGGATTCATTATTATGAATCAATGAAACAAACATATCTCTGAAATGTGGCCAATCCTTTAAATTACCACTAAATGTAGGTAAATCTATTTTCGGTAATCTTACCTGCTGTTGCGATTGAGGTTGTAAGCTTACAGTTTGATTTAGGTTTTTGTCATGAAGCCTTTTATGAGTTGCCAAAATGCGGAAATACATTTCATCTAGTTGTTCAATAGCCTTTTCTTCCCGTTCAATTTGATCCTCTTCTCCTAAGGCTATTAAGTTCTTCACAATTTCAGCTTGGCATCTATTAATGGCTTCATAATTGTTTTCCAGCTTGCCAAACCTAACTTCAAAGTCGGAATTGTCATCTGACTCAATTACAATCTGTAAACTTAATTGGTGTAAAGTGGTAACCTTTTTCATTAAACTGGACCTTTTGAAGCGTAAAAGCTCCAGATCCCTTTTAGTTTTGTCAGTCATTTTGAAAACAAATATTAAAAATCACAATATTTTAATAATTACAAAAAATAAAGAATGAAGGATATATCCACTTAAATTTTATAACATAGTTTTATAGCACAGTACTTCACTTCAGTAAATTAAACCACTCATTAATATAATTTCAATAAAGAAAAAATATTTATTCTCTATGAGGATTGAATTTAATGTGAATATTATACATCTTCACTTCTCCAGAAAATCAAAATACTTAGATACTTAGATACTTTTTATAAACACCGAATTCAACCCAGAATAATCAATAGTCCAACAAGAAAAGGAATGCAAAGAATGGCATTGAAGGTATGCTCCAGACTTCTTTGTTATAGATAAGCTCTGAAACTACTGTGCTTTCACTTTTGCTCTGCTCAAAAGACATCCTGTAAATTCATGTATGTCTGTCCTGTCTGTCCATGAAACGACAAATGAAATGCAAAATGTTTTTCTTAAAAAGGTTATGGTAAAAATTACTTTATTGAAATTAGACTAATATTTATAGATGTAATATCTTGAAAAATAGTGTCCAGTAATAAATACTCTTGAGGATTATAAAACTTGGTTTTCCACTTACTTACAAGTCCTTTTGTATTGAATTATTTATAATAAAATATTTATTCAACTGTAAATTACTCCATAAAATGCTGATTCACTATTTAATCCGGCTCGAAGGACCAAAAAATGCCTATTAAATTAAATAATAATACCTTTGCCTATTAAATTAAATAATAATTATTACAAACGCCAAATTAATTAACAGATATATGCTTTATTTGTGATAATATTAAAACTCATATTTGTATGTAATATTTATAATATCGCTCTTTTTTGTGAAATACCAACCACTGATTTTTAATTTTTTGTATAAATTGATATTTAATTATTATATACTTGTATAGTAATATTTTAGTTCATAAATTCGTCAGCTTTACTACATAGACTACTTATAATTTAGGCAATCTTCATTTAAAGGTTTATGATTTAACCATTAATGAAACTGTTTTTTGTTTTAAACAGGTGATAAGTATTTAACTGACTATAACGCCATCTAATGAATATATTTGAAAACAACTTAATTATTTAAATTAACACCAGTTGTGCTGCATGTCAAAAACGCCACCTGGCTACAAGTGGCACGCCACTTGCGACAATAATCGCCAATGTGAACGTACCCATTTGATTCAATGCTTTTTCAAAACGCGCGACCACTTGCTGCCGGCGTCAGCTGTTTTTGTCGCCAGTGTGAAAGCAGCCTAAGATGAAATTCAAACTGTATGATCTGTATCTTTATAAACTACAAATAACTATAATAACAAATGGATATTTTTTCATGCCTGTTTTAAAACTTGCCTATGTATATTCTCCTCAGTAAAAATTCCATTAAAGGTAAAAGTTAAAAAAAAAAAAAATTTTCACCACTTTCATACAAATTGTAAAACTCATATGATTTATAAAACTACTTTATACATGTTTCACAAAATTTTACATGTCTCACCTTTATTAAAAGATATTAGTTATAATTTTTCATTCTTCAAAATGTTTTAATTAGTGATAACTTGAAATCTTAACACAAACCTTTATTAGTAAAAATAAACACAGATTACAAATATTTTTACAATCAAACTGATGTATCTTTTGTTGCAGTTATGCTTGGATAGGCAGTATGAAGACACTATCAACTATTTACACTGATTATAGCCCCAGTGTCTGTGTAGAACTAGCAAGAAACACTCCGGGAAAGAACAAGCAACCAAACATACAGTGATGAAACAACAATACATGTGCTCCTATGATACTCTCACCAAGAAAGGTAAACATATAATTTCACAATGTACTAACGATAAAGATGGGAGGAAGGAAAACTATTTCTTTGATGAACTTATCACTTTGGTGTAAAACAATTCAATTTCACTAAAAACTCTCTCGTCAAAGTTTAAGATTACATGATTTTTATAGAAGAAATATTCATTTGATTTTTTTGTGAGCTATATAAGAATTCATACATAAATTTTAAATCACTTTCTTAAAAAAAAAATAAATAAATAAATAAAACCGGTAGGAGTTAAATTTAGTTCTTAAGTTATTGATGAAGTGTCAGTTTAGTGTTAATATAAATCAAATTGTAACATATAATTTTTATAATTACACAGCCTCAATTTATGAATGGCCATTTCATTATTAAGGTTCTTAAATTAGAGTGTATAACTTTATTTAAAAATCCTACTATATACAAATGATAAAAACACTACTAACACAACACCAGGACAAGAACAGACTTTTGTACTTTTATCTTTAAAACAAAACTAGTATACGTGTTGCTCGAAATCGAGCAATTTATTTTAATACAATTCAAAAGTTACTTTTAGCTCTAAATCAATGACATCCGACCAATCCAATATTGTGAATCTCTTTAATCACCAAAACTACACGTACTTACAGCTGATTATTAACATATGTTTAAAATGTTTTATTCAATCCCAATGTTATTTAAAGGGGAAACTTTGAGATTTCAATGATGGATAGCGCCTTTATTTTCAGTCCGATTCTCATCAATTTTTGGCGGAAACAACTACAGACCAAGCCCTATCCAATGACACCAAAAACTTGAAAATCGGTTGAAAATTGTAGGAGGAGTTCTCAAGACAAAAAAAACCCTTAGCGTATTAAATAAGTGTAGATAAACCAATCTTTGCTTTCAAAAATTAGCTAAAATTTTTACTGAGCAAATTAATAAACAAAATTAATTGTGTTGTCTCATCTAGAAAATGTGTATGTAATAGTGAGTAAAAATTAGGGTTGTTCAATTTTAGGCTACAGTCAAGCCAAGCTTTAAACAAATAATTAATGATTCTAGATTGTATTGACAGATTGTGAACAAAAAACAGTTGTGAGGCCAACAACCTTTGTTTCTGAAGGTTTCACTGCTAAACAATTCTACAAGCACATTTTCATAGACATAAAATCTTTGTAAAAAAAAACTCACAAAATAAAGTGTGATCAAGAATTTTATGTGGGATTAAGGATTTACTAATTTGAGTTTTTTAAATTTTGCAAAGAAGGGGACCTTTAGCAATTTAGCAAGATGGTTCTCAATTAATTGTTCTTAAAGGTCTTTAATCATTGGAAAATACAGGGTAGCGCAAATAGGATGGTCGGTTTTTACTTTGATGGTAGTAGTGATGGGGAGGGCAGGGTGACTTCCACCAGCCTTCTTTACGTGAACCATTTCAGCCAGTTTTGTGATGGATGGCTCAGTGGACAGTAAATCAACATGTTTTCACTAAGGCGTAATTTTTTTTGTAACTAATATTTTTCAGCAGTGTGGCTATTCGGCAGCACTTTAATGTCTCTGCTTCAAAGACAATAGGTAATGTTTATGCATATGAAACCAAATTTAGTGTCACGATTGATAAGGGCATTTTATGCAATTGCTTCACTTAGAGCGGAAAAAATATTAGATACATAATGTTTTCATTATTAGGTCTACTGAATTTGTCTCTTTATTCTCAATCCCATCCCCTAACCACTCGCAACATAGAAAGAGATAAAATGATTATTATGTACTTGCTACTTATTAGCCTCTGTCAACATGGAGATGATGAATGGCCCATTAGGGGAAGGAAGTGAAAGTCTTTCTTTTGTGGAGCAGGTGTGCCAAAATAAGTACAGTAGAATTTCAATAGTTCGACTCTGGATAGTTTGACATTCCTTATAGTTCGACACGGTCCATGACAACTTAACATGTAAGCATTGAATGATAGTGCCCATGTTGGTGACTGACAAAGGTGGAAATGTAAACAAAGTGGCGAATGATTTGAATATTGGTTATAAGTTTCAATTAAATTATCATTTCATTAAAATTTAGTATTTCCTAAATTCAAATAATGATTTTTATAATCACAGTGTTAAAATTCCCCATATACTCCCAATAGTTCGACATTTAGATAGTTGGACACCCTCCAAGTCCACAAAGTGTCCAACTATAGAGGTTCTACCGTATGAACTTTTCAAAACCTTGGCTGCTTGGACACCTATGTTGGCAGACCTGCCCCTCAAAGAAAGACTTTCACTTTCTTCCTCTAATGAGCCAATAATCTTCTCCATGTTGATAAAGAGGCCAGTGGCATTGAAATATTCAAGTTTTTTTGTAGCTTAATGTTAGTGTTTATTTTTTGTGCTATTAAAAGATGCCTTTACTTTCTAAGGTAAGCCTGCTTAGTGCTTTTCCTGTCCATCACTAATAATCCTTTCTACCTAGGCATTAAGCCCTATGCAATAAACGGTATCAGTTAACTGACACATACTTTCTCCCAACAATATATAAAAAGGTGTTAAAAGCTCCAAACATTAATGTCTTGATGACTCAGTCGGATAGCTACCAGCTGAGCAGCGCTCGTTTGACCCTACGCGCGTCTGTGACTTTTAACAACGTACTGCGTTTACCGCTAAACGAAAAATTGAATTTTCTCCGCAACCACTTGACGTAGAGCAATAATTTAAAATACTGGATTATTTAGTTTTTTACGCTTGATTTAATGGTGATAAGTAAAATTTATTTCGAGACAACAGCTATTTTGAAAATTCAAAAAATTGATTTTTGAAACACTTTTTACTCCATAACTTTTGAACGCGCATTTTCCCGGAGATGCGGGTGGTGTCATTTGATTCACCATTTTAAGCTTAATAAACCACAAAATTTTAATCAAAATCGTTAGAGCCGTTTTTGAGAAATTTTGATTTTTGACGATTTTTGAGGGTTTTTGGGGGTAAACTACCCTTAAAAATAAAAAATTCAAAAAAATGAAAAAAACGCCTGGAATTATCGTGGGTTTGGACCTACCTACCAAATTTCATCAAAATCGGACCATTGGGGCATTCTCTAGCTCTGTTTACATCCTAACACACATACACACACACACACACACACACACACACACACACACACACACACACACACACACACACACACACACACACACACACACACAGACATCACTCCGAAAACCACTTTTTTGGACTCAGGGGGAACCAAAATGGATAAATCCACCAACAACTCAAATTCGAAAATTTTGACGAAAACAATACTTTCTCCATATACTATGGTATAGGGGGAGAAAGTAAAAAGTAACCTTAACAATGTGTTAAAGGTGGTTTACCAGCTCGAGGACAACCTAAATTTCAAATTCAAATAACCAGTTGATTTTTATTAAACACGTTAAAAAGCATCATTATAAGTATAATTTGTGATTTTTAACAGGTTTATTTTGGACGCTTAGCTTTAAAAACTTGATGAAAGCTTTAAACGCTTGAGTACTTGCACTACCCCCATGAAAACTGATGTATTTATTTATTTTAGTATTAATAGCACATAGTAAGCCTACATTTGACAGTATTGCCAGAAGACATCTGTGTCAGTAATGTGGACTTATTGTGACTGGCAAGTGTTATAATGCTTTACTTAGTCATCGTCGCGTAAGGAACAGTTGCTTGGAGCATTAGTGTTGATTTACTAGCGCTCGTAGTGGTTGGCGTCCAAGTTAACAGCACAATCACAGGTGATCGCAGCCATCAGCGCAACACGAACACAGCTGACAATAATGTCATTACATGACTATACAATGCTGATAACAATAAAAATTGTCAAATTAAATCCCAATCGAATGATAACGGCTGAAATATATTTCAGAATTGGCTGCCGCTCACTGGAGTTACATTTAAAGTTCCCGCCCATGGCGAGAACGGCCGAGGACTCCAGTCATGCCGGTTCCATCCGCTTAAACCCTTGGGGTGCCAAGGGTTGATATTTTCGGTCTACTATTTTAAGCCAATAAATATGAGCTAAACAAAACGTCATTTCCTTACTTACAATTTGTGCCCATTCAAAATTCATTTTGTAACGAATAACATTAATTCAACAATACGTAACCGGTGTTCCAAGTAAAAAAATAATTTTTTTCTTCGTATTATTCATTTTAAATTTCCTTCTTTCAATTTTGTTTTGTTAGTTTTTAGATCAAATTAAAACTATGGGAAAGGGTGGGGGAAAAAAGCACAGAAACATAAAATAGTCATAAAATAATTATATTTACCACAAATGAAAGTTGAAAATAACTTTTATTCATGTTATGTTACTTGAGAACTTAGGTAGTTAAATGTTTATGAGTTTATTGTATCATTTTTTATTTGTGTAGTAACAAAAAACAAAGTTTATTAATAAAGAGAGTAGTTGAAAAATTAATAATTGGGAATAAAAATACTTTTCAGCACAACTCGTTTGTGGTCTGAGGCCTGCGGGTAATGATTTTTACCAGACCACCGAAGTGTGAACATTAAATGCTGGCCTGCATTCCCGTACATCTGATACATCAAAAGTTGTTCTAAAACAGTCATTTTACCATGTTTCATTTTTTTAGTGAACTACCAATCAATCCTATTGATGAACGTTTTACCATACACACCCCAAAACCGCTCCTTCCTCAATTGCCACTCACACATTCTAATGGCTCTACATTTACATCCAAATTCTTTTGCTCGCGTGCTGGTTAATTTAATCAATAAATTCTCTCAACTTTTAAGAGTCATCTTCACCCCTGTGCCAGTAGCACTAGGGTGAAGATGACTCTTAAATCATCACCTCAATGTACGAATATATTCCCTTATTGCCTATTAATTAACCCCATAAAAAATGAATACTTGGTCCCGGTACTGATGGTACCGGTACCGAGAACCAATATTCTAAAAGAACTGGTACCGGTACAGATTTTGAAATTTGGACTTTGAAATTTTGGTACAGACATATCAATTATTATATCAAAGATTATTATAATTTCAGGATGGCTGTAGGAAAGCTTGACACCATTCTACCACAGTTTCACGACTGACAATAATTACGATAAAAGTACAACAGCCTTGACAACAAACACAAGGTGTGGATGGTGGGGGTGGGGGTGTAGCATGCGGTAGCGGTAGCCATGCGGTCGTGCTGTACCCGTTTCTTGGCCCCGCCGGGCGAGTTGCTTCGTGTGCTCGACGCCCCGGGACTCTTGCAGCCCCCGCCTCCGCCCTTCTTGTCCACCTCCGGGTCCGGAGTGTTGCTGCCACTGCTTCGCTTCGGTCTGCCTCCACCCGTGCCCTTGGTCGGCTAAACATACACATCCCCACATACTCCACTGCCATGTGCTCACTTGGCAGCATCTCTTAACTGACTACTATATCAAGTTTTTCGAATATTTCAGTCTTCTTCTCTGATGAATTTCATAGAGATAATAATAAACACGATATGCTTCTAGAGAAGATACGTATTTTCGTTGATTCCTCAACAACTTGTCATGCCCTTTAGTTTAAAATGCTTATCTTCCTCTCAAACTTTGAATATTATGAAGAGGCCTACTTCTTCTATAAAATTATTCTCAACAACTAGACTGTTAAAGTAAACTTAAGTCATTATTTTGATGACCCCTTAAGTAAAATTAATTGGACAACTTTTAATAAAAAAATTCTTAATATGGCAATATATAAACATGATCATACCAAAGTAAAATCAACTAGTTCAGGATAGTAGGAATTGATTGTACTTTGAGAGGTTGAAGAAAATCGGTATAGTTATGATTTATAAGTTAATAGAATTGAGAGAATGAAGGGCCGAGCAGATTTCCGAATATCTTGATAAACAGAAGACGACCACAAGTCATCAATTCCACCATTAAGTGAAAATATTATGACAATTAATTATATTTACATCTTAATGTGAGGAATTTTCTTAAAAACCGCTTTTATGAGTGAATAGACTAATGAGACAAATAGAGTATTTCATACTCGATTTAAGCTCTGGAATGACACCATTCCTTACTTTATCCATACAACAATTTGCCTAGCAGAAATAGAATTTTTATTAGATAAGAAATATTTGTTTGATAAATTTGGATATTTATTCAATCTAACTGATTTAATTATAAGTTTAAAACTAAGAAATAACTACAATAAATCTTCTACGAAGTTTAACTAAAAAAAAGAAAAAAAAGAAAAACTAAAGAAATAAAAACATTCTCCATTTTAAGATTGTATTATGATATACACATTTAAAAAAAGAGCAAGGACTAAAAATCTTAAATACACTTCTGATAATTTTCCTTATAAATTTATTCCTACCTCTAAAAATAAAATAAAATCTAAACTACCAAACACTCTACCTAAAAGTATTAATCCTTTAACAAAAAAAGTCCATCGACCGTCTATGTAGGAAGGATTGATGGTGTAGGGTGGTTGTACTCACAGTTTCCTTGGCCTTGTTGCGGGTCCTCATTCGGCCAGGAGAGCCGTCGGGAGAATCGGTCTGCACGGGCCGGAACAGGTAAGGGGCATCCGTCCGGTTGACCGGTGGCAGGGAGCCGTTCTTGGCGTAGTGCTGGCGACACTGCTCACAGACCAGGGCGCGCTCCTTCGGCCCGCACACGGCCAGCTCCCGCGAACCTGTGGCCAGGAAAAGAAAAGTGTTATAGTACACTCTTGTTAATCGGAACTAATGTGGCGGACGGCCGGTTGAGATGTCAAATAATTTTAATGAAGCAGAGCCTGCAGTGAGTCATTGTTACCATCAGACGACCATGTATTAAAACATGCTAAAACAAGAAACTTTCTGAAAAAAGATAGTAAAGCTTAAAAATAAATACCCCCGTTGCAACAGACCTGCGTACTCCGCGAATTTCTAATGGAATTTTGGTATATTTTCTATTTTCCCATTAAACTCATGGGAATGTTTGCCACCATTTGGGTTTTGTTGGTAAATATAAGTTAAACCCTATTTGGTGAATGCACATAGGTACCAAATTTTATCAAGTTATGATGTTATTGTCATTTTCAACAAATAATTTAAACTTTCGGTAGAAGTTTTTGAGTAGCAGTTTTCCTTAAATATAACATTTTTAATCTCTATCTATAAAAACGAAAGTATGTAATCTCTAACAAGAAAAGCTTTGCGTGTCTTGAATTGGCGCAAAGACTACTAATGGATTCTAAAAAAACCCTACATTTGGGTGGCACGCCAGGGGTAGACCATGGCCTCAATATTAAATTTATTCTAATTTCAATTTTTTACTTTTTGTTCTTTTTTATTTGAGCAGGCTCTATTTATGTAATACAGTATTGTTTTCTTTACAACTTTTCCAATTGTTTTAATATATATTATATATCTGGCGGTTTGGTATATAATTTTTATTTTCCTTCTTCACACCAAACATTTAATATTTCATTCAACAAAACTTGGGTAAAATTGTACATGGACAACATTTTTCCCTTTATATTTATTGTATATTGTTTAGTGAGATAGTTCAAATTTCTTTGGTTACAAGAAAATTTATACTTTTCCCTGATCTCATTGTATGCTGCAAATGTCAAAATTTAGTACAGTATTTTTAATTTTTTCAACAAAAGTTGGAAGGACGATTAGTTGATATTGAACATTAATTTGTCTTTTTACAACACTCAGATAAAAGTCTAAAGAATACTTCCCGATAGCTTCAAGACGAGCAATCCTGTCTTGATCCCGCCCCGAAAATGTACGGGAAGTAAAAATTCCCCTCCCGTCCCGACCTGAACCAAAAAAGCACTTCCGTTCATCCCTAATTATTGTTGACCACGTACCGAATGCAGGTGCAGTCTTGAGACACCGTTGCCAAGCTAATGTTGGCTTCCTCACCCCAGACCCTACTATTGCCACGTGAATATTTACACTAAAAGTAGGGATGGGTCGATTCCGAACGTCGATTCTCGATTCCACCGCTTCTTACGGTCAGAATCGGAATCGAGAATCGACCACCTAAAGTCGATTCCGACAATTGTAGCTATCACCACGATCGCGTCGATGTGGCCGCGCCGATCGCGATCGCTAGCGATGTCTATATAAAAACTCATGTATCTTCTGAACTAATTGTCGTAGAATTTGTCTTTTTATTCTCATTCCTATTCACTGACCATCCGCAACATAAAAATTACTTATTATGTAATTTTTGTATTGCCATTCAACAATTACTAGGATAATCTTTCAAATGCTAGATACGTTTTTAGCTAGCGAGATAAAATGCCGATTTTCATAACTTTCCTTTTAACAAAGACTTTATGGTTTAAGCTTCAAAACTATTTTGACGTTAAATATTTACAAAAAAATTACAATTGGTTCAGTCACAAAAACTAAACTAAAACAAGTTCATAGGATGGATTTGATTCTATATTGCTAAGTTGAAAGGCATGTACGGTAAGCCAAAAAAACATGCAAATAGATTTTAAATTAAAAGAGGAAACAAAAATTAATAATATATGACCGAGCCTTATAAAGTCATATACTAACTGGTAGAAAAGCAGTGTTGGCAGCGATTGATGGACTGGTCTCGGGAGTCGGAATCGTCCTCTGAATTCTCCTCCTCACTCGCTGAACTTCCTTCTCCTGCAACAAAAACAGTTAACTTACAGGTGGTACAACACATTTACACTCTTTGTAAGTATTTTAGAAATATAACAATCTCTATAGCAGGGTGTCTACTGCTAAAGAGATACAAAAATCAGTGATTTTTGGTGACTTTTGGGGGTAAAAAAGGTTAAAAATCAGTGACTTTTCGGTCTCTAAGATAGAAAATTTCGGGGGGAAATTGTTAAAGTCGCAATACTTTTGCTCACAATTGCATTATTTTCTCAATTCATACTAAAAATATGTGACTTTTCTTGCATTTAAAGGAAAAATAGGTGACTTTTTGGTGACTTCGGTGACCATTAACTAAAATGTGTGACTTTTGGTGACTTTAGTGACCAGTAGACACCCTGTATAGTGAACTGGATATCCACCCTAAACATTAACCCATTTATGCCCAAATTGTTTCTTGTGAATTGGGTGCAGTGGCTTAGAGCATCAAACTCGCATACTAAAGGCCTACAGTCTTTCCCGCTAGGGGCGCGCACCATTCAAAACCCAAATTCTCATGACTAGGCTGGCGGTCGTGATAGCTCAGATGGCTAAGGCGTAGGCATCCTTGGCCAGGATGTCTGCGTCGGCGCGGGTTCGAATCCGCTCACGATCAAACCCTGACCTGGTGGTGCAACTCTTAAAGGGTTAGCCGATCTGTGGCAAAGTTGGTGGGAGGGCCCACGATAAATAAACGGTAGCAGGCTTGCGTGGAAGTTGACAGGATCGGTTCATTCTTTGAGAGTTGCACCTTGGTCACTCTTGGAGTGAAGATAATTATATTTTCACTCCAAAATGCCAATTTTAATCATGAAAAACCTAAAATTCCATGGACATTCATAAATTAAAATACAGCGTAGACAAATGTCGACAGTGGGCACAAATGGGTTGAAATGGCCAGTTTAACCAACCTTATCTAGGAATCAATAGACTTCTGTTCCCAATTTTATCAGTTTCCAGAAATAGAACCATATTCAACCGAGTAAATCTTGGTTATGAATCACATAGAAACTTAAAATATTCAAGAACGTCACTTATCATTAGTTTATAGGAAGTTTTCCCGCTTTTTCATGTATAGCATATTTTTATAATTGAAAGGTTGTTTTTGTTTTATAATAGGCTTTGTAATACAATAATATACAGGGTGTTCAGAAAAAACGTTTCAAGAATTCAGAAGGTTATAGAACACATCCAAGTAAGCAAAAAAGTTCACGTAAACATGTCATAAAATTCACTAAACATGTCACTAAACAATTTTTATTTCTGTAACGGATCTTTGTACTAAGTTAATATTGTGCATGAACTTTGATCACACCAATGTTTATTTTAAGAACAAATTATTTTTTCGATATATATTTTCGAAATGGCGGTCATTTAAAATAGCTTAGAACCGGTAAATATTATCAAACTTTTAGAAGAGACAAAACAGTTAACCAACTAAATTATCTAACCCATCATATCAAATTTGCAAGGATTTCACAACAAACGACGAAGTTACTGAGATTTTTATGCATAAATACATTGATTTTGCATTATAATTTATGCAAATTAAGGTTATTTTAGTAGTAAAATCGCAATCACTTCTTAATTTGTTGTCAGATCCTTACAAACTTAGTATTATTGGTTACATAATTTAATTTGTCAACTTTATTGTGTTTTGCATAATTTTGATAAAATTTACCAGTTTTGAGATATTTGGATTTTAAAATTTTACATGGCTGCCATTTTTACGCATCGGAAAAATAATTTTTTTTGTAAATGAGCATTGATGTGATACAGGTTCATGACAAATATGAGCTTCATACAATGTTCCGTTAAGGGAATAAAAGTTATTAAGTGTAAAAAGAGGCGGCTGGCAGCAAAAGCATTTTAGGACATATGTTTATAGAAACTTTTTTGTTTATTCTGGGCAATAACATCCTGAATTATTGAAACGTTTTTTACAAACACCCTATATATATGGCCACACTTTCTTATGCTTAGATGTTTATACAGTTGCCCGCTTTAACAGGCCTTTTAGGTAATATGACTCTCCTATGAGTTAAGAAAAGGTCAACTGTTTAATAATTTTTAAAGTCAACGCAACAATTTGAAAGTGCTCACCAAAGAGAGATTATCAGTAAGTTATTTAATTAAAAATATTAAACGTACTATTTATTTATTTTTACCTTGTTCCTTTGGATTAGGTGAAGGTCTTGATCCTCCAGTGGCTGTAAAAATGACAAAATTAGCAAAATAATCAGAGATCCTGAAGAATAGTAATTAATCTACTGAAGAATGATGACCAGATTTGCTTTTCACGCCATCTTCTACACAATTAACTCATGTTTTCTTCAAAGGCATTTAATATTTTATTTTAATAGTCTCATATTGATACTGTAATCGTCTCTTTTCAAATAGTTAGCTGTGGTGATTGTCCTACAATGAAAGGAAAGAGTTCAAACTCATCTGTAATCCAATCACCTTCAGGTGTTGATCTATAAATAGATTAGGTAGTATTTAGATAGTTCGTCTATTAATAGATTTTCATATTATACAAGTTGCAGTACATAAGTTGCCCAAAATGAAATTTGTATTTGTACTACACAAGTTGTATTGTGCTAGAGAACTTAAAAAAGTGCAATAATTGTGTTCATAAAGTGCAATTAAATATAAAGAGTTTTTTTCCATTTATTCCTCCCCAAATAAGAAGAATGTGGATAATCTTGAGCAAACTATACATTACTTTCACAAACGATTTATGCATACATCTGTGTTCCATGTATACAGAGTGAATATTGCACGTTGATGTTCTTTGTTTAAAGAAAAGTTAATGTTAATAAAAAATGTTTATAGACATTTTCCATTACTGGTTGTTTGAGCGCAAGTTTTTCTAATTTATTTTGAGTCAAGTAAAGTTAGGATGCCGAATCTATTCCATCTCACATAGGCCTAGATTTTATAAATCGATGGACTGTATAAAGAGGCATTGCCAAAAAGACACAAATTAATGGGCATTTGCCTTTCATATGTGGTCTTCATGTTTAGTCCTTAAGAAATAGTTTGTTACATTTTTTATCTACGATCATTGCGATAAGCACCAATAAAGATATTATAATAGTACAGTAAACTTCCTCTAATCCAGGATGTGTAGGACTTGACACATGCCAGATTACAAAATATTCTGGATTACAGAAAGAATGTCAGGAAAATGTGATTTCAAGAAAAAATTACATTAAATTTTTCATTACATAAAGACACCTATCAAATATACGCTTTGCTACACTATAAAAACATTGCATAACATGCTGAAATGAAAATACCTTACATGATTATAAGAACTAAAATGAGAATTACACAATGTTATCTGATGTTGGATGAATACGACTCTTCTTCCTTCCACGCATTCCAAACACACGACTTCAGATCCCAAACAAACTTGTACACTCATTATTATTTTTAATCTATCAATAACAAATTTTCTTAAAGTCGGGTCGGATTATGAAACGCGCCAGATCATAGGATGCCGGATTGTAGGAAGTTTACAGTAACATAAAAATTACAAGTAACATTAATAAATTAAATATGAACCCATTGCGTAACGAGTTCATAATGACACAGCAGTGACGTTTCGATACAGGTTCTAGACCAATAAGGGTTCAGCATTTGAGGAAAGTAATGTTATGATATAAATTACACAACTCGCACATCAGCTGATTGTTTAATTACAATGAAATTGTAGTTTCCCTGTGCTTAACCTCAAAAGAATGTTAACCTTAACGACGATTACGTTAACCGACATCGGGTATAGCTATGCTTTGGATGCGTAACGGCCTCAACTATAAATGGTCGCCATGTTTATTACTTTCTTGTTACATCTCACTCGTAGCTCAAAGGCCTTCTCAATCGCTTCACAAAACATTGTATAACACAATCGATGCATATTCTACAGTTGTCGGTAATATTTGTTTGTGTTGGTTACAACATACTTTCCTTGTGAAAAACCAAGTTGTAAGCGAGTGGACCGGCAAGTTTGCTGGACTCACCGTTGGTGTCCTGCGCAGAGGGGCTGCTATTGTGTGGTGTACCACCCCGTGTCTGGCGCGTATTGCGGATGCGGCGTAGCGAGCCCGCGCGCCGTCGCCGGTGAGGGCGGTTGTTGTTGGCGCCGGGAGTCTTCTTCCACAAGTAGTAGAACTCCACTAGCTCCGACTAAAAACAAAACCTGAGTAATAAAAATGATTATCATAAACAACAAGAGCTAAAATTGTTATAATGAAGTTAACTGTACCATCTTCTAATGTGACCAGTGTATTGTGGCTACTTAAGACAATTGTAAGGATTGTTCATACACAAAGTTCAATAAATTTCAACTTAAAGACCATTTAACAAGTTATTAATCCCCGAATATCTAAAAATAACGTTGTCTGAACTTTTTAACTCTTCAGTAACTTGGTGCACAAATTAAATCCATCCTAACCTCATAATCAGACTGCAATCTGATAACAATTCGGTCGCTAAACTAACATACCTTTAACACACTAAACTAAGTTATTGCCAAACATAAAAATGCACAGGGTTACTGTGTTATCCCTGTGTTATTACAGGGTTATGCACATTGATTTTGATTTGTAAAGAAAAATATTTTCAATTGGTCCCTTTTTATTATCCAAGCGAAAACCAATTAATACGTGTATCTCAAATCACTGGAAAGAGAACGTCTACACTGTAGTAGCAATATGTATATAAAAAATTTACTTACAGTATCTTTGTGGGGCAGAAGATCTTTTCGAATCCGAAAAAAATTCTTCCCAAACTGTCGTAATCCCTTGACAAAACGTTTCTGAAAAATATAATTAAAAATTTGTTCATTGTTGTAGGCTATTAGGGTTACTGGAACTCATACTTTTTTTAAATCGTATTTTTATGTATAACCTTTAGTACGATCCTAAAAAGTTTATTGGTTCAAAATCATGTTTTAAAGGTTTTGACCAACTTAAAAGCTACTATATTCTGTGGTAATTACAAAAATTCGATTAAAATAAAAAAATCAAATAACAATCACCTTTTGTGGAAGAATAATTCAGAAGTGCTAATTTAAACTATTTAGTTATACGAGCTGGCCCGTGCACAAATTGCGCATTTTATGATTCTGTATGAGTGAAACTCCCCTACAGTACGTGAACGTTGATTATGAAGTGACAGAGATCTATTTTTGTTTATTATCTGGCTTTTAAAATTCATCTGAAGGTAATCAGCTGTTAAATTACAATTAACACTAAAGAACTTACAATAAAAGTTGGTCAACATTTTAAAGCGACCTCTAGAAATAAAAAAAAAATGCGAGTGGGGCGAAGTCCGAAACAATATGACCTTTTTAATTACGATTCGTCACTGCGGTATATCCTAAGCTTTAAAGTGACACCTCAATCTTAAAAATCGGTTCAGTAGGTCGAGAGAAAAAGGGACGTAACAGACGAAACCCTTATAGAAATAAGAAGATAGATATCAATCAACTAATTAATTTGGAGAAAAAACTTATAAGAAAAAAATTCTATTCCAACTTACAGTTTCTTCTTCGCACCACTTTTTATCGATTCCTTTAGGAACAGGACACTTGACTAGTGCTTGTAAAGCTTTTCCTGGGTCGTAACCTGAATCGTGTAGCTGCAATCAAAAATTTTAACCGCTCACTTTTATATTTTCAAAACAATTATTTTAAATGTAAATGGATTCACACCTGGAAATGAAATAAATCAACACTTCATCAAGAACTTTAAAAGGATGTCATAAAATCATTTAAATAATGATCCACACAATAGGCAATCAAGAGCAATTAGTTACAGGCAATTAAATGTTTTTTACTGTTTTATAATATTGCATTGAACATCTTAATTACTGAACTTAAAACACTTAGGCTATCATAAATAGCTGGGTTCTTGTAACTCACTGGGTATATTTTCAAGACTGATTTTAGGAATTAAAAACAAAAAGTATGAAACATTATGTTAAAAATTGATCTAGTAGGATTTCATGTTTAGGCTTCCGAATCATTAAAGGCTTAAAATACCTGTTGTACCATCTAGCAATCCAAATTTGTAGTATTTATACTACAGCTGTTTCAAAGCTAACAGGGCTTCATCTTCAGGCAAACACATAAAACGTAAAACTACATAAAAACCACATATAATCCCATGTGGGTCGTCAAAGAATAAAGTTCAAATAGAAACATTTTTTTTAACTTGGCCTATTAATACATATCCGCTCCACATAACGAGTGAGTCCAGACTGCAGCACGTGTCCTTGAAATCTGCTGGAGATTATACCACAACAAAAGAATGATAAGGGGTAGGCTCCAGCTGATAACCAAGGATAAGCGCCACAGTCTGGTTCACTCGTTAAGCGGGGCGGTTTTGTATTACTAGGCATAGTGTTTTTTTTTTTTTTTTTTTTTTTATGTTTCTAAGTTTCATGTTAAACTTTATTCTTTGACGACCCACATGGGGATTGTATGTGACATGCTGTTTTCCGTTTTAAGTATTTGCCTGAAGATGAAGCCCTGTTAGCTTCTATAAAGCTGTAGTATAAACACTACAAATTTGGATTGCTAGACGGTACGGTAGAACAGGTATTTTAAGCCTTTATTGTTGTTATCTAGTAAAAACAATTTTTTATGTGTATGTGTGCGTGCTATGAAATTCTATGATATTCAGAAGTAAAACATCCGTTTAAATAATGGGCCTAAAAAATACTACTACTAAGTTAATCTCAATAAAAGAGAATAATTTTTTTTCTCAATAAAGAGAATACTAAAAGAGAATGTTTAGAACGTAGGTAGGTAGCTATAAATTACATATTTTTCCATGTTATTTGTCATCATATTCCAGCCATGGAGAACTACAATTTAACATTGTTAATTGGTCAACAGTTTAACCGGCCAGTTTGTTATCCGGCCACTGTCTGATCCCCAGATGGCCGGTTAAGAGGGAGTCTACACTGTATGCATATTTTAAGGTGAATACGACTCAAGAGTGAGAGTAATGAGTGTAATGGGTCAGATAACATATAATATTGTTGCTGACAAAGACTAGTTGATTCATTAGTCTGGACCATTAGTTAATATCTAAATGACCATAGGCAAAGCGTCTAGTTTCGAACCCAGATTCAACTCTACTGCAACTCTAGATTCAAAAGATTCGGATGAGAACAAATAAAGCACAATAATCCTGAAGTAACGGGATACTCAGTTTGGCTTTTGCTTAGCCTATGAGAATAATGCAAACCTTTAAAGGACAATGTTTGGCTGGAGACCAGAAGAAAGGTAAAATATTGATGGGGAAAGAGCCCTCAGAGTTTTGGATGTTCACAAGTAGAGTCAGCTTGCAGAATCTGGGGGATAAGGGTAAAAGAGGTGAGAGCAGTTAAGTTACTCACAACATCAAGAGCGTTGATGGTGGTATCGTCCCTACTGGCGGCCACGCAGCCGTCGTCCGCAGAGCCACCGTCACACATGCCCGCAAACGCAGCCATAGAGCGCGCGGCTCGCAGGTACATCAGCAGGTCGCCGTCGAGGGCCATCGCCGGCAGCCATCGTAGCTCTTCTCGCTCTTTGCTCAGCTCCGGGTCACTACTGCTGCTCACTGCGCTGCGGAACTCTGGGAGGCGAGCCTGCCAACGACAACACTCATTCTTACAATCCGACACATACCGGGGTAATTTACCAAATATTATGGATTACTAGGCATAAGGTTTAAACAATGATAATAGGCTTCTTTTTGGTAACAATAAACTTTAGTAAAAGTAATATATTATGCAATATTCCAAAACAAACATGTTCTAAAACATTTATTTTGTATAAAATTAGTCAGAATAAAATATAGCTTTCAATCCTAGGAAATAAATAAATAATATAATAATAGGCTAATAACAGGGTAATTATTATGATCTGATGAAATGAGGTCATTGATGTGCACTACAATTTCTCAATGGCAGACCACTATTTCAACAGAAACGATGTTGGAAACGCAAGTAAAGTCACAGAGTGAACTCACACAAATAACTTGCTTTATTGTTCAAAGAATTTTTGTGAAACAAGTGTGGTAAAGCCTAAGTAAACTTTCTTTCCCGACAGCAAAGCTGCTCACAAACAATTGATATTAACGCAACGTAGAAAAAATTGTGTCTTCTAAAATTTCAACATGATATTGGAGTGTGTCTCTACGATGGCATGGCACTAAACTACAGCACAGGGGCTGATGGGCAAGGAGGTTGCACGACTAAGAGGAAATTAGGAATCGGTTCTCTTTTTTACTCACTATTTTAAAAGCAACAAAGCTAGTGGCTTTTGATCTTCAAATTGCATATAGTCTGAACACCATACACCTCTGATGAATTAAGGACAAAAATAGTTTTGAGCTAAATTGGTTTTTGGTAAAATTGGTTTTTGAGCACAAAGTGGTCTTTAGAATATTTGTGATTGATAATTAGTATTGAAGACATTTTTTATGGTTAAATAAAGCAGTCAACGATGAATTTATCGTAATTTTATATCAAAAACTCCAAAATTCCAATAAATCCAAGAGCAGTTCTGTTACAAGGTATACCACTTAAAGCGGACGCCGGTTAAGACGGAGTCTACTGTAATAGGCTACCTGAAAAGTTCAAACTAAACATAAGTAATTATTTGGGGTGGGGATTAGGATCAAAAGCAGGACAAAATAGGATAGGTAGTAAAAATAAGTAGGCTAAGGTTGATGAAATGGGATTATTCACCTCAAAAAAACAGGATTTTACCATTGGTCAGTTTGATTTACACTACGGTAGCCAACAACAGTGTTTCAGACTAGTTTGTGGTGTTGTAACAACGCCGACTCTCCCTGCAGGCATTTGAAAAGGCAGTCAGACATTCGTATAGAGAACCTTTTCATATCGAATAAATTAAAGCTGAGAGTAATTAACAAACCTGATGAGACGGTCCAACTCTAATCTCTCCTTGGGTAGACACCATGTCGAACACACATGCAGGCCCTGCCCGGACTCACCAGCCCTGGAATATTGAACCCACATTACTGAGAGTTCGTTCGGTACCAATTAGTGTGTTAACCAATATTCACTATATGGTATGGTATGGTATAGTACACCTCTAGGAGTAGTCAGGTCTATTTGAAATTATGTTGTTTGGACAAATTTGTTAGATTTGTGCAGCCACAAAACTACTAGGCCTAATGTTAAATAAAAGTAAGCAACAAAAATTTTAAATTTTTTAAATTTATTTTGGCATGTATAAGCAGATGGGCGAGTTTCAAATGAGACTCAAGGCTATAAAAATTTCTGTGTATTTGAATATTTTTTGTAGGGTAAATTAATGCAAGTTTTTCACTTTAGGCTTAATAATTGAACAATTGTACAAAGTTGTTTATTTTCAAAATAAAGATCAACTAATTATACTAAGCCAAAAAACACGGGCTTGCTCCTCTCCTTTTTATAATGATGTATTGATCACATCCCTTTAAGCGAATTCCCTATGGGGAATACATTATTATGACAGTAGTCATGGTAAAACTTAAACCCGGGACCATGATACGGGGAAGATTCAATGGAGAACTCCGATTTTCACCGCATTTTCGAATTATAATTTAGTTAAAGCAAAACATTACAAATTATCATCTGAAAATGTTTAATAGAACGGTAGACTCCCACAAACTTGGACATCTTTAACCCACAATTCTGGACAACTGGGAAAGCCTGCCAGAGCAGTAAAGTGCACTGTTTCAAGGCACTAAGGGCCAAGACATTGGCCAGAGCCTACACAGCAAATTTATTTTACTTCAAGTTCGTTTTTAACTTTTTAGTTGTTGTATTATGTAAAATGTTTTTTCATACGAAAAAACTTTAACTATTTATGTACTTTTTTATGTTCACTCCCTTCCTGGTAAAAATATCTCTAAAAACGAACCAATTTTATGTAATTAGCCTATCAGTAACTAATTATTTCAACAACTTTAGGACTTAAGTACCATTACTGTGTAATCTCTCTGTATGTAAAGACCCTCTATTGTTTATGTTTATTCACGATTATAGTATTAGAGACGAAGCCTATTGTACATCAATACTCTGTATTGTACTTAATGGCTAGTAAATTTTTGATTCAGTATTGTCTCGCTACTATAAATTGGGAGGTTGCTTAGCTTTTTTGCAAATAACTTTTAAATAGTGAGAAAATCGACCAAAGGGAATGGTGATATTCTGAAAGAGCATGATATTATCTACAATATTTATTAAGGCATTTTATTAGGGTTTAAGCTGGAGAAAAATTTCTTGGAGCAAAAATGCTACAAGCTCTTGGATACTTGTAGCAAAATGAAAAATGTTGTAGCATTTTTATCGCGCATAGTATAATTCGTCACCAGTTACCAATACTTTCACCGTAAAAATATTTTTGTTTACGCTGTTGTTTTTTACCTAAAATAAAAGCACTAAAGAGTTAAAAAAAGACTTTTTATTTAATTTTTGAAACGATAAAATAGGTTCATATAAAGTTACAGATTTACATAGGTACTTAAGCCTATACATAAACTCCACATTGTCTCCAGATTCAAACATCAACATATGAACATGGATGGCTAGGTTGGTGTAGGCCTACTCAACAATATATAGCCTTATCTAAAATTCTTATTTTTAAACACCATTTTGCAAAAGCAGCTTAAAATTTAAAATCTTTTCTCTCTGGACCTTCAATGGCAATCATTAGTAAATAATTTTAAATGTTTACACCACACGAGTGTTTTTTCATGCGGTAAAATTTACTTTTTAATTTTCATGCTGAATTTATAATTGAATTTATAATTTATAATTCAATTTTCAATGTAAGAGTTATGTGGAAACACGCTGTGTGTGACATTTTGTGCTGCTCATATTTCTCACGTATTTTCATGTTGCCTTTATGCGTGAAAAAACCCTTAGTCTATAGGCTACGGCAACACCGGACAGTTTTCAAGGACGAACGCAGCATGAAGATACGCGTAAAATATGAGCGGCATTAAATGTAATCGGTTATGTCACAAGAAGTGTGTTTTCACGATGTAGCTTTTGTAATTATAATTGAATTATTAATTCAAGCAGCGTGAAAATAACAAGCTAGTATTTACCATTTAGGCCCTACCACGGAAAAAAACGCTCTTGTGCCTTTGCATTTAGAGGTTAAGTTTTACACCCTCTATTAGTTTTATTAGCAACATGTGAGAGTCATCGGTCATGACTCTGGTTGGGATCCAGTCACGAAACTCGGCTGGTTTCTGTGGTGTCTGAAAAGGGGAAACTGCAATAGCGCTCTTAGTGTATAGTTTCGCAACTAGTAATTTTCTGTCTACTTACTTTAAATGATTGTATGGTTTGGCGATAAAATGATGCATAAGAATATTTTTAATTTCAAATTGACATCTTCAATTCATCTTACATTTCCTCATTATTAAAGAATGGTACGGCAAATTTTATTCCCTACTTGCCGGGCGGAACTATAAAGATATTTAAAGGTTCTCCGGCAGATAACGAAATATTAATCAGAAAAGAATGTTTACAAGTCTAGGCACCAGGAACCGCTAGCTACTTCCGAGGCTGCAATTTCAGATGCCAAAGTTCAGTATGAGACTGGTGTTATTATGCTCGTGACCACCGACTGGGAGTAGCCATATAGCATCAGCTGTTCTGTTTTCGCCAATCTCTGTCTAGCAGCTGTATAGCTGGAGTTGCGTGCAGTTGAGTTGAGAGTTGAGATCATGACGCTATAGATTGAGGTTTACTAACTGTAGTTTTTATTTGATTTAAACAACACGTTCAAACATTATTTTATGACAAAAAAATATAGTTTATTTTAAGGGATAAAAACTTCAAGAAAATTTCTACATTGGTTTGGAATACAGAGGCAAGTGTTTGAGGAAAATAAGCTTACTATAGTTTTATCATTGAAATTAAAACTGACGAGGTGGCCCATGCGCAAACTGCGCATTTTATGATTCTGTATGAGAGAAACTTACCTAATGTACATGTATGATGGTTATGAAGTGACAGAGATCTATTTTTGTTTACAATCTTACTTAAAAATTCGTCTTAAAGTAATCAGCTGTTAAGTTACAATTCACATTCATAAACATCGTACAATGAAAGTTGGTCACAATTTTAAAGCGCCCTCAAGAAATAAATCACAGGCGAGGGGAGCAAAGCCCGAAACGATATGACATTTTTAATTACGATTCGCCCACGCTATATATCCTAAGCTTTAAAATGACACCTCAATCTTAAAAATCGGTTCAGTAGGTCAAGAGAAAAAGGGACATAACAGACGAAACCCTTATAGAAATAGGAAGATAGATTACTCAACATTCTTCGAAGGAGCACAGGCATTCAGCCATAGGGTAAAACTTTTTCTACTTAGTATGAATAATTTCAAATGACAACTAAATTGGGGCTTCCATTCCTATAAGCCAATGTGTATTAAGTCACAAAAATTCAAAAGATCAAGCTCATCTTGGTAAAGATGACAGAGAGTACACCAAAAATATTCTTTACCAAGAGTTTTTATAATGATTGAAATCAACACAACTCTTTTTGATCCGATTTAACTATCTTTTAGTAAAATTATAACATTGGACAGTAAAATGACTATACTTACTTAATACGTCAAGGGTTTTTTTTTTTTTTTTTTTTTTTTTTTTGCAATTGTAACTCCAATTTTAAGTTTTTGGTGTCGTTGGATAAAGCTTGGTCTGTTATTGTTTCCTCCATAAATTGATTAAAATTGGGCTTAAAATAAAGGCCCTATCATCATTGAAATTTTAAATTTCCCCATTAGAACAACGTTAGGATTGAGTTGAGCTTTGTAAACATATGTTAATGTACAGCTGTCAATAAGTGCAGTTTTTCGTGATTACTGATAATTACAATATTGGATTGGTCGGGTGTATTTTTTTTGTTCAAGGAACTTCTCTGCAGTTTTCAACCAATTTCAATGATTTTTGTGTCATATCGAGTTTAGATTTATGTTATTTCTTAAGTCCAAATAAGTCATCCAACCAAGACCTTAAGGCCTTTCAAGAACTTAAAAAGTTTTTTCCCATTTAATTATCTTTGTTAGGAAATTAAAATATTTTTAAGTGCAACAGCTGTAATCTGTAAAGAATAAACATAGTACACCAGCGAGATCATATACCAAAGAGGTTATGTTAAACCAAAACCTTCCTTACTTACTTTACTTATTTTTATTTGCTGTCAGATCCTTACAAACTTGGTTACCATATTTTTTTGTTGGTACGCCTTGGGCATTTTAGTTGAGGGAATGTAAAGAGTACCAGAAACGCTTTTAAGGGAAAGCAGTCCAAACCCATCAAAGTGTGGTGGACATCCCCGGAATTGAACCCTTGACCTCTTGAACGGAAGTCCAAGGCGCTAACTGTTAGGCGAGCGAGATGCCTAATGGTTGGTTAAATATCTAACCATTGGTTAGATAATTTAATTTTTCATCTTTTTTACTATTTATAGTAGTTTGATAACAATTACAGATTTTGAGATATTTGAGTTTAAAAATTTAAAATGGCCGCCATGTTTAAAATACACATCGGACCAAATTAATTTTTTTCCTGAAAATGGACATTGTTGTCATAAAGGTTCATGCCATATATGAACTTAATACAGCAAACCTTCACGTAAATAAAAATTATTATGTGTAAAGAACAAAATGGCGGCTAGAGGCCTAACAAAGCATTTTAGGACATATGTATATGTGATATTTTTTTATTGTCTCGACCTAAGGAACAAAAATACAAAATATTTCCAGGTGTTCGGAAACACCCGATGTGTTAAATATTGAATTATACTGAGTTTTAAGTCCAACGAAGTTGGGGAAAGCAGCCCAAAAAGCATCCAATGTAAATTGTTCGATTTCAAGCAACATGTAGACACAAGTTAACATTTACTTCTAGAATATGGCCATCATGGTCAGAGAGCATGGTTATTATACATTGAACATACACACTATCCTTTAAAATCATTTTTGCCAAACAATTATCAATGGCAGTTTGTTTGTTTTTGTTACTCTTGTAGGGAATGTCACCAAATAACGCATATCTGTACTTTTCAAAGTATTTTTCGAGTTGATGATCATTATTTCTTATCACATTGTGTCATGGGAGCGTCTAAATCAGTGATAGAGTTTTGGCATCACAAGCCAGCAGTCCTCCGGTTCGATCCCAGGCGATATTTAAGGCGCAAAGCTGAGCGATCATCTCTGGCTAGGGTACATGTGACTTAACAGTGACGTATTTTATTTGGACACATCGCTATTTCCCAAGTCTCCCAAACCAAGACCTTTAATTTGAGACCACTCCCATTATTCTACGACTTTTATGAAATGCTCCAAGTTTAATCACTTTCTTACAGATTGTATCCCAAGGTTTAACATAATCTCTTTGTTTGAGTAGAAGATATTCTCGCTGTTATAATGTGTTTACTCTGTACAGCTGTTAGGCTAAAACTGAAAAATCAATGGTACATTTCTTTAGCAATGCTAATCAAATGGGGAAATAACAAACTTTAAGGGCTTGTACGATCCTTCCGGTTAGGTGGATATTTACTAGTTTACTATAGAAACAATTTCCCACCGAGAGCTCTATTACATGATACCAAATTTGTTAGAATTGTAGGAGAAGTTTCTTGAACAAAAAAAGTGTCCCGTATTAAATACTGGGGTTAGTAATAATAATACTGTAATAATACAATGAAAATGTTTTAAAGATAAAAATATGAACATTTTTAAACTTAACAAATTACTAAAATGACAATTGTGATTTTTGGCGTTTATTCGGCATCCGACAAAAAATATTCAGAGTGCTTTAAAAAAAAATTTTTTTTGAAGAAGCTTTTCCTTTAAAATCCATTAAGTTACAAAAGAACAAACAGTTGGATATCTAGTGACTTAAAAAAAATAAAAATATTATTATTTAATCTTAGCAAATTAGCACGAAATAAGAGGGATAATAACTTAGGTGTACCTATTATTAATAAAAGTGATTTGTTAAAAAAATATAAATATTTAGGCTAACACAAATTAATAAATCCACTAATGTTCAAAATCTGTTAGGGAGATTATAAATTCAGAGGTGGGAACAAAAAGCCTATATACAGGAAAATTTATGTTTGAATATTGAGGGTAAAGAATGTAATGACTCAAAAGATGTACCTGCAAGTAAAAAACCAAAGAAAAAAAAAACAATTAAATTTTTTAGAACAAGTTTTAACAAAGATTTTCAACAGTAACAACTAAAATAATAATAATAATAATAATATAAATAGGCTACAGTAAATTAAGCAATGAATCAGTGATGATTTATGAGCAAAATCCTAAATGCAAAATCAAATTTTTTGTTTAATTTAGGTGGTGCTGTACTGTATGTTTGGTGTTTTAAATAAATTTAACAAATGCTTTGTTAACTTAGTCGAAGACAGTACATAAGTAAAAGTAATAACAGAGATTTTGACATAAGCATACTGTTTCAGTAGGGAACCCCCAGAGTTGTTTGTTAATATTAGGTTTAGACACACTTGTAAACAAGAGGTAGATTAAGTCATAATTTCATTTTCAAACAAATTTTCAAGTGAGTATGATAAGATGATTATACCAATTATCATAATAAAAGCTAAAAAATCTGAACGAAGGGCCTAAGTGAAATACCAGCACACCTCATTAATTCCTAATTTGTCATTCCTCATATGAGAAAACGGATTAACTTATTATAAGACATTAACTGCTCACATGTCTTTTTTAAGTAGGCCTAATTACTGTGCCTAAATTCGCAAAGTCTCAGTGATCAAATTTTAATAGTTTGTTACTATAGATAGAAAGCACATTTTGTGAAAATTTGCAATTTTTATGATGTGTCCCTTTTGAGCTATAATGATTCAAATATAGATTTTGAAAAATTTCCATTTTTGAGGAATTGTATAAACAAGAGGATTACATCCATCAAACCTCAAACTTTTTTTACAAGTTCTCTGGTATGAACACTACAGACAAGCAACACAGCTCAAAGATGAGTCTAAGTGTTTTCTTCATATTACCATGCTTTAAAGTTGACGTTTCGTTCAGTTTTAACATTTGTTTTTATAAAACTTTTTTAGCCATTTCCTTAAATGTGAGCTTAAAATTGATAAGGACTGTAGTACTGTATATTTCATGCAGATTGTGGTTTTAATTGCATTTAGATATCTTTGTTAATAAGGGAGATATTTGAATTTCCGTAAACCTCTTCAAAATGCAATAATTAGCCGCTTTGCATTAACCCTAGCAGCGGCCAATGTTAGAAGTGGGAAGTGGCCGGGCGGATTTGGCAAATTTGCAGACCTTTTTTTGAAAATTCGTATAAATTCCAAATATAATTGAAACCTAGTCAACCTTATATTCATTTTATTTGTAAAACATTGTAGATTCTAAAAATAATAAAATAAATAATATCAGAAAGGGTGATTTGGAAATAAAAACAAAAAATGTAAAAAATTTTAAGATATTTATTTTGAAATTTCAAAAACGGCCAGGGTAAAAAATTTTCTATGAATTTTTTATGAAAAATTCATTATATATACAGGGTGTCCAGCTTCCACCTTTACAAACTTTTCCAGGTTATTAAGCATGCCAAAACAAACAGAAAAATCATATAAACATATGTCCGGAAATGCTTCGTTAAGCCGCTAGCCGCCATTTTGTTTTTTACACTTAAGAAATTTTATTTCCGTAACGGGTTGTTGTATGGAGTTCATATTTGGCATGTACCTTAATCACACAAATGCGCATTTAAAAAAAAATATTATGTTGTATTTTTTTCAAAATGGCGGCCATTTTAAATTTTTAAACTCAAATATCTAAAAAACCGTAAATTTTATAAAAATTTTACTAGACACAAAAAAGTTGACAAATTAAATTATCTAAACAGTGATACCAAGTTTGTAAGGATCCAACAACAAATAACGGAGTTATGGTGGTTTTCCTGTAGAAAAACACTGATTTTGCACTATGATTAATGCCAATTTAGGTTATTTTGAGAGAAAAATCTCAATAACTAAGTTATGTGGTGTCGGATCCTTACAAACTCGGGCGAAACTTCGTTATCCGTCTCCACCGTTATTATCGATGTGGAAATTTCGATATTGCGATTTAAATTGAGCGACGAAAACAATCTAATCAACAACGATACTGAGAAAAGATATGTATCATAATAATAATCTAACCTAACAGTGTAACCGTAAACTTCCGTCACTTTAATTGACAGCGATGTTTATAACAACAAAATCAATAGTGTTTGGAAACATTTAAAATGCATATTCCCTCAATACAATAGCAAAAAAAAAAAAAAAAAAAAAATATATAAATAAGTTACCTTTTTGATTTGTATTTGGCAGCATTTGTGTGATGCCATTTTAGATCTAACGAAGTCTGCTTCTTGTCACAATTTGAATTTAGATACAGCTACACAACAAACTTGGTTAGTTTATTTTGTGTTGTTCTTTGTTACAGGTTACATTAGCTACAATTTTTACTTTTTTCCGTTACTTGTTTGAATATATACGTTATTTGTTTTATTGTCAAAAGGTTTATTTCATTATATTAGAACGAGAAACTAAATCAGGTGATAAAATCGTAATCGTATCGTGTAATTGTATCATCGATATAATAGCAATATTAGGGTATCGCAATATCGAAATTTCCACATTGATAATAACGGTGGAGACGGATAACGAAGTTTCGCCCAAACTCGGTGTCACTGTTTAGATAATTTAATTTGTCAACTTTTTTGTGTCTAGTAAAATTTTTACAAAATATACGGTTTTTAAGATATTTGAGTTTAAAAATTTAAAATGGCCGCCATTTTGAAAATATTGATCGGAAAAATTAATATTTTTTCTAAAAATGAGCATTGGTGTGATAAAGATATATGCCAAATATGAACTCCATACAACAACCCGTTACGGAAATAAAAATTCTTAAGTGTAAAAAACAAAATGGCGGCTAGCGGCTTAACGAAGCATTTCCGGACATATGTTTATATGATTTTTCTGTTTGTTTTGGCATGCTTAATAACCTAGAAAAGTTTGTAAAGGTGGAAGCTGGACACCCTGTATATTGTAGACAATTTATTTCTGTACATAAAAATATAGCATATGTAAGGATTTTTATTTTTTTGAATGAGTTACATACCATCATATGGAAACCCGAAATACAGTCAAATTTTATGATGTAAACATTATATAAATATTGATAATATAATTATATTTTCACCATCCATGAATAACTTATTTTTGTAATCCCAATGAAATAAGGAACAGACATAAGTCATAAAAATAATGAAAACCCGGTATTATAAATTTTATATACTTAGGCCTATAAATTTTATAACATTCGAAAAATTAAAATTTTTTTTGTATTTTTTATTAGGTATAAAACTTTTACACTTTTTTATACAAAAAATTGTAAAATTATGTTGAAGGTTGTTCAATTCCCTACAAAAAAATGTATAACACTCTGGATTTATTATTATTTTTACATGTGTTATATTTCATTATATAAAACAACAGCCACTTGATTGTAGGCCTATTCGCCAGATATCGTGCTAAATACAAAACAACACTTTATAAACACTATTGTCCACACTTCAGTAATATTTATGCATAATATAATGCATAAATGTTACTATTATAAACACACAAACACTTCACGAACAGCTAAATAAATTATTTACATCAGAAAACACAACGCAACGTGAACGTAATACACCACGTGTTGTACAACATAAACAATAAAGCCGAGTCAGCTGACGGCTGTGGCACTCTCTTTCTCCTTCAAGACGACAGCGCCAGTGATGCCACCCGCTACGAATCGCAAAACTAAATTATTCGACGTTTCCTCTTCTTCAAAATGATATATAATTCGACTAATTTGAAGATATAATTACGTATTTTCCAAACCGTCGCGTTGCGACAGTAGGTTACTCGTTCGATTTTCAAAAATCAGCTGTTTTCAAAAATTCATAAATTTATATCTATTACGATATTACTAGCGAAATTAATATTACATTAAAGGGCAATTCTTTGTCTATCCATTGGTACCACCTGGAACTATCTGCGACAAAAACTACCCGAGTTATGGAATTAAAAAAAAAACACGTTTTGCAGTTGTTGGCGCATCGTCTGCTCATATGATGTTGCACCGTAAATTGTGGCATATTTCAAACTGTCGTCACAGTGTTACGGAACTCGCTAACTGTTCATTTATGTATTAAAATGAAAGTTTAGAATCTTATCTTTCGAACTACCGTATATAAATATTATCCACATTAGAGTTAGGCCTAGTTAGTATTGGTTTTTAACCATTAGAACATTTTCGGACTCATACTGTCGCAATGCGACAGTGGCCACTCCACATCGCATTGCCATACTGTCGCAATGCGACCACCTCTTTAGTTGGCCACTGCTAGGGTTAAGAAAATGGCCACCCGTAAAAATGTAGGACTTGGGAAAAATTTAATAACCCTCAATATTAACTCCATAGGTGTCATAAGATTTATCCACAAAATATTACTAAACAATAAAATCACCTTTGGGTGATCTGAAATGGATTGATCCAATGGCCAGGCTACCCCACAGGCTCACGTTAAGATTTTTTTAAACAATTGAACATTTTAACAGTCCCGTCGGGTTTCTTCATTATTAATGCATCATGTATGTAAAAATAGAAAATAAACTTACAGAAGGAAAAAAATCATCACGACAACACAAGATACACAAGATAAAAGATTCACAACAATTAGTTTAGAATTTCACAAACTAACAAATTTTATAAATGAAACCGGAATATTTGGGCAAGAAGCTCTATCAACCTCTGCCAAGTGATATTTAGAATACTCAACTTCTCTTTTTAAAAATAAATTTATAACATTTCTGATTCAAAACAGCATTTATGACCTGGAAAGTTATCTGGCAGAGTAACCCTCTTAGTAAGAAAAAAAAAAAACACGTGTCATAACTAAAAACCCACCCTTACACCTCGCCTCAAACCTAGCCAAGTAAACTTATATTGCCCTAACCCCGTTAAGCAACGGGGCAGGCTCTTCGCCACTACGTGGACAGCGCAGCGCCGCTGGATGCAATAAGATGTAGATCCAGAAGGAAAATAAAAAAATTGTTGTTAGACTAAGCGTAAGTTATCAGGAACAGCCTTTTAAAATTAATATACTTGCCTATACAAATATAAAATAAAATATAACAGCCTAAGAAGAATTTTTTTAAGAAATCAAGTAGCCTGAATGCCTAGGGTAAATCTTGGCTAGGCATACACTAAAAAGTAAATTATTGGGCTAGGAATACCTGGATTGAAAAATACAACACAACATATGCAACTTGAATTTAAAATAAAAGCATTTCATAGTTTAACAATTATTAAGAGTTTATAAGGACAAAGAGGATTTTTTCTTCTGTACCTAGGGTAGGGTAGTTCTGTTTACTGAAATGGAAAGCATCCTAGCCCAGTAATTGTCTATTACTAAAAGCTTACTAGCTACAGTGAAATGAAATAAGTAAACAAAACATCTTAATAGCAATAAACTATCAAATGAATTCATAAATTTTGGTTTTAATTGCAAAGGGAAAGTGGTATTACCTACTGAAAGTGGGCTTTTGATGAGGGTAAAAGGCCAGAGAAGGCATCAGCCTCGTTTGGTGATGGCTTGCAGACGCTGTGACTTTTATAGACAAACTTTAAGTTTTAAAATCAACCAAATGACAATTAGTCACTAAAAAAAGATAAACTTCAGCTTAATGCTATGTAATTGCTCTCTAAAGAGCACATTTTACCAAAATACACCCACTCAATAACTAACATTCTGCACATAATCGATTCTCATTACTATACAGACACATTCACCATTATGAGGTACGCTTTCATTTTGATTTTTAAACAAAGGCAGTGTCTTACATACTATAAGAAATGTAATAGTAAAAATTGGGAAGGAATCTAATTTGTTTGTTTGGTAACTACTGCATCAAGCGAAAACAAATATATAGGCTTACTTTTGTTTTGAAAATACTAGGGTTTATAGATGCTGCTCAACTTGATGTAATCAAGCCCTTATTTTGAGAAAAATGATCGATGTTCCCTGAGTGCTACCCTCCAATCTCACTACTACCTACCATATCGAAGATATATTAATTTTAAATTAAAAATCCTAATATCCAATAAATTATAAAATTTATTGGATATTAGGAGTTTCAATTGGCATTATTACTATATCCATCCCTTTAGTTGTGACATAAATAGAGCGCTTTAGTAAGAAAGTACCAGGTTAACCGAGCCTTGCTCGTTAGTTTTAATTCACTTTTGTTATAGTGTCATGGTAATCAAGCTTGTTGTTCTTGTTCCTTTTCTTGGATTATTGCATTGTTAATTATTGTCTATTTTTCATAGTCTATACCGTTAGCATAAACTTAGCATGTATAATATAGTATACTATATTATAGTAGAATGCACTGTTGGCATGAAGTTATTTGTCGATTTTTTTTCTTTTTTTGTTTTGCTGTATCTTTAAATGCACTTTAGATGGCACATTCTTAGCATATATAGCTTGTATTCTGCATGTAGTAACTTATGTTGTTGATTATTTTTTGTCTTTAAATTGTTGTTGATGCACAGGTTGGCATATAGCACGAGCATGAATTTTATTGTAACTGCCATTTAAACTTACTTTGTTCTATCTTGTCTTTGATGCTCTATTTTTGTGTTTTATTTGCGTGTCATATTAATTGTACCTGTAACTAAAACGACTTAATTTATTGAATCAAGTAGTTATTAATTGCATGTAAGCGGCTATGTAATGAAAATAATGTATTGTAACATTCTGTATGCTTAATTAAACATATTTTGTAAAATGGCGATTGCCGTATGTACGAATAAAATAAAATAAAAGCTATTAAATCTGTAACAGACTCTTCACGGATAACAGCTGTAAAAAAACTTCTTAAAATGAATGTTCCTTTATTTTTGTTTACTTTTAGTTGTTATTTCGTTACCAAAATAGCAACCCTGTTGTTCAAGTTCAAGATTATTAATGGAATGGTTGACTGCCCTGTTCAACTTGAAAAACTTGATTTTCATACACCTCGGCAATCAAGACGCCAGCAAGTTTTTTTTTTCAAAACAACACTACTTTAGATACTTTAGATACTTTATTTGAAACACCGACGCACTCTGTGGTGCGTCCACCACTTATCAGCAGCAGATCTTCATTGCACGACTGATGCAAACTGGGGAGCTTAATGTGTAGCAGACATGTTTGGAGTGAGTGCATGCATGCACGGTTCAAGCATTGACTTTACATCTAAAGTACTCTACATTTAGATTTAAAGTCAATGGTTCAAGAGAGAAGCTTAATCCTTTCTAGTCAGCATATTACCATTAAATTAGAATCGCTTGAACTGTATTGAATTATATTAATAATATTTAGCTTAGGTTGTCAACATTCCATAGTTATATCCATATACATATTTTTCCCATATGGATCCATATCCAAAGTTATATCATTGACTTTAGATACTATCAATAGTCATCAATAGTATCAATAGTTAATGGTTATATCCAATATCCATAGTTTTCTCGTCAGAATTTGATAAATCATTGGAAACGAAGATCAGAAGATTGACCATCTCAGCAACAATTGGAAAGCACGCCGCCATCTCTTCTCATCACTTCCTGAACTCAATTATTCCCGATGTAACTCCTCAAATCATTCCATACCAATATCAATTCCACTATTTATTTCCTATACCATTCATTTAATGCTGGTAAGAACAATTTTTGCGAGGTAAGGTAGCGATAACTAAACCCCTTCATGTCTAGGCAAGCACATTTTTGAAAACTATGTCAGTCAATTAACTACTTGTCAACCCTCTCTTTGTTGCATTAACTTTACAGTTAATTTTAACTTCACTTTTAACTTTCAACTTCACTCTGCATTCAAACTCACTTTAAACTTAATTCGCAACTTGCTTTTGCTCACAAAAGAAAACAGTCCGAAATCGATCTGGGCTAGGTTTAGGCCTATATAATGCCTTTTTAAAAGAAAGATTAGCGTTACGATTTTAAAGTAGTTTAGGTGAAGCATTGCACGATGCCTGGGCGCACGGTTAGACCTAATTTAAATGACTCAATAATAGCTTGTGGCCGTTGTAACTTAGCAATAGTTGACATAGAAGCTGATTCTATACAATGCGATGTCTGTGACCGCAGGTGTCATGCATGGAAACAATGCTCTGGATTAAAAAAAAAAAAAACTATCTTTAAATTAATGAAAGGTCATGACCATTATGTTTGTTTAGCATGTATTGAATGGAATAAAAAATTATTTGCCCAAGACCCAGCCCAAAAATTAAGTGAAGAGTTGTTGGAAGTTTATTGGAAGCCCTGTGTGGCCGGGGCGAGGTTGTTTTAAATCCTCGAGTTGACAAACATGGCTTTCAGATGGGTTTTTTGAAATGTTGTTTGAAGTTGAATTTGAAAATGGAAAGGCTTTAACGACAAGGCTAATTTAAGGTGGCCTACTATTTACCTCAGACCATGTGCCAAACATTTACTTTAGACCATGAATTCTGGAGGGGAATATAAACTATATCGTATAGGGGTACCTTCAATCAGTCTCGTGAGTACCGCACCATTTGATTACATACACTGCTCAAACGCCGCTGCAGGAGGAAGCTGCGTCGACGCATGTGCAAAACGCTCGTGTGAACCGAGAACGCCGACACGAGCTTGAAGCTTGGGCGGCCACATCGACGCAGCATCACGGCCGCTGCAACGCCGCTGCTACGCCTCTCGTGTGAACCACTCCATTTGATTACATAGACTGCTCAAACGCCGCCGCAAGATGATGCTGCGTCGACGCAGACGCAAAACGCTCGTGTGTACCGGGCCTTAATTGGCAACAGTTGCTTTTTAATCAGTTTATTGTAGAACTGTTACTTTTTAACAAAATTGGCTTTAAAACATAACAGCTGGTTAGGGGTTACTGAAAGGTATTACAGGTGATAAAAAACGTTATTGAAGATTGTCGGGAGATGACTTGTTGGCCACTGAGCTGGTTGGGGGGCGAGGGGAAATTTACATCCGAAACCTACCGGCCATTTGGTTAACTAAGGAATAAAACAAACTTAGATTGTACTATTCTACATGAAAAAATTTTGCTAAAAAAAGTAAACAATTATCTTTGTTGACAAAAAAGCTAGCCTAATTCAATGTGGAGAAAGACAGCTGACTACAAAATAAAAGAAAGCATCATAGGGATGCTGTATGTTTTTGGTTTTGTTGATAGCTTAACATAAAAAATAATAAAAAAAAACAAAAACAAAAAGCAAATTGTTTTGGCCAATGGCATGCTTCAGCTTCCCCCTCGCCCCGCAATCCCCTCACTGGCCAACAAGTCATCTCCGGACAATAAATCTGCTACTTGAACATCTTTGTCACGAGTTTAAATGTTTTGTTTACAGTTTAAATCTTTCCCCCACCCCAATTTTCTGAGAAGGATCAGGTAAAAAAAAAAAAAAAAAAAAAATTGACTGTAGCCGTATTTACAGCTGATTATTAACAGATGTTCAAAATGCTTTATTCATCCCAATGTTATTTTAATGGGAATTTTTGAGATTTCAATGGTTGATAGCGCCTTTATTTTCAGTCCGATTCTCATCAGTTTTTTGTGGAAACAACTACAGACCAAGCCCTATCCAACAACACCAAAAACTTGAAAATCGGTTGAAAATTGTATGAGGAGTTTTCAACACAAAAAAACCCTTGGCGTATTAAATAAGTATAGATAGATTTCAGCTGTAATAAAATAATGTAAACAAACCAAAAGCACCAATAATAACGATGCCAGATTACATAAGGTGCGGCGTGGTGGCGGCGATAATCCCAACTAGTTTAGTTTAGTTTAGTCAGTAGTAGTCTGAAATTTAATTGTATAAAATATTTCAATAAGTTGCCTGCTACTGCCCGACATGTTTCTATAAATAAGTTTAAAACCAAAGCTGAGGGAATGGCTTATTGCATTAATCCCTTTATACAACTGCATAAATCTTGGAATGTGAACTTAATCTTGTTTTTTTTTAGCCTAAGTACATATGTATCACTTTGACATCCTAAAGCCAGTATTGACTTTGTCTATTTCTGTTATGTAATGGATCAATGGCAATAAACTTCTTGATTCTAGTGGTGGAAGAAGCCGGCTCGTTTTTAGCGCTATTCCACCATTTCAGTTAGTTACCGATCCAGATGTTTTGTTTATATTTATGGGTACACCTCTTCCTTCCCCCTTTCCCTTTTTTCTAAGGTCCCTGTCTCAGAATGTGAAATCTAAGGTCTGTAAAGGAAGAAGCATAACTTCTTCCCAGGTCAGCCGAATAGCTGTTTTTTGTTTTCCGGATATGAAGCGTCAAAACTAAAACGGAAGTCAGGTTACGTTATAATATTTACCATTACACAGCTGATTGAAAAAGATGATGAAGCAGTCTTGCCATGGGTACGATATTTATCGTAAAGACACCATATTACTCTATTTTACATTTGGTTTATTAGTCAATAACAAACCATTAGGTAATGACCAAACCAACAATTATCAATCAAGGTAAATCTAAAACCATAATTTCTACCCTATTTTGCTGTGAAATACTTTGGAATTAATGTCCTAAGTAATAAAATTCCACTTTACAAATGAAATAATTTTACTTAAGAAAATAATGTACAAATCTTGAATCACAATAAAACAAGAAGTGTAACATAAACAACAAAACAGCTGATTATATCAGATGTCACACAAATATACTTTATTCCAACACTCCCTCAAAGTTTGTTTGAGTGACATCACTAACACTCCTTGCTAGAGTCCCAAAACGAGGGCTCGGTAGACCTTTGGTGAGAATATCCGCTAACTGCTTTTCTCCCTCAATGTGGCAAACTTCAAGCTCCTTCAAGTTAACCTTTTCTCTGACAAAGTGGTGCCTCACATCAATGTGCTTGCTTTTGAAGTGGAATTCAGGATTTTTAGCGAGGCGTACTGCACTTAGGTTGTCTATATAGTAAAGGAATACCTATTCCAGTTGTCATCTCTTCTATAAGTCGCTTGAGCCACACAAGTTGTTTGGTTGCCTCACTTGCTGCCACGTACTCAGCTTCCATTGTAGACACGGAGATACATTTCTGCTTCTGACTTAGCCAGGAAATCGTACAGCCAGAGTATGTGCAAATGACTCCTGTACGCGAATGTCTGGACTTGTCACTGGCATAATCTGCGTCACTGAAGCCCACAAGCTCCTTCTTCTGGTTGCTTTTGTACACCAAACCGAGGTCAATTGTACCTTTCAGGTATCTAAAAATCCTCTTCACTTTTCTCCACGAGTTATCAGTTGGATGCTCAACTTCCTGAGCTGCATTGCTTACAGCAAAGGCAATGTCAGGTCTAGTTCCGGATGACAAATATATCAAACTCCCAACTGATCCACGATATGGAACCTTCTTATCCAGTGGTTTTCCATCCTCACTTCCGGAGTTTGCTTCGGTTGGAGTCTTGACTGGTTTAGCGTCAGCCATACCATATTTACCCAACATATTCTCAATGTAGGCTCTCTGACTGAGTATTATAGACCCATTTTCTTGCTGGTGAATTTTTATCCCCAGGTAACAATCAGGATCAGATACTTTTATCTTAAATTCTGACTTAAGACTTTGCAGAAACACCTGTATCTCATCTACGTAGGTTCCGGCGATCAGTCCATCATCAACGTAACATACAAGTATTATCTTGTTACCATTTCTGTTTCGTACGTACAAACATGGATCTGATTTACTCTGCAGTAATCCTTGTTTCTTTAAGAAGTCATCCAGTCTTTCGTTCCAACATCTCGGACTTTGCTTTAAACCATAAAGACTTCTGTTTAGTTTCCATACTCGATTTGTTCCGTCCTCATAGCCTTGAGGTTGACTTACGTACACTTCTTCCTTTAAGTTGCCATATAGAAACGCTGTTTTCACGTCAAACTGTCGCAATTGAAGCTTTTCATTTGCCGCTACACTTAAAACAGCACGAACAGTTTCCAGTCTTGCAACAGGACTGAAGGTTTCCTCATAGTCTCCTTCTCGCTGTGAGAATCCCCTTGCAACAAGTCGAGCCTTTAGACGATCGACTGTACCATCTGATCGTAGTTTTTCCTTTAGAACCCACTTTGTTCCTATAATTTTCTCCCCTTTCGGACGTTCAACAACTTCAAATACATTGTTTTCACGAAGAGCTTGCATCTCTTCTTCCATGGCAGGCCTCCAGTCAACACTATCTGATGCAGTACAAACATAATGCTCCAAATACTGTTGGGGATTTATAACACGACCAGCTCGAGTAGTGACAGGTCCATTTTCCCTTACATCATCTACTGTTTCTGTGCTATTATTTCCTCCCTCTGGATTACCAATTTCTCCCTCTAAATCAGATTCATGTCCAGGTACAGTAACTAATCCCTTATCTTCTGATTCCTCCAATGTATAATCGACTCTTGTTGTAAGATCAGGTTCCAAGCTTACCTTAGTTTCACCGTCTTCTGCCCTACTTCAGAGTTGTCAATAGGAAGAACACTATCCTGAGGAACAAAAGTTACATCAGCTGATAGTAAAACAGTGCGACCATTGTAGATTCGATACCCATCTCGCTCTCCACAATACCCGACCAAGATTCCTTCCTCAGCCTTTGCCGACCATTTCTTCCTCTTCTGTTTTGGTATGTGTACGTAACACTTGTCACCGAACGCTCTGAAATGATTGATAGGGGATGGGCCAGTGCTATGCCATAACTCAATTGGAGTCTTACCAGCTACAACTGATGGACCAGTGCGGTTTATAACATGGCACGCGGTATTCATTGCCTCCGCTCACAGACTCTTAGGCAAATTCCTAGCATGGATCATAGTGCGAGCACTTTCAACCATAAAGTCCTCATTTCACGTTCAATACCTCCAGTCTGCTCTGGTGAATAAGGCATTACTGTCCTTTGAATGATACCCTGTCTGCTAAGAAGGGATTTAACCCTGCTGTTGACAAACTCAGACCCCCCATCACTCATGAAGGTTTTCACTGAAATACCTACATTTCTGGCTTCAGCTAGGAATGTATCAATACATCCCGGCACTTCTGTCTTCTCTTTTAAAAAGAAAACACGCCTAAAACGACTGTAGTCATCTTTTATTACAAGACAATATTTAGACCCTCCAACAGACTTTACTTCCATCGGTCCACATAAATCTGCAAGAACTATTTCTCCAGGCGATGTAGCTCGAACTGTCCTTGGCTTATAAGACTTCCGATGCTGCTTACCTAGAGGGCAACCAGTACAAAAAGAGTTGTCTTTTTGCACTTTGATATCCCTCATCTGCAACACCTGCATCACATGCCGTTTATCTTGGTGTGCTAGCCGTTCATGCCATTGTTGTAGGCTCAGTAACTTGGTGTTGACACACGCCTTACCTTTGATTGACGGAGCTATTACATCCATTGCCAGCTCAAATAGCCCATTACTACGCCTTCCAAACACTACTGGCTTACCTGACAGTAGAAAGACACATCTTTCACCATTTGCCTTGAAGACCAATCCTTTACTCGCAGTCTGTCCAACCGATAAAAGATTCTTTCCAAGCTCGGGAACAAACCAGACATTTTCTATTGTCATGACACGCTTCCGATGTCCTACTCGGGTCTCTACACGAATGTTTCCTTCGCCTAAAGCACTGATGGTAGCATTGTTTCCTTCCGTAACCTCGAGTGGTTTAGAAAAATTCTGAAAAGTCTCAAACCAGTCCTTACAGAACGTCATATGATGAGATGCGCCACTGTCTGCAATCCAAGTTGTATCGCGGATATTACTCTCAGCCGTGTAGCATAGAAGACTGGGATCTTTCTTGTGAGGATTTGAAGCTTTATGCGGACACTTTGAAGCAAAATGACCCATCTGCTTGCAAGAAAAACATTTAACTTTACCGTTCTTCTCCAAAACTTTGGATTTTCTTGCATCGGGCTTTTTAATCCTTCTAGATACATCTAGTGCAGTTCCATCTGCACTCCCAGGTTGCTGAGGCAATCTCATCTCTATAAGTCTAAGCCTTTCGGTCAATAAACTTATGGTTCTGTCTGACATCGGTATGCTCTCCCAAACATTCTTAAATTCAAAATATTCTGAGGGTAGCGTACTCATAATTCTGCTCATTAGTAAAAGTTCGGGAAGTTTCACTTTAGATAGCTTTTCTAATTCCTCATTTATCTCAGAGAAAAGCTTTTTCAAACGGGACACATACGTTGCAATGTCCTCATTATCTAGTTTCCCTGCTGAGAAAAACGACTCAAGCAGTCTATCTAGACGCTGACCAGAGGATTGTTCATATACAGATAGAAGCTGACTCCATATTTCATGTGCTGATTTACAGGTTGCTGTAATGTCCACATTAGAATCATTCATGTTAGTCACAAGAACTACTTGAGCCAAGGCATCTGCCTTTTTCCACCTCTTTACTTCTGCATCATCCTCTGTGGGACATTTGACCTCACCTATATAGTTATGTCATAAACCTCATGATGTTTTAATAGTAACTCAACTTGTCTCTTCCAACGAGCCCAGTTAGATCCTTCTAACTTTTCAAGAATTACTTTAACATCCATGGTTGTTTATTAACAATCTTTTACAGGTTCACTGGGCCCATAACCACTTTGGAATTAATGTCCTAAGTAATAAAATTCCACTTTACAAATGAAATAATTTTACTTAAGAAAATAATGTACAAATCTTGAATCACAATAAAACAAGAAGTGTAACATAAACAACAAAACAGCTGATTATATCAGATGTCACACAAATATACTTTATTCCAACAGAAATTCCTTATTTTAGTAAATTGTTGAGACAAAAAGTTCCCAACGCAAATGAGGACAATTGTTGTTTCCTGTAGCGTTGGCAACACTTGCAGGTAACAAAGAGTAATATGTTGGTTTTTTGACACTTTCTGAACCGACAAAACCTCTTTGGCGACATCCTCGGATGTCGCAGAAAGTGACACCATTGCTCTTATGGGATGTAGCTCACCTGGCCGTGGCCTACAGTCACCTTGTAGTGATATTATAGTGTCTTGGTTCCACTCCCACCCACTCTTTACGTTATATAATACCATCTTTACCCAACGCTTTTTTTTAGCTCCGGTTAAACTTCGTCTGCAGTGGCAGGGCACTAGGGCAGTGGTGTAGTGAGTTCCTGAGTTCCTCGAGTGTTGAGTGCTGACTGCTGACTGTGCTGCTGAGTGGTTACTTTACTGGTCACCACTGTCTGCAGTTTACCCTACAAACAAACCAAAAAATCTCCATGCTTTTTCTCATTACACGCAGTACACAAATAATGCAAAGTTAAGCCATTTATTAGCCATTCTGAAAGTTAATGTTAAGGATAAATTTAATATGCATAATTCAACTTATATCACATTAGGCCTAATTATCCAACCCTAGTCATCATAGACAGTAGTAGGCCTATAACCCCAATAAACTAACCCAAGTCACTTAGCTACAATAGTATTATGGGACAGGCGCTGAACAAAATTGTTTCCCTCACATCCCGAGAGGTGAAAAGTTTTAATTTAGAAAGGAGGGCTCAAAAAGTTATATCACAAGATAAACCGATTCCAGCACCTAAGCTTCCATCAACAGTCAAAGAACTAGAAAGATTAAAAGAAGGTAAGCATTGTCAATTTTAAAATTGTTTTCAATTTTGTGAGGTAGACATACATCCAGGCACAATCATATTGTACTGTTACTGACTAGGGACGTTGCATTACTGTCAATCATCCGATAACTTACTTGGTATTGATACAGTATCATATCTGTGGTATCGATACCACTAGGCCTATAATATCGCATCAATAGTATAGATCCCGTAAGTATCGAATGAGTCATTTTCATTAGTCGTAAGCCAATTGGCTACAAAAGCGTATAGGCTATTATTAAAAGATCTTTGGAATTTTTGTACACGCCTTATCCCCTTTCAAAGTTAATTTTTTCCATTATCATTTTATAAAGGATGAGGTGGGGTAATTCTGGTACAAAAAATCAAAACCATCAATTTTTCTTTAGGCTATCTCTAGGTGTGTTAGGCTCGAACAAAAAATCATTCTATGTGTGTACTAGGTATGACTAGGAGGTCCTGTTTAGTTTATTTTGTTATCTCTCTTGTACTTTTTTCTAAAAAAATAAAAAAAAAACACTGTCCCAAATCTATAGGCCTACTAGGGTTTGGGGGAATACAAGGACAGTTCTAAATATCTATAGTTATTAAAGATAGGCAAAAGAGAGGGAAATAGTTGGACAGAGCATACTCTAATTGTATAAAAGCCACTGTGAAATTATAAGACTGTACAATTTTTGCTAAAGAAAAAAAATTTGAAAAAATGCTGTTTGACCTATCGGGAAATACACAGTTTTCGAGTAAAGTCTAAACTGAAAAATTTAAGGTAATGAAAAAACTAACCCCTAGACAAATTCTTTCAAATAAAATCTCCAAAAAAGTCACTTTAAAAAAATTGGCGAAACTTCGTTATCCGACTCCACCGTTATTATCAATGTGGAAATCGCGATATTGCGATAATATTGCTATTCTATCGACGATACAATTACCACATGATACGATTTCGATTTTATCAACTGATTTAGTTTTGTTCTAATTTTAGACTAAACATATATTTTGACAGTAAAACATAACTTATATTTTGCAAACAAGTAACTGAAAATAACAAAAACAAGTACAAATTTCAGCTAATGTAACCTGTAATATTATCAAAGAGCAACACAAAATAAATAAACCAAGTTTATTGTGTAGGTGTATCTTAATTGTGAGAAGAAGCAGAATTCGTTAAGACCTAAAATGGCGTCACACAAGTGCTGCCAAATATGAATCAGAAACTTATTTTTTGTAATTGTATTGAAGGAATATGTGTTTTAAATGTTTCCAAACACCATTGAATTTTGTTGTTATAAAAATCGCTGTCAAAAAAGTGAGGGAGGTTTACGGTCAGATTGTTAGGTTAGATTATTACTATGATACATTTATTATCCCAATATCGTTGTTGATTCGATTGTTTTCATCGCACAATTTTGATTGCAATATCGCAATTTCCACATCGATAATAACGGTGTAGTCGGATAACGAAGTTTCGTCAAAAAATTAATCTAAAGGCTGGTTTTTTTTAGATCTTTTTTCTAATACATTGTCATTTTCCGGGTTTAGTTCGGACCAACTTTTAGTTAGGCCTAAGTATAAATGAGTTGAAATAGGTGTACTGCAGGCCTATTCTTGACAATTAAAGGTAGGGCAAAAAGTCTACTTTTCAAAGTGCTCTTATATCTTTTATATTTATCAGCTACAGTTCTAATAACTTTTTTTCTATTTCGACTTCGATAACAACTTTTTCAAGCACCTCCTTGGAATATTTTGGTTCTTTTTTTTTAAGTGTACCACCATTTTAAGTTTATATTTATATAACTTATCATTACCTTTACCTTTAATACCTTTATTGAAATGGCGACCTAACTCAATAGGTAGTTTAAAGCCAAGTATGAATGAGGTATGAGTGTAGGATGATTGTGGCGCGATCTTGTAGTCTTGTTACTGACTCATCAACACAAAAGCCTAAAAGAAATTAAAGCCATGAAAATAATGAAAAAAAAAATTAAAATTGAGTAACTGAATCCGTTCCAAAATTGCCCCAAAAAGTGTCCCATAATTATTCCTCTAGCCTCTTATTGAATATTACATGCCCTATTAATGGTAGGACTCAAGTTTGAACACCATTTTGTTGCTAAAGAAATTGTCTATTTCATCAAATAAAAATTATAGATAGGCCTATTAAAAAATTATACATTTGTAGACAGAGAAAGTTTTCACAACAAAAACCAAAGTTTTCGATACGGTAGCAAAAATGTAGAGTGTAAAAAAAACAAATTTCTTTTTCACCGATACTGATATGATATTGTTCAACCTTTTCTATTTTCAGGTCCTGTTCTGAGTTGGTCCGTGAGAGCGATTCGCTCTATTCAAATCAACTCAGAACAGGACCTAGGGAGAAAAAAGTTGGGTCATTTTAAACGGCTATAAGGCATGCTTAAATGGGATTATATCGCCTTAGGGGACCATAGGAGCCTTTACGAGCTTAAAATCGGCCCAAAAATGATAGAGATATCGATAGGATCGGCTAAAATGTATTTTAAATGACTTTTAAGGAGCCTGTAGCAATTGAAAATAGTTAAAATAGATAGTTTTAGAGTGCACGTATTGCGTAAGACCATTAATAATCGTTTAATCACTATACGTAAATTGGACAAAGATGTGATAAACTTTTTTTGATTAAAAATTTGTTTTTCGGTATTTTTTCTATTAAATCAACGGGGTTTTTTGGGGAAATCAATCAGAGGGTCTCTCGTACCAATAAACCAATCTGTTTCCACCATAAAACCCAATATATACATTTTTCGATACTACTTCGGTTCTCGGTCCCCCCCTGTGTGGCGGCCCCACGGCTGCACCGGTGACGTCACCGCGTATGACAAACTACTTTATATCGCGAATAACTTTTGTGTTTATAGATCGATTTGCATGGGGTTTGCGTATTTCTCTTCCCCATTAGACGCCCGAAAGGACGATATAAGTTTCGATTCTTAGTTCCTTAGAGGTAAGGTGTCAGGGCACTTTTAAAGTGCGAATTCATCGAAAACCTAGGAAAAAAAGTAGGGTTTTATTGCGAAATACAGGTTTAGGCAATTCAATACTGGTCCTAATCATGTTCAATCGATTCTCCTTACTGGAATGCATCGTTTAAGTCAATAAAATAACAATATTGAACAGCTACCTGAGCGAGGTAAATGATTAATGATATAAACTTGCAATTTTTAACAACGCGCTAAAAGCCGACTTTAGAGGTTAATTACGCAGACTTCAAGATACTAAGAAGAAATATTGTTATCAATTCCTACTTATCTCAGTGCGTTTTCGGAGATTAAAAGCATTAAACCATCGTTTCGATTTGTGTTAGCCTGAAAACTACTTATAAACATGGCTTTTCGTACAGTTGAGAAAGACTGTTTTAGGCCCTACATTTAAGTTACCTTTAGTTGCGGGTTAAGCCGTATTTATTTGCAATAGAAATGTGGTTAACGCTTTTATTTTCACATTATAAAGTCGTTTGCAAGTCGTTAGGATACTCTTTATGCTCAGGTAGTAATATAATACGAAAATAATTAAAGAAAACAGTGAATTATCTTTGTCTAATGCACAAATGAATTGCGTATAGTTGTGAAACTTAAGTTATATTTCGTATTTGGGTAATCCTGAATGGGATTTTAAGTAATATTACAACGGTAAAATGTTTATTCTCTACTGTGTTGACCTCAATTTGAAGATGGACAATAAATAACGATTATATTCTACCCCAGTCCTTATTTTTTTAGTTGTAATCTAACTTAAACCAAATCTAACAAAGAAATTGGTTTTTATTCGCATCGGACCATCATTTTTGGTTTTACATAGTTATTATCCCGTATCAGTATCTACCATTTATTTATTACACAAAGTATCTGAGCTGTATTAAGTTAAATATTAGAGAATTATAGCCCGCAGTGACGCCTTTGACTCGCTTCGCGGACAGTCTAAGACGTGTGTTCCTCGACGACGTTCGGCGAATAATAAAGGCATTTTAAGCAACGCACTATTTGTAATCTTATAAACACCTTTAGAATGAAATGCCGAACACACCAGTACAAGTCTGATGTCCGTACGATGAGTAGTTCATTAGAAAAACATGTTTATTCACAGGTTTCTTTGTTCCGCAAGAGCGGGATTTGAAAACTGCTTTATCGCATTTTATTGTGGATTACACTTTTTAATCTCGTGATTTATACTACAGGGGCCATTTGCGTAATCGAAAAGAATATAATAATGGTCTAAACAACAATTGAAATCCTTTTATTAGCTCACTAGAGGCAAAACATCTCCTTTATCTCTAATAATAATCAGCGAGATATTTTCATCAAAAATCATTAATAAGCATTTATTAGGGATAGTTATCTTGTTAACCCAATAACTAAAAAATACCAGGTTGCAGATAAACGCCATGAATAGTTCACAGAACAGTACATACAATTTGTTTTATCCAGTCTTAAGCTGATACAGGGCGCGCCACGGGATTTTTCGGGCTCCCAAAAGACCACTGCCGCTACAGTTAGGTCATGTAATATGTCTTTAAGCAAGCCTAATAGCCTTTTAGCATGACCCAACTTTTTTCTCCCCTAGGTCCTGTTCTGAGTTGATTTGAATAGAGCAAATCGCTCTCACGGACCAACTCAGAACAGGACCGGAGAATAGAATAGAATTACCCCACCTCACCCAACATGTTCATTTTTAGATTAACAATAATAATTTATTGCAGCTATTATTGTCGGGAGATGACTTTTTGGCCACTGAGGGGGTTGGGGGGCGAGGGGAAATTTACATCCGAAACCCACCGGCCATTTGGTTAACTAAGGAATAAAAACAAACTCAGCCTAGATTGTACTATTCTACATGAACAAATTTTGCTAAAAAAAGTAAACAATTATCTTTGTTGATAAACCAGCTAGCCTAATTCAATGTGGAGAAAGGCAGCTGACTACAAAATAAAAGAAAGCATCATAGGGATGCTGTATGTTTTTGGTTTTGTTGATAGCTTAACATATGGTGGAAAAAAAACCAAAAACAAAAAGCAAATTGTTTTGGCCAATGGCATGCTTCAGCTTCCCCCTCACTGGCCAACAAGTCATCTCCGGACCATACTGTGTAGTAAACTGCATCACAGTAAACCAGATGTTGTAAAAGCAATTAATGTTCACTCTATGAATGATAGGTATACTATATAAAATTTTGATTTTATATAACAAAACAAACACTGAGATTTAAACTCGTCCCCCAAGCGTAACAAAAAAACAAGTGACGAAGCGATGGCGAGTGATGCAGACCAACCAAGGGAGACAATGGTCACTGCTTTATACGTTAATTCCACTTTAAATAGTAAATTGAAATATATTTAAACCCAACAGCCTTATTTTATTTTAATCAACATGAGTATTCGATAGAAAGAAACCTTTAAATTGGTTAAAACCTATATTGATATACGGTAAATCTATATATTAATAGGCAAGCATGTTTCGTTTCCTCCTTTTTTCTCAGCTCGTGTACATCGTAGGAGAAATCCGAGCATACTGTTAGAAAGGTATTGTGCTGTAGATGAGCAGAATCACATTTTAAATCACATCCACCCCCAGGGATACGCCCTACAGACTTTCAAAGTTTCAATGTTAATCTTATGGGAGAAGGATAATTGATTGAATTATAAGACAGCTGTTCTAGTAACAAATGCTAGCAAATCAGGAAAAACATATGTTTCAGTTATAAAACATTTAAAAACAAATTGGCTCAAGATCAACTGTATTTTTGGTCGAATTTCGACCAGTGGGCGATCTCTAGTATTTATTTAATACGCTAAGGTTTTTTTTTATTGTTGAGAACTCCTCCTACAATTTTCAATCGATATTCAAGTTTTTGGTGTCGTTGCATAGGGCTTGGTTTGTAGTTGTTTTCTCAAAAAATTGATGAAAATCGGACCTAAAACAAGAACACTATAATCTACACAAATTAGATTTGAAATCTTCCCATTAGAATAACATTGGGTTTGGGTTGAACATTTTAAACATATGTACAGCTGTAAATACGTGTACTTTTTTGTGATTAGGCCTACTGATATTCAAAATATTGGATTGGTCAGATGTCATTGATTTAGAACTAAATGTTACTTTTGTATTGTATCAAAATAAATTGCTCAATTTCGAGCAACGAAGTAGACTAGTATATTATAAATAAGAACTACTTTTTCGATATGATACTGCATATTTTCTTCCGATACCGATAAAGTGTTGCTTCATTCAATACTGAGAACGATACCACAGGTATCGAAAGAAAATTATCGATACCTACTGGTATCAATCAATAGTATCGCAACGCCCCCTATTACAGACTTCTTTCTGCATGAGAATCATCTGGGTAGTAACAATGCTAACTATTCACAAAATACGAAAGAGGCTAAAATATGAAAACTAGACTGAACTATAGACAATAGAACAAGACAATATTGATCAACAATATAAAAAATCATATAACAGCCATTCCATTTAAAGTGAGCCTAAATTATAAAAAATTAAAAATTAAATTAAACTATTATATATAAGATATTTTAAAAGATAAAACCCTCAAGTATAACAAACTATATATTTTTCTCCTAATTTTTATTGTTATTAATCACAAAATATACTGTTTTCTTCTGGCTGTATTTAGACAGACAGTCAGCTGTTAATTTGCCTTTTTTGTGTTCTAAATGACTCCATTGTTGTTAAACTGTTTCCCTCCATCACCAGAAGAAGAGGTTATGCTACTTTTGTAATTGCCATAACAGAAGATTGGATTTTTTAAGGTAAGTTTTAAAGACATTTATACCAAAATTCTAAACATATGTTCACTGGTCACACCCGGAACCTAAAACATCAAAAAGTCTCTATAAAATAAGTTATATGTGGAATATAACTACACTTTTTTGGGAAAGTGACTTTTTTAGGTTACATTAGGTTTTGGTCACTTAAAAATATTATATAAATGTTCATAACCCGTGTTTTAATGGTTCCGGGTGTGACATTTGACTGTGTTCCGGGTGTGACCAACAGTTATATCATCTCTGGTTTTGGAGAATTAGATTATATTTTCTGTTGCATTACATTTGTAGGCCTAGGCCTACCTTACGTTTCTTCATTTAACACCTAATAAATTACGGTACCTAATAAATATTTAAACTTTTTTATGCATTTTTACTTTTTCGTTTAGTATTTTACATTATTCAAACTTGCTCAAACTTAGCATAATAGTTCAATTCTAAAACAAGAGGTTTGTTTCAGAAGGTTGAACAATGGCCCCAATTTCAAAAGCCTCAAAGAGTAGGAAAAAGATGAAGGAGAATGATGAAGATAGATGGAAAGCTCATCTTGAAAAAGAGAGGGACCGCGACAGAGAAAGAAGACGGAAGATGAAAGAAAAACTTGTGACAGATCCTATATTGATGGAAGAAGCTAGGGAAAAGGCTAGGTTAAGGAAGCAGAAAAGTAGAGAAAAGAAGAAACTATCTGGGATATCTTCTCATGATGAGGTAACAACTACACTTGGGTCTTATAAACGACCTCAATCACTAGGAAAAGCAGTAAATCGAGTTAAACGTTTACTTCCTTCTAGCCCAAGTAAGAAAAAGGCAGTTGTGAAAAAACTTATTGATGAAACTTTTGGGCCAAGCATCACTAAAAAACTTGATCTTCCCTTGTTAAAACCACATTATAAAATATCTGAGGAAGTTCAAAACTTGGTTGTTGAATTCTACCATAAAGACAGCATTAGCAGACAAGCCCCAGGTAAACGGGATTGTAAATCTATGAGGGATCCTAAAACTAAACTGAAAGAAAAGAGACAAATTCGCCACTTAACAATGACAATATCTGAAGTGTATCAACAGTTTAAATTAGAAAATCCTGATGTAAAAATTGGCAAAGCGAAATTTTATGAACTCAGACCAGAAAACATTTTGTACGTTTCATGCGTGCCTCATAATGTTTGCGTATGCAAATATCACCTAAACTTCAGTTACATTCTTGAAGCTGTGGCTAAAGATTTGCCTGAAGTACCAGCTGATCATAACAAGCTCTTTGAAAAAATAGTTTGTGATCATAATAAAGAACTTTGCATGTATGGTCTATGCCCTGACTGTAAGGATAAAAAAATCAATGATGTCATAATAAGTGATTTTAACCCTAATAAACCAATAACCTACAACACATGGGAAACAGCTGGTGGGGTACCTAAGAAAATTCAAACCATTTCAACTCTTGGAGCAGCCCTAAACTCTATAAATGATCAATTACCTCCTTTTAAAACTCATGTTTATGTAAAAAGAGTACAAGCTGACCACTTTGACAGTATGAAAAAATCTGCATCGCCTGGCATAGCAACAATCCAAGTAGATTATGCTGAAAATTATACTGTGTTACAGCAAGATGAAATACAGTCTGCTCATTGGACTCATGACCGTGTAACCATCTTTACATGTTGCGTTTGGATTGAAAATTGTAAATATTCATATTGTGTGATAAGTGACGACCATGATCACAGTAAGTTTTCAACCTGGACGTTTCTGAAAGCCATTATTGATGATGTTAAGGAAATTTATCCAAATTTGTCACACATCAACTTTTTTTCTGACAATTGCGCTGCACAATTTAAGAGTCGATACACAATTTCTAATCTTTGTTTTATCGCCCAAGACTACGGGATAATCAGTGCTACGTGGAACTTCTTTGCTGCCTCTCATGGTAAAGGGGCTGTAGATGGTGTTGGAGGCACCATAAAACGAGTGGTGTGGGATGCAGTTCGTTCAAGACGATTCAACGTAGATTCTGCAGAATCCTTTTATGCTTGTGCTTCATCACAATGTAAAGGCATCAAGTGTTTGTATGTTTCTAAAGCTGTTGTTGCTACAAATGAAGACAAACTAACAACACGATGGCTCACTCTGCAACCTATCATTGGAATTTAGGCACATCATTTTTTTAGCCACTGCGATGATGAATTCATTATTATTGGAAAAACAGCAAGATCGTCAGTTGAGAGAAGATGGGTGTTTGGTGAAGAAATGGAACAGTTGAAAAGTAAACTAAATGTTGATGACGTTTACACTGATTCTGAGCATGAATCTCCGCCTGAAGATGAACCTGAGGACATAGATGATCCTGTTGACGAAACAAAAATAAAGCCAGGAGTTTTCCTTTTGGTAACCTTGACTAGTCAAAAGAAAAAGTTGAAACAAAAGTACCTTGCCATCTGTCAAACTGAAGTTTCTGAAGAAGATGATGTTAGAGTTACATTTTTAAAACCATATGGTAACTCACTGAAACACTTTATAATTGACGGAAACAAGGATTATGACATTCCTTTGACGGAGGTTTTTTCCATAATGCCAAACCCAGAAATGGAACAAACTGGATCAAGACTTGTCTATAAATTTAAGAAAGACATTTCAATTTAGAAGTGACACCCTAGGCCTAACCTAATAATTTTAATTTTATTGAAGGCCTTAGAGTTTAAGGACAAGATGCATTATTTTACAATCCCCCTGTCAAAAGTTCCTCATTTAGAGCCCAACGTAGAATGTTGAAAACCTTAAGTAAGAAACATCCAAGAGAGACATTTCAATTATAGTGATATTATAACACCAAATTTCATTGTATACCTGACATAGGCCTAATTATTTTATACTTATACATTTTTAGGCTTAGTTTTTATTTATTGTAAAATAAAACTTTTGTAATACTTTCGACCCAAGTGTTTTATAATTTTCTTATCCCACACTATAAAATTCCATTCACTTATATAGTCAATCTAGATCTATATGAAGCTCTTGCTCAAATACATTTAAGTACTATCCAAGTTAAAAAGCAAAAACATTAGTTTTTCTCATGATTTTTAACAAAGAGAGTTGTTAGGTCACACCCGGAACATTAGTATGTCACACCCGGAACTTTTAAATAATTTTATAGCTTAAAAAGTAAACCCCTCGGACATTTGATCATTAGTTCAAAAAAATGTACAACTGTTCTAGTTTTTTCAGTGTTTATTTCATTATAAAAACTGTAACATAGTCAGAGAGATTTTAGGTCAATGTAATGAATGTCATTAAGTACAACTTGTGTGTGTCACACCCGGAACCGGTGTTTTCCTTCTATGACAAAAATACCAGTTCATTTTTTAATTTGTAATTTATGTTAGAAGTTGAGTATTGTGTTGGCTTTATTAAGGTATACTCTAATATGTTTGATAAATAGTTTTTTATTCAGAAATTAATAATAAAACACTCTCAAGTCACACCCGGAACTAATGGAATGGCTGATAAACTTTTACCTTTCACTAGGTACAACATAGCGTCCCCATTATATAAAGAAACATATCAAAACAGAAAATAAACTTTAATAGATGAACAATTATGTTAGGACATGAAAAGCTATCATGTTTTAATGCTATTCAGACTGGAGTAGGGCTAGGGAGGAGAGACTTAAAATAGCCTATAACTCTGCTAAAACACAATACATTAAGGGAATCTAAGAGGCTAAAGCTGACTTGATGAATAATATAGGTATCTTGATGAATAACACTCAAGTTTCTGACCATGATGGTCAAATGTTAGAAATCCATAATGATATCAACAATGATATTTTGAACAACTCTTTGTTATATTTCTCTTTGTTACACAATCTTTCTAAGAAACAGAGAAGTGCCATATTTGCACTCAGAAGAGTAAAATCCATCAGTATATTTGATGCTGTTATAACTACTTACCTATCACTCTTTGAATGCCATATTAGATACGGAGTTTTGCTGTGGGATGTACCTCCGAACATAATTTAATTGTGTCCTTGTCTTGCAAAAAAAAAAAAAAAAAAAAATTTAAAAAGCATTTTGTTTGATTTGGACAAGAGGTTGAGTTGTTGAGAAGCATTAAGAAACTGCAATTTTAATAGTAATAAACATCTATTTATTGGAAGTCATTACATATGAATGTGCGAATATTTACTCCCTCGGACTAAAGACGTACACAATCACAATACAAGACATATAAAGACTTCAGTTTACAGCTACATCACACCAAGAGGTATGAAAAACCTTACATTGTTGCGAAATTGTTTAACAAATCCCAGAAGAAATAAAAAGCACCTGCCCCACTATTCTAAAAAAAAAAAAAAAAAACTTAAATAATGGCTATTATGTTGACCTTTTTATACCATCAGGGAATTTTTGGAGTAGAAAAACTTTTAATTTATTTTAATCTAATGTAACCAATTCCATTACAATCTCGAAGATTGGTAATAAAGATAATTCTCTCTCTCTAGAAAGTGTCATATTTTTTGAGTAGTGAAAAAAGACAGTGGTTCCAGTTTAACAAAAAAAAGTATTTGCAAAATACATTTGAAAGTCTATGAAAGAGTGTTTTGTGGTAAGAGACTTTAGTCAGTCTTAAAATCGTTGAAGAATTTAAGCCCAGTTACCTGGGAATTATATTTGATTCTAATCTTCCTCAGTCTCTGAAGTGAAGGGCACTTAACACTTAAATAAATTCAAGGCAAAACAAAAGTCTTGCCAAAGATTGCTTTTACTCTCTAAATGAGATCACCACGTTAAGTTTTACGGGCTATGTTAATGTTATGTAATTTTGCTTACTCCTAGATAAATTTGGTAAACCCCATCCTAATTCTGATTGTATTCCTTCAAAACAGCTGGGAATGGTACAAAAAGTTGGACTAATCCCATACTGTGGTCCTAGAAAGTAGATGGCTGAATGTGAGTTTCCGTCCCTTTTATTATTTACCGGTACCTATTTTCAAATAGGCAATTTTTTGGGGGTCATTGCGTTTATGATCCTTCAAGGTGTTCTTCCAGGTAAAATTCTAGTTTTTCCTGCAAAAGTAGGGTGGAGTGTGTTAAGGGGAGTGCGGAGCCTGTGCCTCAGCCCTGGCTATAGAGTTTTGTCATTTTACTTCTAAAATGAAAAAAAAATTAACTACAGTATCACAATACGCAGTAAGCTAGATTACATCTTCAAAAGAACTTATTTATGTTTCAGAAAATGTATCAACCGAGTATTTACATAAGAAAGACGAAAAACTAGATGAATTCTTAAGAAAAGTATATGTTAGTTCTTCAGATCCTGCTCCTCCTGTAAGTAATAATTTTAACGTTATTTAATATATTTATTATAATATTGTAGCCTAATTCGTCTTATTTTAAAGGAAAGAAAAGAGTCTTTATAGATGCAACAAAAATTATTTAAATTTCATGTCACTGCCATATGTTAATTAAATTTTTATTAAGGGACCATTGATGATGATGAATTTGAAATAATTACTACGGTACCGTACTGTAGGGTAGCTCAACCATTAGTATAATAATTAGCCGCAGATTCTTATATTAATTAGAAGTACCAGGAGGACCGAGCTTAAGCTCGGTAAAATTATTACTTTCCTTCTCACACAAAGCTCGTTCGCTCCGCTCACTCGCCCTCTTCCATTTTAAAGACGAGCTCATTCGCTTCGCTCACTCGCCAAGCCGACGGGTGTTGCACTTTGGTATAATTTTCTTAAACTACAGGTTAAAGATGTAACACATTGGTTTATATCTACAGTTATCAGCTGATTTTTGTTCAATTAATAAAATCTCCATAAGGATAACATGGGATCTTTGAAGTGCTCTAGCGTGAAAACCGGATTTTTCCCAGCTATGGGACCAACTCCAATCGATTTCTGGTGGCCAAAACCCCCATATTCAATAAAAAAATCCTTGGAGCGAAAAAAAAAAAAACTTTGCCCGTACAAACGGAGCTTGTTTTAGAGTATAAGAATAATCAGACTGGTTCTAAGTAAGCTTAGCAAAAGTGTTTTATTTTATTTTCAAACAAATTTTATTTTTATAAACTGTTATAAGCTATTTACTTTTTGATGGCTTGTGTAAGTGTTTCTAAATTACAAATTTCCAAATAATGTACCATTAGGCCCTACAATGAGGTTGATGTTTTAATGTCAAGTTGATTGTCAATAAATTGTAATTTACAAAATTAGACATAATCTAATGAAGCCAGACTTATAAACAATTCACTATCAGGGAAGGGAATAGATACAAATTTTTTAATGGTAAAATTCAGATTTTTGAGCTTATTTGCTGTGCTCTTTCACCTCTGGGATTATTAGTTTGGCTTCTCTCTTTTTTTTAGAACAAGCTTGTTTTCTCCGTTCAACAAGAAAAATAATCCCTGATACTTTTTGTCACTTTGTATTAATGTTATTCTTGTGGAAGCAACAATTTTGTATTGGATTGGGCGCTTTCAAGGTACTTCCACACCGAGCGCGCCGTGCTGCGCCACTCTGCAACGCGCTGCGCAAAGCATATTGCGCTGCGCGAAACTGCGCGGAACTACGCGGAACAGAGCGCCATGTTCGTAGTTGCGCGGCTGTGATCCGTGTTGCGCGGGCCACACAATCACACCGATGTAGAAAATGGACCCGGCAAAGGCTGCTTCGGTTTTTAGTGTTATTTATAATGATCTGTTAAAAAAAGGAGAAAACCACGTCGTCATTGGGCCACCACCATGTATTAATATTTTAATATTTTATTTTATTTTTTTAATGATTGTTTAGAAATACATAAGCATTATCAAAATTATTTATTGAAACAAAACAAATTTAGATAGAAAATAAATGAAAACCAAAGGCATGGATATAAATAACAAAATATCAAAATCCCCTCAAAAGATAACCTGTAAAGGGCCCTATTTTATTAAAAAATGTTTAATTGTTGTTCATTGTCATTTTAAAGACTAGCCATTACAGAGTAGTTAAAACTTCTGAATTGTTATCCACAAAGGCATTTATAAATGTTTGTAAAGGGTTGTTGGTAAATGGATTGTATACTTGTTGCAATGGAAGTTTAGGTGAAGGACTAGGACTAGACATTCGGGTAAACTAGGCATTATTTATTTTTAATATGGTAATTATTGTCTTTCGGGTCCCATAACTCACTTCGAACTCGATATGCTTTCACCAGAGTCCCGATGCTCTCACGACTCCATTCAAAAGCCATTTTGATCAAACACAGGTAGTGACAGTTCGAGCCGAAACGACGCGCAGACACAACTGAGCAAATGCCCGTGCACACTGAGCGCGCAAGGGCGAATAAACTTCAAAGATGTTCGTCAAAATACCGCCATCAGTCGGATCGTGTTCGCGGATGTTCGCGAGTGCGCGAAGCTGCGCGGTTCGCCGTCCACACCAAGTGCGCCGCTCGGCGCGCACATGTTTTGTGCAGCGCGGCGCAGCTCTGCGCGTTCGGTGTGGAAGTACCTTCACACTTGACGACACGACGACGACACGACACCCAGATGACAACGACTCGGCACCAGTAAATTTTTCCGCTTTCACACTTGACGACACAACAACAACTTGACAACGTCACAATATTGCTTAAAATAATAAAATTACAACGTTGAAGCTGGCAGAGTCCAACATTCGCTTTTACTTACTTTTTCTTCTTGGACTAAAAAGATAAATAAGTAGTATAAGTAGGAGTCCATCCATTGATTGAAGTACGTTACCTCGAAGGTACACACTATAATTTGTTTAAAAAACTAGTCAATGACTCAAATAAAATCTTATCTTATTATAATGTTATCATGTTCAAGGTTGAAGCGTTTAAGAATTACAGATTTATAAAACTAAAATGATTCTTAAGTATATACCGAATTGAATACATATCTCCTAACAGACTTGCGTAAACAGCAATTCCCCAGACTAATTGGACGAATCGTAGGGATTATAACAAGAGGAATTGGTCCTTGAAACAGGTATAAAATTGGAGACGTCAAATTTAAAAATTGCTAAGCTTATTAAGTCGCACGTATTCCCTGGGCCCAATGAGGTTAACCCATTTTTCATAAAGAGATTAAATACTTTGAAACTGGTTCAGTAGTGATCTACTTATAATAGGGGTGGCAATCTATTTAGATATGAATTTAGTACGTAGGTTTTAACTAAAAAAAGTTTGTACATGGTTAACGTTCTACCATGGTTGACGGATGTAAATTTTTAAAACGACACCATCCTTTTTTATGTTGTGAAATTAATACTATTTGGTTTTTAAGGTAACTAACTATTAATCTTACAGTAGTAGACGGTGACATTTTAAGATTTTGCATAAGATTTTTTATAGTTTGTTTCAAAACTATTGGTTAACATTTTGAGAGAACCTGTTTATGAGTACCGGTATTGGAAATAAAGCTGCAATCTTTTAACCAAAGCTATTAGCGGATTTGATAATTTATTAAATTCAACTTATTCGATATTTCTTTGTTCTATTAACCGGTTTTTGTATCTCAAGTTTTACGAGATGCCAATGTTACAGATGTAATAAAACGTACATGTACGATGCGTACATGTCTCAGACGTGGGTAGGCCGATCAATTTTCTGTGTGATTTAGGGTTTATTTATTTATCCAAAATATACAGTTGGGTTATATGTAGGGTTATCATACATCTTGACATTCCTAATTTTCTATCTGTTTTGGGGTCGGTGAATTTGTATGTTTTCTTTAACCCTCCTCCAACCATTGAAAACTTTGTGATGGCTCTTGGGACTATTAAGCTGATAACCAAGAAATTGCTTGAAAAATCTCAACATTTGTTGTATTAATAAAATATATTAAAACATAAAAACAAAAACTCTTAATTCATGATTTTTATTTCATTGTATTTTAGAATATTCAATTTTTAAAAGCATTCAATTTAGATACTAATCCAAGCAACATTGATTCGGTTAAAAAAATTAAATGAAAAATATAATCCACATAAAAATAGAAAACATTTATAAATATAATATTTGTCACTTGAAAGGACAATTAATATTGTTATAAATTAAAATCATAAAACAATTCTCAAAATAGAAGTTAACTTGTACTGTATACCAATACATCCTGGACTAATGTGGGAAAGACGGTGTGCTCGACGACCGACCGGGACTACGAAACGTCAACGACCCAACACCAACAAATAGGCAAGTGTGAAATGCTTCTATAAGATCTAATTGGAATTGCTGCCCAACGATATCGTGACGACACCGTTGGATGCACCAGTCGACGACAACGACACGACACCAACACTTTAGCGGGGTGTCGTCAAGTGTGAAAACGGTCCATAAGAAAACATTAATTATGGTGCTTGACGATATCGTCGTGATATTGTGTCGTAGTTGTGTCGTCAAGTGTGAAAGCGCCCATTGGAATATATGATTACATTTAGAAATATTAGTTCTTAAAACAGCTTTTTCATTTAAAATATTGAGGAGAGATCGGTTAAAACAAAACTAGAGAATATTATAGACTTGTGGCGAGTATGAGATGAACCTTTCGGCGAGTGAGCAGAGCAAACAATCTAAATCTGAAGAGTTGATCTAACAATCTAACTTTCTCTGGTTGGCATTGCAAAGCATGTCAGGTAAGCTAGTTGTTAATAAATCAGTAGTTGTGTTTTACCCTTCATTGTCAGTCTCAAACTATACCGTACGTTGCTTCAAAGCTGGAGAGGAAGATAAATCCTGACCGACCGTTGCCGGTGAAGAGGACTACAGAAACAGGGATATCCTACGGCTACAGTGAAAGTGAGGAAGCCACGATACCGGAGGGTAAAGTTTCTCTGAAACAAGCTCTCACATTCATCAGCCAACATGAAAGTGACAAGAAAAAGTACAGCAGTGCCGCCATCGCCTCGGAGTACAAGATATCTCTGGCAGACACAAGTAGGTTCTCCAATAGACTTGCTACTTTATGACACTGACATAAAATTTTAAAACATCTTAGCCAAATGGAACATTACTTACAAGTGTTGTGGGCCAGGAATACCCCCAGTAGAAAGAAACTTGAACTGTAAGTTTTTAAAAATTTATAATTTATACAAGTTTAGTATAATTAAAGTCAACCTATCTAAAAGTTTATGAGTTATTAAGTTTAAGAATGAGGTACTTTATAATTAGCTAGACCATATCTTGTTGTGTAATTCACTGAATCGGGTTACCTTGTCAGGACAACCAAATTAGCAAAGAGCAGTATTTTATCTATTGTCAATTATCTGCTTGCAATAAGACTCCCTCTTTCCTCCATCAATGATAATGATAATCATTAGGCCAAGGTCACATGGTCACCCACTGTCGCGTGCATCGCGACGTTGTTTGTATACCTGTAATTAGGTTAATTTGGCCTAACCTAACCCATTTGTTGCCTTCTCTTCCTACTTGTCTGAGTACAGGTTATGGTCTACAGTGACAGCTGAAGGCAACTACCAGACCACCTGTTCCACAAGTTTGTGACAACGCTTTAAGATTCTGGGCGTCGTTGAAGGATTCCTAAACTTTTTAAAGTGTCTTCTCAGTTACCCTGTATATAGTTAAACCTCTACTTTCTTTGTAAATGACTAGTTTTATTATTGTTAAGTTAAAATGATACATGGTTGAGATAATCAATAAGTACCAAAATTTAACTAAAAATATTTTCTTGGCTATAAATTCCCTTATTAATGTGTGAATTTGTAAAAAAGTTAAAGGTTAATGATCAATCCTTTACAAGGATTTAACTGAGTTATATTACATAACACCCCGTTATCTACAAATATTTTTTTTCTCTGTTGACATAATGTTATATATGATTTCTAAAGAATTTTTTTATAAACCTTTTGACTTTAGTGATTCATATTTATAACACCCCTTATTCATCCAGTTTATTTGTGAAAAATAATAATACTAATTAATTTACTATGAATCCTTTGTGGTTATGAAGCACATAGACATAACGGTATTGCATTTCAACGCGATACAAGTACAATAGACCATACGATCAATACAATAGATATCCTATAAGTTCTTAAATATATAATTGATCTTGAAATATGTTATAAAACCTGATAGTGAGAATCAAGCCCATGTTTTGGTATTGGAATTAGGAAATTCTGGTACAGTTCCTATTATTCTAATTTTTAGTTTATGGCAAAAAACATTCATTCATAATAAGACTTAAGAATTCATATAGACCTATCCAATATTAACTTGAGTGTGTTTTGCAGATGATATTCTAGAACACTTCAAAATGTTCTCGGTTAGAGTGCAAAAGAAAGAGCCTGATCCTGATTCAATGTCAACTTACGAACGTCTTCAGTACAAAGTGAAAAACATGACTTCTTTTAATGCTACTGAAATATTGAAAGAGATAAAACAAGTATATGGTAAAGAACTGGACAAAGAAGATAAGTCAATTGTTGGTAAAAGGCCTGAGAATAGTGATCTAACAAATATCACAGTTCATGTAAAGGGTCAAGAGAAAAAAAATGCTCAAACAATAGTCAAATCAGAAAAAGAACAAAATAATCACTTAGAAGCAGAAGGAAAGTTAGAAAACTCGCAGCAGGAAAGCAATGTAAAAACTGACGAAAATACAAAAAAACAATCTTCTAGAAAACAAAGCCAGGAAAATGGATAAGTTTGTTCAGAGATAATGTCTTGTCTAGTTGATTTGTAAAATTGTAATTAGAAAGCGTAATATCAACTATTGAAGCAAATACAAGTGTCATACTTGGTGTAAATAATTACCTAATCTCTGTTAATGTATAATAAAGTTTAGTCGCAAAGTTATTACCCAATTTTAAATACCTTAACTACTAAATTGAACCTCTTATTTTTTGTAGCTTTTGGTAAATTAACTTTATTAAATTCAACTTAAGGGTGCGCTCTGCCTCGGCGTAAAAATCATCAAGCGAGATTGTAAACGCTTTGCTAGGCGGGAAATATCACATTTTGGAAAACATATGATGGGTGATTTTAAATATTGTTACTTTCATGATTTTTTTTTGTTTTTGTGTGAAATCAAGTGTTTGTTTTTGAAGTTGCAGACCTTTTGTATCTCCCCTCTTGCATCGTTATCTTTCCACCAATCTAATTATAGATGCTTATTCCTAAAATTCTATTGTACATACGCCTTTTTTTAGTTTTTCTCTATTATGATGAAAAACAGAAACTGTAAACGCATCATACATGTAATGGTTTGCCAAATGACACAGTGCAATACAGATAAATTTGGTTACGGTAGGGCCTAATATTATTCTATAAAGGTGAAGTTGAATAGAAAATTTTGTTATAAAGCCTAATTAATAATTATTTGACCATTACATGTATGGCCTATAGCTTATTACTATACTTTATTTTAAAATTTAAAAAGTTTTTTTGTTGTAAAAATTATTGTTGTTAATAAGTTAAAAGTTATTACAAAAACGCTTATTTCAACATTATTCTCAAGCACCGTGCCTAGTAATTTCAATTACTCGTATTATCAAAATTTTAAGAAAGGGCGCAGTACAACATTATTTTACAAAAAAAAACTACATTGGGATATTTTTAACCGGTTTACAACTGGGGGGACAAACGTGGAGATTCTAAACTGCTTCATCCGCGTGCACCCTTAATTTTAGAACAAATTTCATCTTCCATGGTTAACACTGTTTGTAGAATAACTTTTGGACCAAGACACTGTTGAAAACAAAATTTAAGCAAAATATACCCGCTATATTTTGAGATAGTGGGAAATACATCGCCACAGACACTCCTGGTATTATCATAGATTAAACATACTCCCCAAGTAGATAGCCCATCTTAATATAAACAGCGGGCGCATTCGACTTGTACGTTCAGTCAGACGGCGGCGGGTTTCTCACAAACGGAAAAGGAATACACATTACGAAATGCGCAATAGTATTTTTAATTTAAGAAAAATAGAAAACGTTAAGGTAAATCAAATCTGTTAATATATGAGGGCCGTTTTTTTTTTCAACCTTCGATTGGGCTATACATAAAAGGCATGTTCATGTAAAACAATAATTTTAGTACCAAAAGATTGGTAGGCCTACACTTAAGGTTACTTTTTGACAAAATCACCAAAGAGATAGAGACATTTTTCATGTCTGTGGACAAGGTTTTCAATGCCTCTTCAAAGAAAGTTACCGCCAGCCGGGAATTCCGTATTCAGAGCAGAATTTCAACAACAAAATTAAAAAAAAAAATCAAAAAAATTTTAAAAAATAAATAATATTTAACAATTTTGTAGAAAAAGCAGTAATGGTGAATCTGTGATTTTTAAAAACAATTCTGTCAATTCTTTGAACCCGGTCATTTGAAATGACCATTTGAAATGACCTGGTTCAACAAGTTGACAGAAGTTTTAAAGAAAACTATTGATTCACCATTACTGGTTTTTCTACAAAATTTTTGAATGAATTTTTTTGTTTTTTTAACATTTTGAAATTTGTTGAACTTTTTTTTGAATTTTTAGTTGGAATTTTCGCTCTGAATATGAAATTCTCGGCCGGCGGCAACTTTCTTTGAAGAGGATATTGAAAAATTTGTCCACAGATATGACTAATGTCTCAATCTCTTCGGTGGTTTTGTTGAAAAGTAACCTTAAGTGTACCAATCTTTTGGTACTAAAATTATTGTTTTACATGAACATGCCTTTTATTTATAGCCCATCGGAGGTTGAAAAAAACGGCCCTCGTAGAAAAGTTTTGCTTTTATTTGGTACAATCTGCGTGTCAGTGGAAGTCTCAGATGAAATGTCCAAAGGATTGAAAAATTTTGGCTCTTTTCCCCATGTTAAATCTCTATGATAAAAGTTATTTGATTGTTTTTGACTGAGTTGATAATTAGTTTCTAAATACAAATAAAACCTGCTAAATTGGCTTAGTAGAAGTCTCAGACGAACTGTCCATAGGTGTTTTTTACCTTACTGTTTTAAATATAGATGTAACTAAAAGGCCCGTTCGCAAAATGTAACATATTTCTTTCTGTTTGTGAGAAACTTACCTTAACACGTTGACTGCTGAAAATCATGCAATATTGGTTACCATATGCTGAAAACAAATTTTATTGGTTTTACTTACATTTAGGTGTGTTATGACAGAAAAACATCTAGGAAGACCATCCGGTAGAAATAAATTGGATTTTCGGCCATTTTAATTTGCGTCCACCATCGTGGACGCGCCGCAACTGGGGACGTCTTTCCACGCGATCAGTCACTAACTAATTTTTCAGTTTTGCACAAAACTTTGCTAATTGTTTAGATTTAACACAAGGATAGTAAAACCATTGTAAAATGTAAAAAAAACTTGTAAATTACTACGTAAAACCGCACCAGCCCACCCGAAAGTTGATCGTTTACCATTGTGGCGCATTGGCCTCGTAGTCAGGGTCATCGTCCTCCCCCTTGTCGGTGTCGTACCGTACCCGGTCTAGATCCTGTTCATCTAGGTTTTCGTCGTATTACCTTTCTTCAGGCACTAAATTAAAACAACTTGGGCTAGGAGGCAAATCCTTTTTGATAAAAACTAATGTAAACACTATTTACAAACAAACAAAGTTTATATAAACATATGTTACTACGGAAACGAAAAAACCGAAAACGGCGTTGACAAAAATTGATGAAAACAATCTCCCCACATGCGCAATAACAGCCATTCACACCGCACGAATGCTGGTGGAACACTGACGTCGCTTAGCAACAGCAAATTTGCGTCCACCATGGTTGACGCACGCACCTGGCGCCGCCCCCCTGCGTCAACGATCGTGGACGCTCGCCGCCAATGTGTTAAGTACATTTTGAATGAATTTAATGTGAATGTTATGACAATATTTATGTTGATTATAGAGTGTAGAGGTAGATGATAAATTTTGTATTTACAATCTGACTTCAAAATTCATTTGAAGGAACAGTTGAATTTTTTACCAAGAAGCGGTCAAAATAAGTGGATTATCTTTGACATTGAACTTATTTTACTTGTAGCATAATCATGTGTGTCCTGTAAATCATGCATTATATTTGTTTGTCACCAAAATATGTAAACAAACATTCATTGGCGGTTTGTTTGTTTTGATTGAACCTCAACATTTGACAATTAGAAATACATAATTATGCTACAAAGTAAAAAAGTTCAGCATCAAAGATATCCCACTTAGTTTTAACCGCTTCTAAATAAAAAAATCAACTGTAATCAGGGCCGCCGAGAGAATTTTTGGGGCCTGGGGCAGTTCCTGTGTGAGCCACCCCTGGATCGGCCCATATCCCTGCCCTGCCCGCCATCCATGTTCAAACTAGATAGGCCTACAATATACACATTTCTATTTTAATTTCGTTGGCTATTTATTTTCTATTAATGCACACAATCTGCTTTATTCTCTTCATTGATTCATAATAATATTTTACTAGAATTATTGCAAAGTACAGGTAATAAATGTTTAAAGGTATACAGTATATGAAATATTGTATCAAACTTGCACTTTAGCTAAGCCCGAGAGTCCTTATTGGAGAGCTACCACATGGTTGTAGGCCTAAGTATTTTAAAATGGCTAAGATTATAGAGAAACTTTTAATGTAATTTATTCAAAAATGGTTTTATTATTACCTTTATTTTGTTTACAACTGTGTTAAATGTCTAATGAAATAATCTGAAGAAACCACGCTCATTTCAATTAAATTAAAAAATATTCAGGAATTGTAAACTTGTTTTTGGATGTAGGACCATACTTTGTGCAATGATAGCGCACCACAACATCGCGTCTACAGGTCAACCGGTGGCGCGAGCACGGTGTTGTAGCTCTCCAATGGCAACTTGGCATCTGTTCACACACAGAGCTTCAAACCGCGAAGACTCATAAGGCTTATCACTACTGAGGTCATAGGCTATACTTTGTTATGGTTTGTTGATTTTGATAGGTCTTCAAAAATACACATATGGTGTCACTAATAGGCTATGCAACAGTAAAATTTTGCTACCATAAAAAAAAAAAAAAAAAAAACACTTGAAGATGAGGCCCCTGTCGGTTGAGGCCCAGAGAAAATCTTATAATGAAAGTTGGTACACATTTTGAAGCATCCTCTACAAATAAATGGAATGCTCAGGGGGCTAATAAAGAGAAATGACCTTTTTAATCAGCACTAGTGCACGTGTTGCTCAACATCGAGCAATTTATTTTCATACAATAAAAAAGTTACATTTAGTTCTAGATCAATGAAATCCGACCAATCCAATATTGTGAATATCAGTGATCACCAAAAACTACAGCTGTACGTTAACAGATGTTTAAAATGCTCAAACCAATCTCAATGTTATTCTAATGGGAAAATTTCAAATTTAATTTGTGGGTAGCGCCCTTGTTTTAAGTCCGATTTTCATCAATTTTTGGCGGAAACAACTTCAGACTAAGCCCTATCCAACGTCACCAAAAACTTGAAAATCGGTTGAGAATTGTAGGAGGAGTTCTCAAGACAAAAAAAAACCCTTAGCGTATTAAATAAGTATAGATTTGCACACAAAACTTACATGCTAGATCGTAAGTTTCAAAATTACACCTCAATCTGAAAAATTTAGTTAACCATAAAATCACTGATAATAGCTATAAAGGTTTATAAAAATAAAATTACTGAATGGTTTTAAAAAAAATCTATTGGCAATTTTATTTCTTATTAAAAAATGGTTATAAAATAAATAAATCAACACAATTATTGTGACAAAACTAAAACAAACCATATCACAACCAAAGCAATAGTTTGAACGAAAAAAATAAACCGTTATTGATTCTAAAATTAAAGATCTAAAGTTGTTTTTTTATGCTTAAAATCTAATTTTTTTGTTCACCATGCCTGCATACTCTTTCCCTATGTTTATCATAAGGAGAATAGACATTTATTTCCCTATTTATGAGCACGTAATGAAATTTTGTTAACATGTTCATCTGGTCAAAATTAATATTACTAATTTGGAAATTCGCTGAGTACGCAGGTCTGCTGCGACGAGGGGTATTATAATTTTAAGAGCTCCCTGAGTTAGAGCCAGAGGTAGCATGAGCTTATCCATATATGATGTCTGCACAGCCCATTCTTTACAAAGGATTTAGGGGTCGTCCATAAATTACGTCATCTGAAAATAGGGGGGGGGGGGTCCAGATTGAAAATGACGGTAAGGTGATGTCCAAGAGGGGGGGGGGGGGGTCGGCTTTGATATGACGTCATTTTAAATATGATGTTTTATATCAAATTTTAACAGTAAAACAATGATAAATTCTAACACAACTCAACTATTATAAAATAATTATCTACATTAGACTATTTTAAGGCGTTGTTTGAAAGTTTATTTTTCCATTGAGAAAGTCATTTTGGCTTTATTTCTGAAGGTAAATTCAGATCTGATTGGTCAATTTTTTAGTTTATCATGTAGCATTTTAAAAGGCATTATTTTTACTTAAAACGGAGGTTTGTTAAAAATGACGTCATTTTTCCGAGAGGGGGGGGGGGTCCAGACAAATTATGATGGTAGGATGATTTTAGGGAGGGGGGGGTCCAAAAATGGCCAAAAAGCGATGACGTAATTTATGGACGGCCCCTTACTTATTTGTTACTTGTGTATTCAGGCAGGTTAGGAGTTGGACAGGTCAATTGATCCACGGTACAAGTAAAACTTTGAAGGAAGTGAATCCCAATTAGGAGGACATCTCGACTTCCCGAGCACTTGGCAAGATTTTTTGTCTCTTCACTAATGCTAATTTAAACGCTCTTAAATTTTGTGGGCAGAATATATAACTCTTAAACTCATGGACGAGGCAAATGTAGACCCTTAAGATATTTGGTAAGAAACTATAAAATCACACAAGATGGAATAATACAATCAATAACTTATAACAAAGAGCATGTAATTCTAAATAATAACCAGGATATTCTACTATTTACATTAATACATTTATTGAGAACCTTTTAACTTATACATCACAAATTCTTAATTCATGGAAAAATCACGTTTCTAATAACTAAGAGTTTTCAGCTCTCTAATTATTTATTAAATCTTGTGCAACAAGATAAGAGAGTGTTGGTTGTATATGAAGACTAAGAGGGTGCATCACAGAAATTTAAACCGTTTTGTGTTCATACTATACTTAAAAGCTTGTGCTACAGTATCACTTTTACAAAGTCAAGAAAATACAATCATAAAGTGAAGAGCTATTCAATGTATTTCAGATGTTAAACTTTTGAAAACTCACTCTAAAATTCTTTTATTATACTATGTGTTTCATGATGAATAGCGGGATTTTAAAGCTTAATAATATTTACAACATGAAACTTGCAGCTATAACCAGCAGTGTGTGTGCACAAAATGTTTCTGGGCTGCCATACAGTAGAAAGCGCTAGTAGCAAAGTACCCAACTCGCTGGATTTCATAATCCCCCTATTAAATTTCATACCCACAAAAACCTAAAACTTAGTCTGGATTAATACGACACAATTGTGGAAGACTTAATCTTGAAAACATAATTTCGCATAAAAAAAATCTTAATGATTATTTTACGTTTTTGGTGAGAGATTTAGTTTTCCATAACGTATAGATCTAACAAAAAGTGGATCTTGAATTATCTCACTATCAACAAGATATTTTAAGAAAATAACAGTTACACTAAATAGCACCTTTATAGTAATGACCAACACCAGGATGAAAATCTGATAGTTTATACTATTATCCATATCTTGACCATATCTAGATATTTTATAGGTTAGCAATGAGATGGAATCTGGAATCCTCCATGACAATGTACAGTACTCTAATTATTCTTAATTCAAGCTTCCTCTAGTCCAACGCACAAATATATAACGTAAAGCTAAAAAAAGTTGTAACATAGATTTAAGAAGAAACACAGCCTTTGTCAATGGATGTAAAAAGAACACAATTAATTGTTAATAAAAACAGCAAATGCTGAAATTAAAAGGAAAGGCATCTACTGAACACATGTAATATAACTGTTGGCACTTTAACCAGTACCTGTCTTTTGATAATACTGAATAAGACAAAAACTTCATTTATGAGTTTGACTTTTAAGTTTAGATTTGCCAATTTAGTCAACATGTAATTTTGTATTACAAAAACAGCTGTTGCACGGATCAATTGAATGGCACCCAACAGTAACGTAAATTTTAAAATTGAGATTTCAACGCAGTAACGTTGAAAATGTTAACCCGGATCAAGGTTGGTAATTATTTAATTACTATTTCTGAAGTTGGCAGCTTTGATGGCAGCAATGATTGAATTTGATTGGCAGCAAATGACGCCATGACTGTACTTAATGTTCATGTCAATAAAGAGTATTTTGTCTTTGTCTTTGTCTTTGTCAGCTCTGGGACCGGTGGAAAATCACGAGGCTTTGGTTCCGCAGTTCAGTAACTATGTAGGCGCCTGGAGATGACAACGTACCCAAAGATTCAGCCTTGCGGAATCCGATATACCATAAAGTAGCTTAAATGTAGCAGAAAAAGAATGCTAAGAACTGGATAAGAAAGACTGAAATTAAATATTAACGCATTTGTGCCCACTGTCGACATTTGTCTACGCTGTATTTTAATTTATGAAAGTCCATGGAATTTTAGGTTTTTCATGATTAAAAGTGGCATTGTGGAGGGAAAATATAATTATCTTTCATATTTCAAGGCCGTAGTGGCACACACACAGTAAACAGAAGTAAAAAGTAGCAAAACCAGTGTTGACCAAGGTGCAACTCTCAAAGAATCAACCGATCCCATCAACTTCCACACAAGCCTGCCACCGTTATTTTAACGTGGGCCCTCCCACCAACTTTGCCACAGATCGGCTAACCCTTGCACCACCAGGTCAGGGTTTGGTCGTGAGCGGATTCGAACCCGCGCTGACGCAGACATCCTGGTCAAGGATGCCTACGCCTTAGCGCAGCCCAGACATGAGAATTTGGGTTTTGAATGGTGCGCGCCCCTAGCGGGAAAGACCGTAGACCTTTGGTATGTGAATTCGCTACAAGAGCGCAGCACTAAGCCACTGCACCTAATTCACAAGAAACAATTTAGGCATAAATGGGTTAACCCATTGGCTTCCTTGACATTAGACACCAGACAAGCTCCTTAATTTCCATAGAGATAAGACAAAAATAAATACTTTTATTAAAACTGTCACTGTAGCAACAATTGTTGCTCAATTTTCATGATTTTTTCACAGATTTTTTTAGAAATTATTAATCTTTAAGAAAATATTAATTTTGTCACGGTTTATACATAGTAAGTACTTTATATATATTACTATGTACACATAGTTCTATATAAAAAAAGATAGTTTTTGAAAGTGCATTATATGTAGAGAACTAAAAAAAAATATTTCAGTCCAAAAACGATTATATATTAGTTGGTTATTTATTTTTTTACGTGAAAATAAAAAATTATTCCAATATATGTACATTTGACTTGGATATAAAATTTTTTCCAAAAGCATCCTTTTTTGGCGTTTTACCTATATTTGTAGACAGATCATTCCTAGCTAGAAAATTCCTCAAAATTACACAGTAAAACAATTATACCTCCAAATTAAATTCTTATTGGAATAAAAATATGTAAAGAATGTTTAATTGGTTCACTTAACAAGTTTCTATACAACAAAAAAGTGCGGCAAAGTAAAAGAAAACTCCCACTATATAATTCATAAATTGTCGTCGCAGTTTTCATTATCATCTAAATCACCCTCAGATTCACTTTCAAACAATAGTAGTGAGATACGATCCTGAAAATTACTCATTTAGTTGAAATATCAACACACAAATACATCGATCACAAGTTTTAGGTTACGGCAAAACACCGATGTAAACAACAACGTAATGGCGCGCTGTGTAAACATCGCCAGCTGATCAGGTGATTTTATATGCAGTATTGTATTATGTCAACACGTAAATAAAAGATTAAAACTAGTTGATACACTATATATTATGTTTAATAAAGTGTATAAACACTTCTAGTCTTAACAAATCACGATAATAATGGAGCACCTATATTTTATTTACATCATTACGCAATCACGAGTATACTCGGGTTCGCACGTCCGGGCCACTCACGGCCGCCCCGAGTATACTCGGGCTTGTTAGCCAATGGGTTAAGCCACGAGGACTGTGGGAGAACCATACATCAATGAAAATAAAAACCAGTACCACTAAAACAGCCACCATGCGAGATGCGTGCGGTAACGTTATAAGCGCCAAGTGAACCTATTAGTTTTTGAATAATTTTCTTTTTGTATTACTTTTAGGTTGTTTGCATTTAAATATAATTATATTTAATAAATGTGATGTCCTAAAATATTTTAACCAAAACACACACGTGACCATAACCTCAAAAAGTGGCAAAAACATAAACCGAATGGTCGGTTAAAATGGGTGTCAAGTTTTAAAATTTTATTCCTTTAGAAATAAGAAATGTATTTGGCACTGGGAAGTTTACTAGGCTCTTGGAACAGTTTTTCATTGAGAAACGATTTTATTCTTTTGATGAGTTTTATACATTTAAGAGATCCTAGGTAATAAGAATTGTACTGTTTGCTAAGTGAGTTTGTTACTTTAGTAAATTGTTTTTTATGACTTAATTTTGACACCATTCTGTCTGTAACTTGTATGCAGCTATGAATAAAGATAATTCTAATTCTGAAAAAGTTATTTCAGTTTTAAAATCACGTTTTTTTTAATTATAAATTATTTTCTACAATTGATACTGTTGTATTATTCCTAATGATGACAATTTATACGGTTTTATACTTTATACATATGGCGAAAAACATATAAACTAATAAATTTGGTTTGCTTTTAAGTTTTTTTTCTCTTCCTATAAAATTTTGATTTTATTGCTTACAACCTTACTGGCGGGAGCCATTCAGGTTCCAGAAAGATAACTAACGAGTACGGCGCAACAACATTCAGCTATTTTTCTATCTATTCGGTTGTCCGCAAATTTGACAGATATATACGATACTGGATTTTGACAAAACCTACAAGGTAGATACTGAACTGAACTGCCAATGTGAACTGAACGGCTAATGTGCTCTACCAAAACCGTCAAATGTCTTTAAACAAGTCAAGGCACCGGTTGTACAGCTGACAGCTGTTTGAAGACAAGGAAATAGTCACTGGCACTTGAGCACTTCTAGTGATCTCGTTGTGCAGGGTCGGTGGCGTGGTCGTGGAGGGGTGAAGATCAGGGCCGCAGTTGACTGGCCTCCTTGTGTATGACTGCGCCCGGGTCCAGGATGTTGTAGATGACCGCGTGTTTGGCCGCCAGCAGAGTATTCCTCATCAGCATTGCGACCGTCATCGGTCCAACGCCTCCGGGCACTGGTGTAATGTGGCCGGCGACCTCGCTCACTCCTGCGCAACAGACAGATATTCATTAATGATGTCATTGTTTGTATCAAACTGTAAAATATTGCTTTACATTGTTTGAACTTTGAAATGAACGATTCGGCACTGATGTTTTGAAGTTTCAAGATATGGCTGACTGGGTTTCAAGAAATGGCCAAAGACATATGGTTAGCTTGCTAAATCACTAGGTCTGTAATAGTAGCATATGCAGGTATACTGCCATGAGGAACACTAAAAGTAGATTGAGTAAAAAAACCAAGATTTTTTACCATAAATGGATGAATCTAAACAAAAGTTGCTAAATACCTATTTTCATCCGAAAATATTGGTTAATAAGTGAAATATTAACACATCGTTACTCTCCATAAGATTAACATTGGAGCCCCAAATATAATGCAGGCTACTGTCTTTAGACTTTTTAATACCTCAGTAACCAATGGAGATAGAGCAAAGCTAAATGGTGTTTTTTTTGGGCTAATTCCAGTGGTGAAAATCAAAATTTAAAAAATTGCATATGAAAAATGCAAAAAACCCATTTTTTGAGTACAAAACCCCCCAAAACTAACCCTTCCAGTAGGTTGATATACCCTGGTTTACAAACTCATCCAAATAAAGGTAGGATTACACATCTCTACCAAATTTGGGTTTGATCGGACCGTTTTTACGAGAGTTATCGTGTCTAGGAACACACAAATATTTACACTTACACACATATATAAAATTTTAATGACCATTATTTTGGTCTCTGGGCACCTAAAAACGAAAAAGTAAGATGGTCCCGGGCTTAGGTCTCACCATGAGACCTACGGTAATAACTTCCTCCTTATGGGAAATTTGCTAAAAAAATTATCCCTTGAAATGAGAGCACAGAACTACACTGTCAAAACGTTTATTCTGATGACTCATATGGTGTCTGACCACGGGCGTCGGATCGTTAAGTGTCAGGGGTATCGCCCTTGGTCTACTGTTATTCTTTACTGCCTTACTTAATTAATTACACATTGTAATTAATGATTACGTCCATATTAGTAATAATTAATTTAGATTAATTTGAAATGTTTGTTAATCATAAATACCAATAGTTTTCAATTATCCATGGCTCCACTGTATCACAACTATTACTACAACCACTTTGAAATTCAGTTTGAACGTGTTTGACCATTTTAAAACCATTATTTCCGTAACAAAAATGTTTTGCTTAAATAGGGCCTAGGGCACTTTATTTCCCCCAGCTATGAAAACAATCTACGCATCTTCTTCTCACAAATATTTGTTAAGTGAGGTAAAAACAAACCAGGTACTGCACAAAATCAGTACCGTAAGTTGAATATTGCAAGCAAATAAATTAAATTATTGAATTTTTAATGTGTGAAGTTGAGCAATATATCAACTATTTTAAAAATCTATTATTTCAATAATTCTAATAGACTTATTTATGGTATGAAACTGGATACCATTCAGGCTGTTAACAGTTTTACTTACAACACTCAGGATGAGAAAGTAACATAAACTGCAAGGAGTCAAACCTGGCCTAAACAGGCCTTTTCTCCCACTGATAATTCAACCATAATCAATATGAAAATCACGGCCTGAAACCAAATCAACAATCACAACACTCTATGTACTAAAGTAAATGGAAAAACGAGTCTTAATATAAATTCTGTGTTAAAGGTTATGTTTTCTACAGAGAGTTAGTAGAAAACATATATAGGTATTTGTATTTTGCCCATGATACCAACTCTCTACATTTAAGGCCAAATTGTTGATTTAAATTTTAGTCAAACAATTTTTCTTTCTTTAGGAACACTTTATTTACGAAAGAACTCCTAAGAGCATTGCTTCTCTATTAAACCTAACATTGATAATGAAATATAAATTGTTCCATAAAAGGGGTTTTCTTTCTGCAGGTAATAAATTGTCTGTTCCTGTTCCCAAACTTTTAGAGAAAGATTGAGCCAGGCAAATTATAACTCACAGAAAGTAGGAAGCAGGGCACTTGTCGGTTGTTAGGCACCACCATTTTACGGATAACAATAAATGTATGAAAGTATTAACTCACTGAGACTCTGGCCCGTTTTATTTATTTTTTTAACTTGATCCTTCGTGGGAGGGGCCAAGTGGTGGGAAGTGTTTATTTATCTTTGCTAACATTCCTGAAGCCTTTTGGTTGTTGTTGTTTTTGTTTTATTTCACTGTTACATACCAGCTAATGATTTCACATGTATCAGTTTTACAATATTATTGGTAACAGGTAATTTTTAATCAATTTACTTAAGAACTGTTACTTTTAACAAGGCTTAAAAATATATCAGATGACTGAAAGCCATTGTAAGTGATTAAAAACGTTATTTAAGGGAATCTGGTACTCGATCATGCTTGTCACAAGTTTAAATTTTTTGTTTACAGTTAACATACTTCTTCCACCCCAAAATTCTCGAGAAGAATCAAGTTTGAAAAAACTACCCATAGTAGACATATTTGCAGAAACTTTAGGTTTTTGGGTTGACACATTTCCTACAACAGAGTCCCAGAATCTAACAATTTCAGCAAGAAGGTTGGATGCATCCTTGGTCTGGTGTCGTTAGCATGGGAAGGTTAGCATAGGAAGATTAGCATGGTTTCATTGTATTCGTCATCTTAAAATAAAATTACATCAAAATATAACCTACAGTTTCAACTATAATTAATAACAGACACCATACTTGTAGCAAGCGAGATAGGCTGACAATGAGCCCCTGACCTTGAACGACCTTTGGAGTCGTAAAGGCACTCCTGGAGTTGTCAACCAAATATATCAAAGTTGACCAAGTAAATGCACGTTAACACCAGAGTTGACAACCAAGCAAACGTTGTTTTTGTTTATTATTTATGTTTATATTTTTGAACCTCTATGCGGATCTATTTGAAAGTGAGTGTTAAGAAGATGAGCAGGTGACACTATTCTAGCCACTAGGCCACTACTCTAGTCTGTTGCAAATTAACTATCCAACTGCTAAAAATAATTCTGAATTAAGCTACGTGTGCACTAAGGCGACGGACGGGCGGTAACGCATGGCCTACAGTTATTAGAGGGTGTGCTGCGAGCACTAGCAGACGTCCGACGTTCCGCTGTCCTGGAAATTCGCACCTCAAAAGAGATCAGTATTTGAGGAGAGTCAGTTAGATAATATATGCAAGTAGCTGAGGAATTAAGTGGTGATAAGATTGATTTTTTAAGAGAAAAATAAAGAAAGAAGAATAAGATAAAAACAATATTTCTAAAACTATATTATTTTTAACGAATGTACTAGGGATCTCTCAAAATTTTCAACTTATTGTACTTACCCATTAGAACTATCAACTTTCACACACATATCCTTGTTAAGTCGTTTTTAACAACTAAATTTGCCATTGCGAGTTAGGTAGAATGACGAAAATGCCGTGCCGCCCGTCCCGGAGGGCGCGCTCACTAGGCCGTCACGGCAGCTCGAAAATGTCCATAGATACCTTCTCACGAATATATTGCAAAACGGCGGAGGGTGCGGTCGTCTGGGACTGTCCGTTCCGTGCAGTACCGCCCTAGTTCATGCGCTCTTACGATATTAAATGTTAAAACTTTTGAAAATTGCCTTACTGACAGACCATTCATGACATGCCGCTGTAGTGCACATATAGCATTAATATTACAAATAAAACATTGAACATTTTACTACCTTAGGTTAATCACAAATCACTCCAGACGCGGTCAGTTTTATGGCTTACCGGTGTGGTAGAAATTGTAAAAAAGCAGATTATTTCAGTCGGCTTTTCTGCCTCAACGTTAACTTATTGACCCAGCGAGGTTTATTTATGGGTCAGCAGACTTAGATTCAGGGAAGGTCTGGTCACGGGTGTTGACCCATCCATTCCGAAGGCAGAAATATTTAGCAATTTAAGCCAAACTTTTGACATTGCTTCTGTCAGGCGGCTCAAAAAACGCGTTGTAAAAAATGATGGTCAGATCACTCATGTCCCAATTCCATTGGTAGTTGTGACATTTAAAGGGAAATGCCTTCCTGAACACATAACCTTGTTCTATGCTAGATGTACAGTTGAACCATATGTCAGACCTCCTATCCAGTGCTTTAACTGCCTTAGGTTTGGACATATGGCAAAGATCTGTCGAGGTAAGAGGCGCTGTGGTAACTGTTCTCTTGACCACAAGAGTCAAGATTGCCCTAACTATAGTTCTACTTGTTGTATATTTTGTAAGGGGGTCATTCCGCCCTTAGCCGGGACTGTCCGCAAAAAACTATTGAATTAAAAGTCAGCGAATACATGGCTTATGAAAACCTCTCATACATCGAAGCCAGGGATTTTATTGTCCCTTCTCAAAGAGGCCGACTTGAAGGTCATTCCTATGCCAGGTCTCTAAATTTCAGAAAGGACGAATTCCCCAGTCTCACGACAAAAGTCGACACAAATGTCAGAGAAAAGTTTTGTGTACAACCAACTCGTTTTCTTCCTCCCTCAATTTCTTACCATTCTAACACTAGCCCTTCTTCAATTTCTAATGTTTCTCAAAGGACTTTTCAAGATAATTCTTCAAGTTCCAAACCCCGAAAAATCCCTACTCCACACATAGTTTCTCCTAATTTCACTCACAGATACTACAATCAGTTCAGTAACCAACATGTTTCACCCACTGCCCCTGTATATAATCACTCTTCTGCCCCTTCAAACTTTGGTTCTGTGACAGTGGATGATGGTTTTTCGAGTTCCACTCAAAGTGAACTTGTCTCAATAGTTAATAGGTTTGTATATGAGAAGCTTCCGATATCGAGTTTGATATCAGCATTACGTAAAATACTTATGAACTATACTGAGCCTTCACATACTGACGACTGCAGTAATAGTAAAGCAAATGAAGATCAAGATCAGTAAAAGTTGTGTTACGCAAGTTTTCTACATCCATATTACTTTGGCTATGTGAATACCATGTCCCTTCTCAAGGGAAACGACTTGAATATTTTAGAAGCTCTTTGCAAATTCTTGTTGTCTACTGACATCAATGTATAACTTGTCAAATTGTATCAATGTATAACTGTATCAATGTTTATGTAGACTAATCATTACTAATGTATAATTGTTAATGTTCCTCCAAATTGTACATAGTTATGGCAAGCCATGGACATATTTGTCATGTAGCCAAAATAAACGATTAAAAAAAAAAATAGTCAGTCAGAGATCTGAAGTGTGAGTGTATGGGATTGGGGTGTTAGGTCCGAAGGGCCGTGGGGGCCACATTATGAACACAAAGCACCTGGTTGATTTATTAACCAATTTTATACCAAATTTAATTTAAATAATTACAATAAAATCCTGGAGCCTTCTCCAGCATTTTTTTCTCCAGCATATGGTTTAGCAAAATAATGTTTATGTTGTATGATTAAATCAAATTATTCTGTGATTCGAGACGATCGTTTACACTATTATTAAAAAAAGTATAACTTTAAAATTGTTATTATATTTTTATATGTAAATCATCTAATGCAAGAAAATGTAGAATCTGAAATTTAATGATCAAAGGTTGGTAGAAATGTAACCGTAAGATAAAAAAAAACTTGCCTACACTACCCTGGTTGTCAACCAAATTTTGGTCGTCAACCTAAATTTATTCGTCAACCTAGTGAGTTGATATTGCGTTTACACAGAGATATCAAAATAAAGGCTTACAATTTTTGTTTTGATTGACAACTCCAGTGTAAAAGCTTCTTAATTCAGGCACAATATCAAATTTAACGGAAAATTGGTTGCCATATTTTGGTAACTTAAAATAAGCCAACCAAGCTAAAAGCATTTAAAACGTGTGGTGCCTATAACAAACAAGTACCAGAAGCAGTAAAAAAAGAGTAAAGAACTGAAAATATAAAAAATCAAACATGAGAAACAAACCTTCAAAATCAACATCACCAACAAGACGATTTTTCCCTGTGGCCTTGTCAATAATTCTTGTGATTCCAACGTCTATGACACAAGCACCCTCTTTGACCATGTCAGCTCTTATCAGGTTTGGAACCCCTACAAACAAATGACCTTACAGTAATCTATAGATTTTTGGTACTACGTAATTACAAAACATGTATCAATAAAAACACCCTTCCCATCCACTCATAAAATCTGAATGGAATTCAAAGATGCTGGAAGTAAAACCAACAATGTTTATGGCAATCGATGTAATGTCGATTTGTACTATGCATAAATACATATATACATACATGGTATGGGACCAGTCTTGAAATTCCGTCCATCTCCAGATAGCCATAAGGAGGGGAATAAGTCATTAAGTTAATACAATGGTATGAGGGATACCGTACTAATGGGGTGTTGAAGAGATTAACCCACTCAATCAAAATTCATCCAGAGAGTAAAAACATCTGTCTATAAGGAACTCTAAGTTTATAGCAAAATTTATTTAAATTCTGAATTTCTTTTAGAGACTTCGGAGCTTGGAATAGAATCTAATTCCCTGATAGCTTGGTTTCTGTTCAAAGATCTTTAAACTGTGACAAACTGAGGCTCTAGTATCTCTAAATCTAGTGTTGTGACTATGCACAACAGGATAAGACAAGTTATCTGTAATCTTAGCTAGTTTGATTGACTCAAAAATGAACAGGGCAGGAACAGTTAATATCTTTAGTTGTCTGAAGGCCTCGCCACAATTGTCTCTACATTTCAACCCAGAGATGTATCGAATGGCTCTCTTTTGGAGTTTAAAGATGACTTCAAGATTTTGTTTGGAAGAAGCACCCCATAAGATTATGGAGTATCGAATATGAGCCTCGATCAGACTAAAGTAAACAACTTTGGAAAGGGGGACATGCATCTGTGGGCAAGTCTCAGGTTGAAGAAATGACATCGCTTCATCACCAATATTTTGATTAGAAGCCATGTACATGTGGCCCCGGCAGCAACAGAAGATGGCTTGGTTGTCAAACTACATGTCAACACCAGAAATACATCAATTAGGCAATTAACGCTTAATTAGTGGTCAAGTTCAAAACACTTTCCATCAGTAAACTTGTAAAACTTGTGCCTCCTTTGTAGGTATTGATTTCATGATGTGAGCATAAAAAATGACATGCTATATTTATAGTTCAGAGTTTATTCCCTAATGAGAATTGGTTGAAAAAGGTGAATGTTTACTTTATTAAACTATAATCAAAATCAATCTCGACTATTTGAACCATAATTTTAAACAAAGCTTAGTACAGTTTTAATACTAGCACAAACCTGCAGCAGAGACAATGATATCGGCTGTCTTAGTGAAAACAGCGAGTTGTTCAGGAGGCGTGTACCTGTGACAGATGGTTGTGGTCGCATCCATGGCACTGGTCTCTCCTGCACGGAAACAGCCATTGTTTAGCAAAATATACATCAAGGGCTAAATAGTGTGCCAGACGGCCAAATATACAGTCCCTTGACAAAGAAAATAAAACCAACACTCCAAAAAAAAAAAAAAAAAATTAAACTAGCATTGTGATTAGAAGGCCCAAGAAGAGTATTCAGACATTACTTCATTGCCTGTACATTTCACAGAAAATTAACGCTTTAAGGGTTTATTCAGAGACTTTTTGCTGTCAAAATTCTTTTCTCTTGCCACCAGCACCAAGAACTCTAACCTAAAACCTAGAACCTAGACCTAAAACTCTTCTAAACCACTCTAGCCAGTGCAAATATACTAATGTAGCTAGCCATAACTGGCAAGTTTAACATGATTTATAAAAAATTATGTGTTTATCATAAACGAACCTGCTCCATCAGCATGTAGAAGCATCGCAATAGGCATTCCAACATTCTTGGATCGCCCACACACGACCGCATTCTTTCCAAACGTAGGAATACCTATGACATAATTGATAGAGTTTGACGTAAATTGTTAGTTTCAGAGTAGGATGTTAGCCTCCGTATTACCAATAAATACAATTAATGGTTTAACACACATTCGTATGAAGAGAAACAATGCCTGAAGATGACTTTACATGAGTTGAAACTAGTTGCTCAACAACAATTAGATTACCACCATAATTCAGGTGTTTAAAACATTAATTGTTAATTTCAATTAGGTTAATCATGACGAAAACACATGCAGACACTTTAAAGCTAAAAATGTAAGTTAATTTTTTAGATGCACAAAAAAAATAAACAGTTTCATATTGTTATTACAGTAGAGCTTTTCGAACCCCACTATTCCAAAAATCCACCTAATCCGGACAAATTTTGTTCAAAAAGTTAAAATTCACTCTTAATTTTAAAACAAAGGAAAATTGCAGCTGCCAATCTTATACAGAATTTATGGCCATATTTGCAAATGCGGTCGCTTCTCTATGTCTTGGTCGTCGTTGTCAAACTTCATTATTGTACGACATTCCAATTGTTCTTTCAAATTATTTAATCATGAGATTGATAGTGAACACTTCCCAGTGGCCAATCATCATTTAGAGCCGAGATCATAGCTTTCAAGTACACGGCACGAGTAAACAAGTCAAAATTATTATTTATGAACTCCGGCTATAACGAATATTTGTTAAACTGATGGATTTAAAACTGGAGCTAAAGGCTCCAGTCTCTACTGTATTTTATTTGCAGACTTTATGTACCTATATAAGTTTTATACTTTTATTTTTGAAAAAAATACAGATTATCGGTTTATGATCTAGATAATAGAGAGATGACTTTCAATATATAAGTATTACCTGATCGTTTAATAAGTTCCTGAACTCCGAGAGGAGTGCATGGGACCAGCGTTCTCATGTCCAGGCAGAACCTGCCGACATTCACAATGTTGAAGCCATCCACGTCCTTAGATGGCGCCACTGCATTGCAGATTGTCCTCTCTGTTATGTGGTCTGGGATTGGAAGCTGTAACGAAAAATACCATTTAGTTTATAAAGTAAATTGTTTTGAGCAAAAAAGCAGAAAGTCTTCTCACAATGTGGCTATTGAATACCAGAATATTAATAATAATAATTTGGTTCAGATGATTCCTATAAAAATAAGGCATTGGTGTATTATTATAACCTCAGGAACATGCTCAAACATTAGTAGTACTATATTTTCCGTTTGAGAGAGACACTATAGAATGGCATCATCACATTAAATTGCCGTTTCCTTTCAGTAGCAAATAACTTCTAAATCTGCTTCATTGAAAACAGCTCTTAATCATAAAAGTAAGTAAAGGAATTGTATAAAGGAAAATTGATGGAAACTAACCACCATGTTTCAGCTGCTGGTGGAGTAATATATTTTGGAGAAATAAATGTCTATTAACACTGTAAGCCCAAGGATAGCTCGGGGCCTCACATATGTCGCTGTGAACAAATCCTGAGTATAGGGCCTCGAAATTTGTTTCCATAGCAACATGTGTACATGGCATAGCGCTATTTGTTGCTATTCGTAACTCTTCTTGGATCATCTGGCATTGGTTATAGTACGGTATCAAAAAGTCTTAAAGAACCCAGCAGTTTGGTAGGAGAAAAATCCAGCTACCTGCATTTCCTGCATTGTGTTGCACACTATCCATTTTTGGAACACTATGTTGTTGTCTGAACTTTGTTTACATTTGGATATGTTTTCGATAAAATTCAACTGTACTGTTATTTTTACAAGTATCTTAACTGAATATTTGTTCTTGGAATCATAATTATTTTATGATTTGATGTTTCTGTCATGTTTAGTGTAATGTTTGATACAAATGGTAGCAATATTTTTCCTCTTTGAGGTTTTAGGTTATTTTGATGTGGGATCTTGAAATGTTTGCCCCTTGTTTACTGTAGTGAAATTTTTATAATTTTAAAGCTCTAGTTTTTTATTTATTATGATAAGGTACGCTATTTATTGAGGCAAAAAAAATTACTAAGCTAAAACTTTGAATTATAACCTACAATTGGCCAGTCACATGCTTAATAAGAGCATTTTGCACCTAACGTTAAAAGTATTAATGTTCTTTCAATGCTCTTCATTCAATTTCAAAAACATCATAACATATAATAATAATAATGAATAAATATATAGTGAATCTTGTAAAAATGGTGTTACCTTTGAAAAATAAATAAATAAAGATTAAATAGATCTATATAAAGAACATAGCCTTGTGCCTAAATGGTAATGGTATTTCCTACTGGAAAGCACCCATTTTAAACTCTACGATTCCAAACAACATTTATAAGGACAAAATCGAATAACTTACATTTCATCGACTAAGGACTTTTATAGATAAGCTGTGGAACAGAATGATTACATTCACTTGAGTCAAAGTTTGGTTGGTACTACAGCTTTATTTAGTTTCATCAGAGTTTAACAAGTGCATAAACTAAACGTTTATGAAGAACAGTAACATTACCAGTATACCATCAGGTATAGACAGGAAAGACCCATTACAAGAAGGAAGTCGAGCTAGCAAAAAAACAATGGACTGCCCAAAGGATTGAGGAGGCACCGAACAAATGTAAAGCTGCTTGGGATGTAGTCAACACCCATAGAACCTTGCCCAGAAAGCGTATTGACTTTGCGAGTCCCGACACATTTAATAACTTCTTTGTGCATTCAGTCAAGGAGATTGTTGATGACTTGCCACCTGCGACACAGGATCCCATGTATTTTCTGGCCTCTAGGAAGAATCCTGCTCCAACAAACCTCCTGGTTTTTCAACCTATTTCTCCTACCAACTTGATTAAGTTGGTACGCAGTTTCAAACCTTCGAAGAGTCCAGATGTCTATGGTATGTCTACTTTTATGCTCCGCATGGTCATAGATGAGGTTGCAGTTCCTCTCTCCGCTGCCATACAGGAATGCCTGACAGATGGTGTTTTCCCGGAATTTCTAAAAACATCAAGAACAATCCCAGTCTATAAGAAGGGGGACCATTCATCAGTGAGGAGCTATCGACCCATCTCAATAGTACCTACGTTTGGCAAAGTGATCGAGTCAACAATAAAGCCCCAAGTTGAAGCCTTTTTTGAAAATAACCACCTTTTCACAGACATGCAGTTTGGTTTTCGCAAGGGAAAATCTACAGCTGATGCTGTAAACGCTGCCTTTAAGGGCAATGAGTCCATGTCTTTGACCCTGTGCGACTTAAGCCGGGCTTTTGATTGCGTTTCTCATTCCATCCTGATCAAGAAACTAATGTACTATGGACTTGGCGGTGCTGCCCTTGGCGTCATTGACTCTTACCTAAGTAACAGGACCCAACTTGTTTCTATTGATGGGGCCTCCTCAAAGCCACTACAAGTTGAATATGGTGTACCACAGGGGTCTGTCCTTGGGCCCACCCTCTTCTTGATAATGATTAATGATTTGGACGAAAGTGGCAAAACATTGATGTTTGCAGATGACACCACCCTTTTGGCTACCGGTGAGAACGTTGAAGATATACGGGGCATCTCAGAACAACAGCTCTTGTCTGCCACCAACTGGTTTCTTGCCAATAGATTTCAACTTAATGAGGACAAAACTCAGCAGATTATATGCAGCTTGTCCAGACAGCAACAGGAAGTCCAGGACCCTGTAAAACTTCTTGGCTTCATTATTGACGGGAAACTCAGTTGGGAAAACCACATACAGCAGACCACCAACAAACTGTCCCGGATATGTTTTCTGCTCCTGAAACTTAAAAACTGTGTGACGGAATCTTACCTGGTCATGATATATCATGCACTCTTTCATTGCCACATTTCCTACGGTCTACTTCTGTGGGGCCATTCATCACATGCTCTTGATGTGCTCAAACTACAAAAGCGGGCTGTAAGAATTATTACAGCAAGTGAATACCGCGCTCATTGCAAGCCACTTTTTTCCAGGCTTGGAATTTTCACAGTGTTTGGACATTTCATCTTCCTGAGTTTGATGCATGTCAAGAGCAACATAAACATCTTCTCCACTCGTGGTGACTTTCACCCCTACAACACCCGGCAGCGTGGCAATTTAGACGTCCCTAGAGTGCGCCTGTCCAGGTCTCAAGCTGCCTAAAACATCTCGGCAATCAGTTATTACAACCACCTCCCATCTGAGGTTCGTGAGATGGAGTTGCCGGCTTTTAGGAGGGTCATAGCAGACTACATCAAAAGGAGAGCCTAATACTCCACACAGGAGTTTTTAGAGGATAGATTTTTTGATCTGAGGATATGAGTCTGAGCCACCGACCGGAAGTTGTGTCAGTTTTCTTCAGTTTTTGTAAATATATGTTTAAGTTTTATGTATATAATGTAAATATCTATGACGCTGTCAATCCCACAGTGGTGGGTAAAAGATGAAGAAGAAGGTATCAAGGTATCAAGGTATTATTTACTGTATAGGCCTTCTGTTTACCTGAACTAATATCCCATCCACTTCAGGATCATTATTCAACAGATGAATATGCTGGAGCAGATCCTTTTCAGATATTGTGGTTAAACAATGAATTGTTTTGGTTTGAATACCTGAAAAATGAACAGCAATGTTGTATAAAACTTGTTACATTCACAATTAACTAGAGATCGCCTCCTGATCGAAATTCGATCAACAAGAAGCTTAAAAACATTTTAAAATTAAAACATCTGTTCTTCCTGTTTTAGCAGTTGTTTTTACAACAGCTGTCTAATGAATCATTCAATTCTCCTTCCTCCATAAGATTAACATTGGAACTTTGAAAGCCTGTGAAGCGTAGCCCTGGAATCCGATGTGAATTAGAATGTGATTCTGCTCATCTACAGGACTATACCTTTCTAACGGTATGCACGGATTTTTCCTACGTTGCCCACAAGCTGAGAAAAAAGGAGGAAACGAAACATGTTTGCGTATTAATATATAGATAATTAACGAGCCGATACTCGACGAATACAGCTCCAGTCTGAGCGCTAGGCAGATGGTGCAAAACTTGTATAAAATGCATCGTTGTATTTGAATTTGAAAGTAAACTGATGAGTAAACAGAAAAACTAAATAAATTAAAATAACCCTCCTTTCACACGTTTTTAGACGTGCGGGAAAAAATTGTACGATTTAAAACCGTCCAAATACATCGTACTAGTAATTGGCAGCCGGTTAAAAACCGTCGCCGTGTCTGTGTGAAAGGTCTCATAAGATTCTATTGGAATGTTCGCCCTGCGATTTTTAAATGTACGGGCAAAACCGTGATGTGTGAAAGGAGCGTAAGACAGCAGGGAGGCAGGGTATTTTTATGAAGACAGCTGTTTTCATGAAATGAATCATATGTTAGGTAAACTTACTAAATTTTTACTTATATTTATAATACATGGAAACTTTAAAGTAATATAGGGTTGCTTCACCCAATTGAACTGAGGGTGACAAAAATTATTCCATGACATCTAGAGAGAGTTTTCTTTAATTTTACACCTAAATCATCAAAATCGGTTCATAATTAAAGAGTTTTGCTGCTCACAAGCAATTCCTTACGGAATTAGTAAGGTAGATCAGGTCAAATCATGACAGTAGTCCACATCTCTGTATTTATACCTCCATGTATATATTCTTTTTTTAAGTAAATTTACTGTCAAGTTGGTGAAGTGTCTAAATGAATTTTGTTACTGTCAACAATCAAGTGAAAAAGCCTTGAGCTCTTCAAACAAAAACACATTATTTGAAGAGTGGCAATTGATATCGATTATATGTTAAACAATATTGTGGCCTTTTAGAGTTGCCATACCGGTACTAGAACAAATTTATTTGAAATATAGCCTGTTTATTTATTTTAAATAAAAATAAAACCACCCAACAAGGTGAAAGTTTAAGAAGAAATATTTGTAAACTTTGGAGAAATAACCCACCCACTTGCTTGGCGGCCTTCATCTTGTTTTTAACATAAGTCGTGCTGGCTGGGTCTTCACCCACTAGAATGGCCGTAAGTTGGGGCCTTCGGTTCCCTGCGGCCACCCATTCTTCTGTTTCTTGTCGCAGTTCAGAAAGTATTGTGCTGGCAATCTGCCGTCCATCAATGAGCTTAGCTTTGTTCCTGTAAAAAAACATAAAACATAAGTTGATGGATGTATGAATAGGTTGGTGCCAAGTGGATTATACTGAAGATTCTTCACCACATAATACTAAACGAGAGTATGAAGTTGGGTCAGAGAGCCATTTCGCTAGCCTAACAGTTAGTGTCTTGGACTTTAGTTCAAGTGGTAACAGGCTCGATTCGAATATTGGTATGTCCACTAAACTGTTGGGTATTGACCGGTTTACCTTAGAAGGGTTTCTGATTGTACTCTCTACAATACTTGGTGTAGATAAGGGCAAAAATAGGCTATTCTTATAATATTTTATCTAATTATTTTGTATTATTAAACTTGTACCTATATTAAAAGCCTAACTTGACAATATCTTTGAAATACAAACTCTGCAAATAAACGTTAAATTTGAGTTAAACGTGGGGGTCAACTTTATATAGCCTTGAGGCGAAACTTCTTTATCCTCCTCCACCATTATTATCAATGGTTGACATTTCGATTTTGCAACTAAATTCGTTTGATGAAAACAATCCAATCAACATGATATTGAGTTAAGAAATGTATTTAGGACGTATAATAATAATCTAACCGAACAATCTAACCCTAAAATCTCCGTTACTTTTATGCACAGCAATGTTTAAGTATAACAACGAAATCACTGGATCTTGGAAACATTTAAAATACATATTCCCTCATTAATACAAATGGAATAGGCTTCCTTTCTAATTCGTATTTGGCAGCATTTGTGTGACACTATTTTGGGTCTAGTGTAATGAAGTCAACGTCTCCTGATTAAGATTAGGCCCTAACCCAACTCAATTAAGATATACACGTCTACCGGTACAAAATAAACTTTGGTAGGTGGTTTATTTTGTGTTGTTCTTTGATGTTATAAGTTAGGCTAAATTAGTTAAAATTTGATCTTTTTCCAGTTACTTGTTTGATTTGTTTTATTACCGAAAAACATTTTTAATACCTTAGAACAAAACTAAATCGGGTGATACAATCGTCATATTATCGTTTAATTGTAGTAATATAGATAAAATTAAATAGCAATATTATCACAAAATCGAAATGTCAACCATCGGTAATAACGGTGGAGGAGGATAATGAAGTTTCGCTGAAAAAAGGCCTACTATTAATGGACTAAAATCAATAAAGATACAACCACAATCAAAATTTTTAAGATTAGAACCAAATAAGATTCTAAGATTTTTAAGCATGTCTGATAACATTTACATGCTTATTAAAACTTATAGGCGCCTAATGCATCAACCCACATCTTATTACTTTTTGAAACCCTCTCCTTAGCATTGAAAAATTCTCCTGCCTCGTTGTCATGTCCATTTTGTTTGTTTATCCCCTTTGGCAACGACACAGGGGGTGGAAATAACTAAAAAGCGTTTTATCAATAAGCAGGTACCCTATGTAAAAAAAGTTTTATTCAATTACTAAGAAGATATATTTTATGATTAGTCTACAGTGCATAAATTTCATAGAATGCCTTCAGTTAAAAAAAATATTTCAACGATGAAACAATCTCTGAGGCATTCATTAATTAAACTATGCATTGTTACCTGATTGGCGAGGAATGGAACATCATGTTTCTCATTAAGCATTCACATTTTGTAGTTAAACAAGACCTTACAACAATAATTTTAGAAATTAATGTTGTCATTCTGATAATCAATACAAATAAACTTGATTAAAATCCTAAACGGTTCAATCAAGACGAATTTAAGAACAAAAATCGCTTATGAAAGTTGCCAACAAGTCAAATTTTGTGCACAACAATGAATTACCACAAACAAGTTCCGTTGTTGTTAACAAGCTTGACTTGCAGCAGTCACTTGCAGACAGCTCCCAGGTGCCTTGACAACGCGATAAAAAGAATCGTAGGTTATTGATGCAGGCTTGCAATGTGTGAAAATCAGCTGTGAACCATAACACTTCCCTCAATATTGTCTCCAATAAATGAGTAGAAAACTTGGTACTATAACCATTGTCATTAAATATTTCGAGAAGTTATATTTAAAAGGACCCTTTAGTATTACGTTTATTCTGTACAGTGTAATGTTGACACTATATAGTATTTGGATTTCAAATCAAATCAAATCAAATCACATATCTTTATTCACAAATGCACAAGTGTTGTACAATTGAATAGTGTCATACCATAATTAAATTACATTTGCATAAATTAGCTACAATAGTCAGACAACAGTATTCTAACACTAAGAATAAAACTCATCAACTGAATAAAGTACTTTTTCAGTAAGAAGTTCTTTCAACTTTCTTTTAAAAACCTTATTACTTTTTTCGTTTTTTATAGATTTTGGGATATGTTTATAAAATTTCTGGCCCATGTACGAGGGTTTTTTGGCATAAAATTCAAGACGATGATGATTAGGGATAATATGAGACCTATATCTAGTGTTATATTTGTGTGTTGCAGCATTTTCTGAAGTAAAATGTGGATGGTTTATGTATAAACAAATTGTGTCATAAATATATTGCCCATAAACAGTGATTATTTTTAATCTTTTGAAGTGCTCTCTGACAGATTCATTAGTTTTTAATTTAGAAATTATTCTAATAGATTTCTTTTGAAGTTTCAGAATTTGATCGAGATTTGTGTTTTTTGTTGATCCATATAAACAAAGGCCATATTGTATGTGAGAATGAATGTAAGCAAAATATATTTTTCTTAAAGTTGTTGTTTCACACAGAAAAGACATTTTTTTTAACGCATATATTCCGGAGTTAATTTTATGTATTAGTTTGTCAACATGATCGTTCCATTGCAAGTTTTCATCAATAATTAATCCTAAGAAATTAGCTTTGCTCTTTATTTCTAATGGTACACAATCAATGGCAATGTTGGGTTGGTGTACTTTTTTATTTTGAATAGTTTTGAAATTTATAAAATTTGTCTTTCCAGAATTTAAGTTAAGATTGTGATTAATAAAGTACTCAGATATGTTAGCCAATTCAACAAAGGAAATAACTTCTATCTGCTCTTTTGAGTTTGCTGATATCTTCAGATTAGCATCATCAGCGTAAAGACAAAGATTGTTTTTTGAGATTTGGGAAAATGTTTGAGCAATATTCTTAATATAAGAATATTGATTTATTAGCATAAATTGGTACTGCCTTTACCAAATACGCATAATCTCAACATATGATCATTTATGTGTTTGATAACTTTACAGAATTTCAGTAAAAAAAAAACTTTTTTGAACACTCCTTTAATACTATGTTTTGGTCATTGACTATGGATACTACTATAGTATCCATAGTCAATGGTTTGGTATATACATCTATTTAAAAATGAGAGTATTTATAACTTTTTTGAAAAATTTTCTTAAAATATTTTTATTTGTCTTGAGGAATATGAGGATTTTATTTAATTCCTTGCTATTTCGATTAAAGTGGTGGGGAAAGGCACTTCCCCGATGTCAGCTTTAATTTGCTGATTTGCTGGCGATAGCTAGTGATGGCAAAATAAAATCGATTTTTCGGAAAAATCGATTTTTACCATTCGATTCATCGATTCTTAGACATCGATTTTTTCAAGACGATAGTTTTGGAGATCGATTTTTCCTACTAAAAATATCGATTTTAAAATCGGTCGGGTAAAAGACAAAGAATTGCGTTTTTTACTCCTCTAAAACAGTTTATTTAAAGATCCTAACCTTAGTTTGGCTTTAAATTTACAAAATTTCTTGAATCAGAGCCAAATCTCAAAGTAAAATAATTTAGTATTGGCTGTATGGCTGTATATCGTATTGGTGCAAGGCCATTTCTAGTATTCTAGTAGAGTTTACTAGGGAATAGAGATGGCCGTGATTGTTGCTATGACTATCGCCGCGACACTCATTTCGCATCGGCCAAAATATCATGTAAAGTATATGTATACTCTATCATACCTTTTTATACAAAACAGTTAAAAATAGAGTTCATCCTTTGATTTTGTTAAAATTTGCTATTATTAAAATTTAATTGAAAAATAGAGGCTTTGTTACCGAAGATTAGACTGTTACGGTTCTGTTCAAGATCGGCAACCAACGATAGTAAAATAATTTTTACTGTAAAATAAAATATTTTAATAGTCCTTGAATGACGTTAAAACATGTATAAATTCCCGACTCCATTGACTTTATTTGAATTTGTGTTTATCTATAGCCAGCTTTCCAATCCCAATACATGTTCCAATTCTATAGCTTAAAACAAAAACTGTGTTTATTCCAGTCTTGCGATGTTATACGCAATTTAAATCTTACAGCATTTGAAGTACGGTAATTTAAATCATTTTGTTTTAGTCTTCGATCTAATATATCTTCTCAATAAACAAATAATGGTTTATTTTCATAACTCTATTTTATTTCAAACGAAATAATGTAGTGTATTCCTTACATGCCTAGAGGATAAGTTAATCATTGATTTTTCCTATAAAATCAGTGATATAATCAAAGGTGTGACCATTGACTACAAATACTGTCATATTATCAGTATTAATTAAATATTTGTTGGTTATATTTTTACTTCCTGGTATAACTTATAGTCATTTTAAAAGCGTCGATAAAAAATCAATTTTCTTAAAACATCGATTTTTTGTCCACGATTTTTATCGAAATCGATTTTACTCCTTCGATACACCGATATATCGAAAAGTCGATTTTTCGCCACTCTCTAACGAACAAATATAAGTTTGCAAAACATATGTACTTCACCCCATTATGCCTCAAGTGCACTCTAGGACAGGAAGAAACCATCGAACATATACTGTTTACTTGCCCCCAATATTTTTCAGAAAGAAAACAATACCTCAAACACACTATCAGCAAATATAAAACCGACATAAAAAATGCGCTGAAAGCCAATGACCCAGAGACCTATGACGAGTTAAATACCTTTCTATATGCCTCCAAAATTACACTTTAATATAACCAACCCAGTCACATTACAACCACTCACTTCTCGACAACACTCACTACTAACAACTTACCTGGTATCTTGGGTTCTTCCATCCGTGGCCTCACCTTTTCGGATAGGATAAGCCTGACGGGCCCCTGGCTGAGAAGACTGACCTATCCCTTACCTAGCTCCCACCACAATCCTCCCTTAGAGAATCCTTCTTTCGAACACAATCAACACAACCTTTGATATGAAACAAGTGTCTGAATAACAAAATAACAAAAATTTTCTTAACATTACAGAATTTTAAACATTAGTCACTAACACAAATTAATAATCAAAACAGTCAGCAACCATTAAAAGAACTACGAGGCTACATGGAAATTCCAAGCCTGCCGGTGGCAAAAAAGAGAAAAAAAAGAAATTTTGCCATCACTAGAGCTGTCTTCTACGGAAGCCCTGAAGGGCCAAAGAGTAAGCGGTCATTTTTTATACCGCCGTGTTTGAAACACGGCGAGCCGTGTTTCAAAGACGGCGAGCCGTGTTTAAAAGTCGGCGAGCCATGTTTGGAAGACGGCGAGCCGTGTTAGAAAGTCGGCGATCGCCGTGTTAGAAAGTCGGCGAGCCGTGTTTGAAAGTCGGCGAGAAGTATATGAAATTCGGCGAGCATTTTGATAAATTAACTAAGACTTATAATTAAAAGCTTTTTTATTGACTCTTAAACGGATTTTCATCCTCTTATTGAATTAAAAATAACCAAGACAATCAAATCTCTGGAGCAAAAATAGTCTGTGCATTTGTTATGACGACCATAACCAAACAGTTTTCTTTGTTTTTGGGACCTCTGATTTCAAAGAAATCTGGCATGAAAGTTGTAATATTTTTTAATTAGTTTGCAAATGAGATTATATCTAGTCATATACCTAATCTAATATCAGATTTCTATAATTATTACTCTTAATTACTTTATCAAAATACTCGCAGAATTTCAAATACATCTCGCCGCCTTTAAAACACGGCTCGCCGCCTTTCAAACACGGCTCGCCGCCTTTCAAACACGGCTCGCCGACTTTCAAACACGGCTCGCCGCCTTTCAAACACGGCTCGCCGCCTTTCAAACACGGCTCGCCGACTTTTAAAGACGGCTCGCCGCCTTTCAAACACGGCTCGCCGACTTTTAAAGACGGCTCGCCGACTTTCAAACACGGCGGTGTAAAAAATGACCGCTTACTCTTTGGCCCTTCAGGGCTTCCGTAGTCTTCACCTCTCACGACCATCATCTTCACTCAAATTAATAGCTCCGTCGTCTCTAGTGATGGCAAAATAAAATCGATTTTTCGAAAAAAATCGATTTTTACCATTCAATACATCGATTTTTTGTTCACGATTTTTTATCGAAATCGATTTTACTCTTTCGATACATCAATATATCGAAAAATCGATTTTTCAAGAAATTTTGCCATTGTAGTGATGGCAAAATAAAATCGATTTTTCGGAAACATCGATTTTTAGCATTCGATACATCGATTTTTTGACATCGATTTTTTATTCACGATTTTTTATCGAAATCGATTTTATTCTTTCGATACATCGATATATCGAAAAATCGATTTTTCAAGAAATTTTGCCATCACTAGCCTCGTCTCCGTACGGAAGCCCTGAAGGGCCAAAGAGTAAGCGGTCATTTTTTACACCGCCGTGTTTCAAACACGGCGAGCCGTGTTTGGAAGGCGGCGAGCCGTGTTAGAAAGGCGGCGAGCCGTGTTTGAAAGGCGGCGAGCCGTGTTTGAAAGGCGGCGAGCCGTGTTTGTAAGGCGGCGAGCCGTGTTTGGAAGGCGGCGAGCCGTGTTTGAAAGGCGGCGAGCCGTGTTGTAAAGTCGGCGAGATGTATTTGAAATTCGGCGAGTATTTTGATAAAGTAATTAAGAGTAATAATTAGATATCTGATATTAGATTAGGTATATGACTAGATATAATCTCATTTGCAAACTAATTAAAAAATATTACAACTTTCATGCCAGATTTCTATGAAATCAGAGGTCCCAAAAACAAAGAAAACTGTTTGGTTATGGTCATCATAACAAATGCACAGACTATTTTTGCTCCAGAGATTTGATTGTTTTGGTTATTTTCAATTTTATAAGAGGATGAAAATCCGTTTAAGAGTCAATAAAAAAGCTTTTAATTATTAGTCTTAGTTAATTTATCGAAATGCTCGCCGAATTTCATATACTTCTCGCCGACTTTCAAACACGGCTCGCCGCCTTTCTAACACGGCTCGCCGCCTTTCAAACACGGCTCGCCGCCTTTCTAACACGGCTCGCCGCCTTTCTAACACGGCTCGCCGCCTTTCTAACACGGCTCGCCGCCTTTCTAACACGGAAGCCCTGAAGGGCCAAAGAGTAAGCGGTCATTTTTTACACCGCCGTGTTTGAAAGACGGCGAGCCGTCTTTAAAAGTCGGCGAGCCGTGTTTTTAAGGCGGCGAGCCGTGTTTGGAAGGCGGCGAGCCGTGTTTGGAAGGCGGCGAGCCGTGTTTGGAAGGCGGCGAGCCGTGTTTGGAAGGCGGCGAGCCGTGTTTGAAAGGCGGCGAGCCGTGTTTTAAAGTCGGCGAGATGTATTTGAAATTCGGCGAGTATTTTGATAAAGTAATTAAGAGTAATAATTATAGATATCTGTTATTAGGTTAGGTATATGACCAGATATAATCTCATTTGCAAACTAATTAAAAAATATTACAACTTTCATGCCAGATTTCTATGAAATCAGAGTTCCCAAAAACAAAGAAAACTGTTTGGTTATGGTCATCATAACAAATGCACAGACTATTTTTGCTCCAGAGATTTGATTGTTTTGGTTATTTTCAATTTTATAAGAGGATGAAAATCCATTTAAGAGTCTATAAAAAAGCTTTTAATTATTAGTCTTAGTTAATTTATCAAAATGCTCGCCGAATTTCATATACTTCTCGCCGACTTTCTAACACGGCGATCGCCGACTTTCTAACACGGCTCGCCGTCTTCCAAACACGGCTCGCCGACTTTTAAACGCTGCTCGCCGTCTTTGAAACACGGCTCGCCGTCTTTGAAACACGGCTCGCCGTCTTCTAAACACGGCTCGCCGTGTTTCAAACACGGCGGTGTAAAAAATGACCGCTTACTCTTTGGCCCTTCAGGGCTTCCGTACCGTCCGTCTGCTACGCAAAAGAAAAAAAATTGGTTGCTTCATTTTGTTGTGATTGGGTTGTGTTGTACAGGTTAGGTTAAAGTCGAGAAACGTGATTGAATTATTGCCTTTTACGAATTAAGAAGACTTGTAATATGTCTTAATCAAACAGGAGTCATTTTAGGAAGATAACTTGATTAAGAAAATATGTCAATGCTAGCAGAAAAGAAAAGGCGTGAAAAGTGGTCCTTGAATCCACGTGGGAAAGCATGGAGTGAAGGTATGCCTATTTCACCCTCTATACTTACTTACTTTACTCCCTCGTCCTTTAGGACCCCACCTCTGGGGCATAGGACCAGTCATATTTTTGTCTTTAGACTCGTTAGGGAAGAATATATAGTATACCTACAGAGTATGTATGTATCGTATGGCATTCATAGCCAGCCACCAACTACTGGAAAATATAAAACATTCTCAGCGGTGCATACAACCTGAGTCAAAACATTTAAAACTAAACTAAACACAAAAAGTTATGATCTCTCTTTATAAAGCTAAATCCAGGGCGCTAAGCCATTGCAGCCCAGCTTCACTTGCACAATGCAGCCCAATTAACCCTTCGGGGAAAGCCCTCAAAGGACACTCTATGATGACTATGTAAGTCATAGTCTGGATCTCCGCTCCATAGCCACATGACTGGTTTTCTGTCATTCGCCATTTGTATTTCCAATAATTACATCTTCCCACTCCAGTGCAGAATTGATTGAGAACAGTCCACTGCTTCTGAGGAATATCCATACCACTTACTGCTAAGGTTGGGTCAGCACAAAGCAGTGGTTCCCAGAACTTGTGCATTGGCTCCCCATGTGGAGCCAGCAAGGTGATGGACAATGTTAGTCCTAGCTCTTACCTTGGCTGCTATCTTTTGTAGGTGGCTTTTGAATGTGAGAGACTGATCTAAAGTGACTCCCAGGTACTGTGGGTGGTCATTGTGCTTTAGCTCAACACCTACACAGTAATCATAGTATTTTACACTCGACTCAGTATTTTACACTCAGATTTTGCATTCGACAATTAAAATCCAGACAAATATTGGAAAAAATAAATAAATCGGCAAACAAAACAAAGGCTATTTGGGCAACAATAAGAGAAAATGTAAATTGTAAAGAAAAGAAAACCAAAGAAATAAAGCTCAATGATGATAACGGACAAATAGTAAATGACCCGACCACAGTAGCTAATATGTTCAACAAATTTTTTATAAACGTAGGAGCCTCTACTGGAGTAGTCATAATTATGTAGTCACATAATAAGAGACTCACTTTTCCTTCATAAGACTGACGTAAAAGACTGACGAAATAGAGTTGAAAAACAAAAAATCGGCAGGTGCAGACGAAATATCACCCTCGATAGTTAAGGATGTTGCAAAAATAATATCCAAGCCCCTCAGCCACATAATAAATACTTCATTTCTAACAGCAACATTTCCAAATTCACTGAAGTCATCAATAGTAAAGCCCATTTATAAAAAAGGAAACGAGAGAATCTGTGACAGTTTTAGACCAATAACACTAATATCCACAATATTCAAAATATTTGAAAAAATTACACTCAGGAGACTAACAGCATTTCTAGATAAAAATCAAATTTTATTTCGTACAGTAACCAGTTTGGGTTTATCAGAGGGAAGTCTACTACCTCTGCTATATGTTCACCCTGATATCCAACGTGGTGAAGGCCCTTGATTCAGGTGACAAATCAATAGGCCTTTTTTTTGACCTTAGCAAGGCCTTTGATACTGTCAACCACACGCTGCTCATAGAAAAACTTAGTTTGATAGGAGTGAGAGGGCTGGCACTAGATTGGTTTGCTTCCTATCTGCAGGGAAGAGAGCAGGTTGTCCAAACAGAGGGGGTGGATGGCTCTGGTTGCGCTCGACCATATGCTTCTACTCAGGGAATCACTTCTTGTGGAGTTCCTCATGGATCCGTACTTGGTCCCGTGCTGTTTTTAATTTATATTAACAAACTGCCAGCATGCGTACAAACCGGTACGGTCTGCCTTTTCGCGGATGACTCTTCGGTAACCCTGTTCGGCTCAAGTGTAGAAGATTTGGAAATAAAAACCTTTGTTGAGGCATGCAATCTGAAGCAGTGGTTTGACTCAAACCTGTTGAGTCTCAACTCAAACAAAACCCAATTTTTGAACTTTTCCATCAGGAAAAACCAACACACAAGCCTCCTTTTCGATGATGTTCATCTTGACTCATCAAACGAGGTTAAATTTCTTGGCCTAACACTGGATAACCAGCTTCGTTATCACTCCCATATTGATGCAGTGTGCCATCGTCTAAGCACAGGCATTTTCATCTTGAGGCGACTTTCTAAAATTTCTGGCCTAGAGCTTCTTTTGACTGTTTACTATGGCATTATCTATCCCCATTTGGTATATGCGGTACCGATATGGGGTTGTGAAAGTCAAAGAACCCTCTTCCTGTTCCGTTTGCAAAAGAAAGCAATCAGGGCCATTCACATGATTGATCGCAGGACTTCATGCAGAGAGTTTTTCCGTTCTTCAGAAATATTAACCTTCCCATCAATCTATATATTAGAGACCCTCACCTTTTAAAAAAATAACTTCTCTTCTTTCAATACTGGACCTTCTAATTGCTCCTACGCCTTGCGTAGTAGTTCAAACTTAAAATTTCCCCGGAGGCATTCTACAACCTTCTTCACTAAACATCTTCTGTATAACGGTGTCCGCCTTTTTAATTCTCTTCCACACAATCTTCAGGTTGAGTCAAACCCAGCTACCTTCAAAAAGCGATTGAAAGCAATGCTCCTGTCAGGCTGCTACTACAGTGTTCAGGAATTTATTGCTGACGGGAGATAATGTATACCATTAAAAAAAAATATATACTTCGGCTTGCCAAAAAATAGCAAATTTTACTAAAAGGAATACTCCACAACGGTAGTGGTCATGGTAAGATTTAAGCCCGGGACCATGTTACGTTTTCAATTTGAGCTCCCCAGAAGCCAAAAACACCATTTGTTAATATTAACAAATGTGTGATTGGGCTATGTGTGTATGTGTGTGTCCGTGGTACTGATAACTTTTGAAGGGGACCTCTGATTTTGATGAAATTTGGTATGAAGGTGTAAAACCAGGTCTGTTTTCTTGAGTCCACGAACCAGCATGATCGGGTTATGGGAACAGGGTTTTATAGTTTTCAAAGGGGTCAAAAACGTGTTTTTGGAATTTTTGGACAGCAAAATTAAAAAACTTTAACCAGACCCAATACCATTTTGTAAGAGCTTAAAAAAAAGTTATTATTTTGAATTTTTAACTTTGTTTAACAGGTTACTTATAAAATCTAAAAATAGGTTAAAACCTATTCCTTAGGGAAAATTCCATTTAATCTCATGGAAAATCTACTAAACAATGTATCTCGCTTAGTCACAATCATAATACCTGAAATAAAAATTCCCATGTGATTAAACTCACCATCGTTTAAAACTCTATGAAACAAAGACAATTTCATGCCGCAGAAAAGTTTTTAGAAAAAATCCCTGATAAAATTAAAAATGAGGCTAATCCAAGTACGGTAAGTAAATAAAAAAAAGAAACAAAAAAATACAGCTGATGGAGTAACTTTGACATTCACTTTGACTTTCTTGATATAACTTGGTAAAATTTGGTATGTACATTACAAAATATATGTCATGGTTAACTTAATAAAACCGCTTTAAATTGACCGCATTAGAATTATAGTTTTAGTAATTAATCCCAACCAATAATTCTTTTCAATTAGTGGCCTAAACGTTATGTTATTAATAGTCATACTACCTTTAAGAACTTGATACCGTACTGTTAATTGAAAACTAATGATTGTGCTTTTTTTTATAGATCAGAATAAGTTTGGACAACGTTTAATGGAAAAGATGGGGTGGAAAGCTGGTCAAGGGTTAGGAGTTAATAGCCAAGGTCAAACTGATATTGTCAAAGCTAGAGTGAAAAATGACAGCAAAGGTAAGTTTTCTTGTTTTAAAAAACTAAGTTCAAATAGCCTTTTTCATTTGCCTGTATTTGGAAGTGTTAAACTTAGTTAAGAATATGTTCTTGTCTTCAACCAAATAGGCCCTACAATGTGTCTCTAACAAGTCAGTACAGGTAGTCTATGCAGTGACATTGCTAGTCTTCCTAAACAATTTTATTTAAGAAAATTAATTTTATTTAGTGATCAAACTTTGGGCGAAGCAATGGTAAACTAAATACAATTGTCTTTAAGTCGTTCATTTTAAGAAATAGGCTAAATTATACTTTAATTTACTTAAGCAATCTATTTAGAATTATTTCCATTAAAATAAGTATAAACATATATTTTTAATGCAATATAGGCTATATTTTAATGGTTATATTGAAACGGTGCCAAATGCAGTATTTCGTTACTGTTTTCGCTAAGAAAACATGTTTGTGGAAGGGTTAGGGAGTGTGGTCTCGGAAGGGGAGAGGCTGTTTTCAAGATCACACAGCCAATTGTACACCTTGCTATATGGCAACTGCCCAGCCGTCATATGCCAGTCATGTCAGTTTGCTGACCCTGAGTGGTACTCAGTGATTGTATTATAACACAGACAGCTGCGTTTCTGTTACGTGTTAAGTTACAGCTTAGGAATTAGCTGAAAAAAACCAACCAATACCACAGTTTTAAAGCCCATCACACATTTTTTTTAAAAAGCTCAAATAATGCCTGATGTTTTTTCTGCACGCATGTTGCTATAAATAAAATACAATAGATTATTTGAATCTAAAACAGTGTTTTAAATTCATCTCACTTCAAGAAACCTTACTACAAAAGAGAAAACAATTGGATGAACGGATCGAAGAGGAGTGAAATCCTCATACATGACTGTTGGTCGCTCAGTGTAGTGACAAATCCTGATTTCATTGACCGACGATTACGTTCGCGAGAAGCCTCAGATCGACTTCAAACTTTCACAGTTGATTTTCGGCATAATTCGTAAGGTCAAGTTCGTTCCTGAAAAGTAATAAAGTAATGAGACGTAATTTAATTTCCCATGAGAAATGTATTGTGGGCTGTAAATAACGGTGCTTAAGGCTATGTTAAACGGTGCTTGAGTTGTTTGTTGTCAGACATGCAGTAAGTATGTGTTGTGGAAACTGTTTTCTGCCTGTTGCACTGTAATTGTACTAAATATAATACAATTTGTTGTTTATGAAATATTTCAAAATAGGTTATGAATACTATAAAAGATATATTTTGTATTATTAACAAACAATAATAAAAAATATATTTACTAAAATAATAAAATTTGTAAAAAGTGCCTACTGGTAATCAAATATCTTGAATGAAAAAAAAAACTTAAACCTTTTTCTATTTAGTTAATATGTGTAATGTTAGATGTGTTATTTTTTATTTATTTATTTTGTCATAGCGTGGAACTAGGATTATTTGGCTTATGTTGCCGTTCATCCAACATAAGCCAAATACGCGTGGAGTACGTGTGGAACAAGCGTACTCCAAGCATACAATTTTAACAAATTCTTTACTTAAATAGTGCTTAATGAACATTTTTTAAACTGATTTTGATAATCTGCAAGGGGTCCAGTCCCAATGAATCCAGATTATTGACATTCTAATGTAATGCTTTTCAGGTTTGGGATTCAAGGAAAATGGAGAAGAGTGGCTGAAGACAACAAGTAATTTTGACAACTTACTGGAAGAGCTGGCTAGCAGCCAAGAGGATAGTGGAGATGGAAGTCAGTCGGAGACACCGGCCTCCCTTGAAGACCGGTCTAAGAAGTCTAGAGCACGTGTTCAGTGAGTTATCACATCTTACTATTTTTCTGAATTGTATTTAATATTTTTTCACAATCTTTTTGGTGGGAAAAAACATTTTGAGGAGGCCGTGGCCTGGATAATTGAGCATTCAGGATCTGCACATGAGAGTCCTTCGACTCATTGTTCTTCTTCAATGGACCACCGTAAAATCTTCTTCAATGAATCATCGTGGTTTACTAAGACCTCGCTGTAAAGAGTCAAAGCAGTAGTATGACTGTTTAAAAGGGTCCATCCTTTTGTTTCTCCTCACAATTTATGAAAATATTTATGATGTTTTGTAGCAGTCTCATTAACACGTTAACCACAATGTTTTTAACAATGTACAATGTACGTTTTTACCACAATGTTAAAAAAAAATCGTAACCACAGCCCGCCGCCGCAATTTTGCGGCGGTCGAGTTCTACTGAGAGCGCATATCTGCGGCGGCTGGGCTCATTAAAATAGACTGCCGCCGCATATCTGCGGCGATGGTTCCATGATAATAAATACAAAATTTCTTCAGTGCGGTCTATTTTAATGGTCAGACAGTTTAGGCGCGGTCTACAGGATAGTCCGCCGCATATGTGCGGCGCTTGGTCTGTGGCTAAAACGATCACTGACGTCACTAAAATGTTTTACGTACATTTTTATTTAATGTATTTTTGAAAGTAACATTTTTTAACGTATTTGATATATCTTTACACAAATCAACTCTCTTATATGACACATTGAAAAAGTTTATTGTGTAAGAAAAATGTATAAACATTTGCATTTTGTAAACTTGTAAAACATTATAATAATACTACGTAAATGAATTGTAAACAACTCTTTTTGTAAACTAAATATTTCAATACAATGTTTTTATGTATAAGCCATATTAAATTTTTCGCTTTTCATAGGTTATGACTAAAAATAAGGTTATATTAGTGCCGACGTTAACATGCGTCACTTAGTCTCTGACCATGCGCCGCAAATGTGCGGCACTCAAAAAATTGCCAAAAATGAAGAGAAAATTGTATATATTTTTTTATTTAATGAAATTAAGATATTTTGAAGTATGAAAACTAATTTTGGACGTTTTCTATTCGTGGTCTGTGGCATAAATCACAACCACTAGGGCCGGTCTACAGGGAAGTCCATGATTATTTTCGTGGGCTGTGGGATTGGCCGGACCGCCGCATATATGCGGCGGCTGGTAGCAAACGTGTTAACCTACAAACAGTAGTATTTGTATTTGAATTTAGTTAGCTTCTTTCTTAAGTCAAGTCAAATCAATCTTTTTTTCAAACATACAACAAAGTGTACAAGAATGCGCCTTACACTAAAAATACGACTAAAAAAAAGCGGTGCAAAATGAATTTTTCATTAGTCTAACTTCAACTTGTTGTCAGAAATTTGTTGTGCCTTTTCAAAGGACAAATTTATTTTGGCGTTTTACCTACACCTTAAGCATCTTAACTATGTGTTAATATGTAGGATGATGGGGCCTGCCATGAGATTCTTGATGATAAAATTTCCTTGTTATGCTTTAGTTGATCTATTTTGTTATCCATTCTCTACACTTGGGTGATCAAAGAGTACTTAGGTACTATTGTGTTCTTGTTATAATACATAGCTAGAAGACGGAACTTTGCAATCCTGTATAGAGGTTACCTGGCATCTGGTTCAGGCATTTATCGCCTGTAGGTTACTTGAGGGTGTAAGATTCCACTCTTTAGATGGTAACACGTTCAAGTCCTCTATTTTAAGCCTTTTTTTAGTTAAATTTGAAGGATGTGTTTATGTTTAAGACTTCCAAACAGCTACTATGGACAGTAATTGATGCCAAATTGTAACGAGAAAAGGCAGTCTGTGATGACTTTACCATAGAAGTGTTGAATGTTATGTCTATTATTATCATATGTTTTTCTGTTTATGTTCTAAAATACACTTATAAATAGTTATACAAGTTCAAATATGTGTGTAATTGTTTATATTTTATTAATACTTACTTTAATTGGCTATACTTAAATCAATTAGAGTAATTGCCTTTGTTCGAGAGAAAATATTCTCTTGCGCCTCATGCTGGGGTACAGTCGTATTTTGATTATCGGTGACTTCAACTGTGACCTACCAAAACGTCACGATACTCGTCAACTGACCAACACGTTTGAATCCTGCAATATAATTATACCCTTACTGGACCTCGCACACCACACTGCCGATGCCGAAACCCATTTAGATTTAATGATTGTTAGTGATCCCCAAATTTCTGTCCACCATGGGCAACTTCGAGTTCCTGCGATCTCCTGCCATGATTTGATTTATTGTACCCTTTCAATGAGAGCACCAAAACTTGGTCATCAAATAATAAGGTAGCCTACATAAATTTTTGTCATTTTAATGAAGACATGCTTTTGTCTGACGTCCTCCAAACACCTTGGCATCAAATTCACCCTATTTAGTCAGTTAATGATATGTTCGATTGCCTAAGTAGCACTGTTTTGGAGCTTTTTGACAAACATGCCCCCTACTATGACCCGAAGGGTCAGTAAAGATCATCCAGTCCTTTGAATCACTGACGACATCCTGAGTTTTTGCTCATCAGGACTCAGTTTATCGTTGGGCCAAAAGATCTAGTGATGCTGGGCTAATGGCCCAATATCGTCAACATTGAAATCAAGTCAAACGACAACTTTGCAATACCAGGGTTCGATACTTTCACAGATTATTTTCAAACAGGACGCAGTCTTGTACGGCTCTCTGGCGTAATATAAAAAAGTTTGGCATTTTGAAGCAAGAAATAAATGTACCTATTTCCGTTCCATTAGATAATTTGAATGATTACTTTTTCACCAAATTCAAATTGTGTAATAATGCAGGACTATTTAAGAGAAATTGATTTGCAGAGTGGTTTAAATCTCAATCCCATTTAGTTTTATTTTAGTCCTATTTTTCAAATAGATGTTTTTAAGGCTGTAAGACGTATTAGGTCCAATACCACTGGTTCTGACAACATTCCTATTTTTTTTATTAAACAAATTTTATTTGTTCTCCTCCAAATGACTCTCATTTATAATAACTCCCTCAGAAAAAGAATTTTTCCAGAAAAATGGAAGTTTGCTCTAGTTCGCCCCTTGAATAAGATCTCATCCTCATCCCTCGGGACAGGCCTATTAGCATCCACATAGTTCAGTGAAAAAATAGTTCACATACAGAACCTAACCCCTTCCAGTCAGGCTTCCGTAAATTTCACAGTACTGAAATAGCATTTTTAAAGATTACTGATATAAGATTAGCTATGGATCACAGTCAATACACTTTGCTAATGTTGTTTGACTTAAACTGTTATGGTTTTCAGATATTCCAGTATCTTGGTCAAATCCATTTAAAGCTCCCATTCACCCATGGGAAACTCCAAAAGAAAATCGGGAAAGAGTACACATAGATTACTTTCATGATGAATAAGCCCCTGAATCACTGATATTAGCAATAAACGGTTTTAAATACCTTTGCACTGTCAAGTGATCCTTGTTTGGTTATTTGCTACTAAAGGCTTTGGTCCTCTAATGAGTCTATTTTCAAGTGTAGAACATCAAGATAACTAACTACTTGATGTTCTACACTTGAAAATCGACCCATAGAGGCCCGAAGCCTTTAGTAAAAATTATCGGTGTTCTACTGTATAAATTTTGACAGTATAAAGGTCTTCTTACATTAATTGAGTATGTGCCCAAAAATTTGGTTTATGTTACAAAAATAAGTGCTGGCTTATAAGTTGAGATCGATTTCTTAAAATGTATAATAAATCAGTAGAATAATATGAACTAGAGATCGCCTCCTGATCGAAATTTGATCAAAATTTCATTTGATCTGGATCCAAGAAGCTTAAAAACATTTTAGTTGTTTTTACAACAGCTGTCAAATGATTCATTCAATTCCCTTTTATTCAATTCTTCCAATTCCCTCCATAAGATTAACATTGGAACTTTAAAAGCCTGTGGGGCGTAGCCCTGGAGTCCGATGTGAATTAGAATCTGATTCTGTTCATCTACAGGACTATACCTTTCTAATGGTATGCGCGGAATTATCCTACAAAAAATAAGACATTTTATTGACCATTAAGTATACCACAGTTAATACAATAGGTCTCGTTGTATTAACTGCTCTTAGGTCATGATGTACACAAGCTGAGAAAAAAGGAGGAAATGAAACATGCTTGCATTTTAATATATAGATAAATTATGCCCTAATAAATTATAAGTAAAGTAAAATCTTGCAATGAAGTTGTTGTTGCATTTACTAATATATTTTCTCATCTTTTTTAGTTACCATAAATTTACAAGAGGCAAGGATCTAAGTCGATATTCCGCAAAAGATTTGGCATCAATCATAGGACCTGACGTAATTAAAGGAAAAAATGAAGAAGAATCTAAAAGTGATTACACACAAAATCAAATCAATAAAGGCAGTTTGGAAGAATACTTTAACAAAAAATCCAAGTCAAAAAAGAATGAACAAGTTGATGAAAATACCCCTAAAGATGACAATGTTCCAAAAGATTCAGAAGAAAACGTTAAAAGCAAATCAAAGAACAAGAATGAGGACATTGACAATTTTAATGCAGATCCTGAATTTGCTTTAGATCCTGAACCAGCTGATGTAGTTTCACCAAAGAAAAGAAAAAAGAGAAGTAAATCAAATAAAAATGAAAATGAAAATGAACAAAACCCTAATGAAGCTGAACAAAAGCTGAGAATTGATAATGCTAAATCTGAAAATGATCATCTTAGTTTTGAGACTGAAGTTAAACGTGAAAAGAAGAAAAGAAAAATTATTTGTGATTTTGAAAATGGTACCGCTGAACTTAATGAAAATAATTTGGATATATCTGTGTTATCCAAAAAAGTAAAAAAAGAAAAAGAAACTGTGATTGAAACAGAAATGTGTGAACCCCCGACAGATCCCACTATTACTGAGTGTTCCAAAGTTTCAAAGAAAAGAAAAAGAAAGCAAGAATATTCTTCTGAAAGTTTTATTGGAGACAATGTTGTATCAAATGAAGGAGAAGAAATGGGGATTGAAGGAGAATCTAAAAAGAAGAAGAAGAAGAAGTCAAAAAACAAAGACGAGGATATCCAGGTTGAGATGACAGAAGAACAAGTTGGAAAAGATGTTGAAACATCAACCACAAGTGAGCAGGTAAATAACGATCTTGGTAGTGAAGTTGATATCCCTACAAGTAGCTATGTAAAAAAGAAGAAAAAACATAAAAAAGATAAATATGAAAATAATTAACATGTATAGTGTTAGAGTTACATTTACGTAATAAATGTAAATTATTGAATAATCAAGGTTTTAATTTTTCATTCTCATCCCACTAATCAAAACATTTTAGTATTTTGTACTCTCTATGGCATGTTAGATTAGAAAGTGTTAAATTAAAATCAGTGAAGATTATTTTTTTTTATCTGCACAATTTGTTACCTTTTAAATGTAATGAACAACAGTTCATTTTGTTGTATTATGAATTTAAAATTAGTGGCGGCTATCCCAGAAGGACTCCCAAATGCCCCCCTCCCATCACCAAGTAAATATGGATTAAAATGAGATAGACCGGGTTTTGATGCTCTGTCCGGTGTGTGGTCCAGGGTTGTTAAATACTGTCCGGAGTCTTCAATAATTTTTGCAATATTGTTAAGTTTGGTCTCAAAACATATTTTTTTAGTAATATAGGTTACATGTTTTCCTTAAATTTGATTTTTTCTTGGTGAGCGATTAGGTAAAATAAATAATGAAACCAACAACTATGTAAACTAGCAATGTTTGCAAACAGTTTGTCTACAGGCAAAGGCTAATCAGTTGTCTGTGTGATTGAGTAAGGTGATAACCATGAAATGTTACTATTAACGATAAGCCTTGTATTACTAAGATCTGTATCCCTTCCTCATGAATGCTCCATTGGATTGAAATCAAGAGTATGACTGAGGAATAAATCTAGGCGATTTTGAAATAGTTTTGCTTTCTTTAGGAAATTTGAATAAAATATTATTCAGTAGAATAAAGTAATTTTTGTAGAGTTCAGTTTGAATGTTTTTTATTGTGATCAACTCAATATTATATCGGTTCATAGCTGCTGAAACAGGCTCTGTTTCTCACAATATATTGCGTAAAATATGTTGACGTTTTATAGCTCTAAAACATATTATTTTCCTTAATTTATATTTCCCTAGGCATTTGGGGGAAGGACAGGGGGATAAGAGCATCGGGGAGTATATCAACAGCATCACAAAAATGTCCTGGGTTGGCTTCAAAATTATGTGGTAGGCCTATGATACATGTAAGAATTTCTTGTCACTCCTAGTGAGTCGTCTCCCATTGGAGCTTAAAAATGAATGTCTCACAAAATGACGTACTAATGACCCAATGCGGATGTTTGAAATTCCAATCCTCTAAATGATCCCTTCTGGAAAAATAGGAGATGAGGACATTATAAAAAGTCATGATTGTAGTGAAACAGGGCCCTGTCATTGTCAATAAAATACAGCATTACTTGTAATCCTTAAGCTAAACATAGTGATATCAACATAATATCATTGTAAAGCAAAAAAAATCTTTACAAAAAATTTATGGTTTTACATATTTAAACATCAAAGAGGAGCTGCAGGGGAATAATTTTTCAATTATATAAAGAAGACAATAAATGTTATATTGGTATCGGGTTGCAACATAACTTTTTCTTACATACTGCAACTTTAACCTTAAAGGGGCGTAGGGCGGAAAGCTCAAGGGGGATTTTCTGGTACTTTCAGGAAAATCCACACCTTTATAGTCAATCAACTGTGAAAAATTCAACTCTTCCGGGAATACTTCCGACACAAGCCTATTTTGACTGGGCTTATTAGAAAGACTAGGAAATCTACAATAATTATGTATTCAAGGCTAATTTTTAATTCTTTAGCTGGTCGTGACTTGGTTAATTGATCAATTTTCCAGGATGTTCCCACAGATGAGAACGGATATATTAACTCAGATAAATAATTTAGTAATTATCTCATGTTAAGACGTAAGCATCTCAAAAAATTACTTCTTTATAAATAATTAATTGACTTACCCTTGCTTCGCAACGGTACTCAAATTGCAATGCTAACCCGAGGAATTTTTAGTCGTTCAGGTGAGCACGTTCGCTACGCTCACTCACCATCAGATTTGGCTCGTGTGCTGCACTCACTTTCCTCAAGTCTAACTTATGATTTCCTTTAGTTATTTATTACCAACCACCCCTCAATACTTTAAATGAGAACAGCTGTTTATCAACTAATATACCTTAATGTAATCATGTGTTCATCACCAAAATGTTGCTTCCATAAGAGTAACTTGGTAACTTTGAAGACGTGTATTCCTATGGATTTTGGAAGGATATCGTCAATTTTTCTGTAGTTTTCTTAGCAAGAGCTTTCAATCAAGTATAGTCCAGGCCCTAAACAGGTTGAGCATGCACTGAAAGTCTAACGAAATTTGACTTTTGACTATTGTTGGGGACATTAAGTAGATGTTAAAAATCAATCTTGTCCCATTTCCATAGTGGGCACAACATGGGGGACGCCCACTAAAGGAAGTCGTTGAGGAAACTGTATTGGCCTATGTCATTATGATATATAACATCATTTAAAGGTCTTTAAAATTTTACATGAGACTAAAATGTTTATAAGTTAAATTATCTAAACAATAATAAAGATCTAAAAACAAATAATAGAGTTATTGCATTTTTTAATGAAAATCTATACTTATTCAATACGCTAAGGTTTTTTTTTTGTGTTGAGAACTCCTCCTATAATTCTCAACCAATTTTCAAGTTTTTGGTGTCGTTGGATAGGGCTTGGACTGTAGTTGTTTCCACCAAAAATTGATGAGAATCGGACCTAAAGAAAAAGCGCTATGCAAAAATTAAGTTTGAAATTTTACCATTAGAATAACATGAGATTGGTTTTAGAATTTTAAACATCTGTTAACATACAGCTGTAGTTTTCGGTGATCACTGAACCATTCAAAATATTCACCATATTGGTTTGGTCGGATATTTAATTGATTTAGAACTAAATGTAACTTTAGTATTGTATCAAAATAAATTGCTTGATGTTGAGCAACACGTGCACTAGTAACCTAAATTTGCATAAATTATTATTGAAAATATATTTTCAGAAAAATCACAATAACTATTATTTGCGGTCCAATCTTGACAAACTTAGTATCGATGTTTGTGAAATTTAATTTGTCAACTTGTTTATCTCTTGTAAGTTTTATAAAGTTTACTGTTTTTTTTAGATATTTGAGGTTAAAAATTTGAAATGGCCACCATTTTGAAAATACCCATCTGACAAAACTAATTTTCCCCCTGGGAATGAACATTGGTGGGTACATGCCAAATATGAACTCAATACTACTTGTTAGGGTAGTAAAAATTATTAAGTGTAAAAAACAAAATGGCGGCTAGCGGCTCAGCAAAGCTTTTTAACACAAACAGAACGTTTATATAAAATTTGTGTTCATTTTGGCTTGCTGAATAACCTGGAAAAGATTGTAAAGGTTGAATCTGGACACCCTGCATATAGATTACAATAAACCCAATGTCTAGAATACTAGAATTGAAAATTCCCTTTGTTGGAACAAGTTAAATATAATAGCAAGACACCATCAAAATACTACTCACTAGATAATGTTTATTGTTTGGTTAAATATCAAAACAGCCGTAATAGAATTTAATGCAGTAATAGAAATTTGATGTGTGGATTTCTAAAGTTCAGTGAATATTACTAAAATTTTGTGAATAGCCTGGACAAGTTACTGTAGCATAACGCCGCAAAACTGATATTAGCTACATGGTTACATTCTGTAGTTCAGAACTTAACACTGGCCGCTCTTAAATACAAAACACCCCTGAGGTACCATCCTAGAATTTTGTCTGCCACTGTTGACGTAAGCTGACTTGGTAAAATAACGTGGCATTGCTAATAATTTATCAGTATGTAAATAATATTTTTATTTTGTTTCAAATTTAAATTGAATCAATATTATCGTTTGGCAGTATCTTCTTCTTTTTCTTCTTCCTCTCATAGTAAATGAATATCATTGTTTTCTTAATAGGTCAAGAAGTAACTCATCTCAGTTGTGTAATTTCAGGTAGTCTCACAAGAAAAGTCTGGCGACTTTCTGGAAGTTCTTGGCCGGAGAACTCGTCTAAAAAATATAAAATTTCCCCCTAAAGCTCCTGTTGATGATACCTACCAAACCGAAGAGTTCATGTCGTTTGATAAGTCGGATGGTTCTAAAAAAGAGGCAACCAAAAGCAATGCGTCTTCATCACTCAACATCGATGATATAGCGTATAGACATAGAGTTAATATCTATAAAAAGTCTAATCCTCTTGACCTCAGTATTACATATAATGTGATTAAATTTGAGGACAAACTAGTGAGGGGTAAACTAAATAATTATGAAAAAATAAAAAAGCCTTCCGTAGTAATCACGGATTCTAAAAACCTATCAAAAGATAGTGTCAAAAGATTAGAAACTCTTCATACGGTTAGGTATTACAAAAGTTTTTTGTCTGAAAAAGATATTTGTGAAATAGATGCTGCTGTAAAGTCATTTATTGAGGACCGTGATTTAAAACACTCTTCTAAGGTTAAATGTGAAAAAAGTGATGGCTATGTAAAGTTTATAAAATCAATTAATGGACCTGAGATTAGTGAACCTGTTGATTCTTCTTTTAAGTGCTACATAGATCCAAAAGATAAAGACTGCGATATGCCCAAACATGTTGTAGCTTATGAATACAGACTTGTAACATCAAGACTAAAACAACTGGAAATTATTCCACCTGATTTTAAAGTTATCATCAATGAATCAAATAAACTCAGTGAGACTCTTCGTAGGAAATTGAGGCAAGTTGCAAAGATCAGACACCTAAAAGACTTATTACCGCCAGATGATGTCAAGGAAATAGAAGCTTCTGTCTCTAAGTTCAACGATGATATAAAACCAAGAATTGAAATAGGGGAAGTCTTAACTAATTTAGAGGAAAAATTATCAGAAATTGCTACAAACTTGGATGGAAACGCAGATTTAAAAATAAAACAAGGAGAAGCTGAAAATGTTAAAAATTTGTTGTCTGAAAATATTGATGGATTGGGAAGTTTGTTTCTAAAACTTGAACTAATTCTTGAAAATGTCCGGAAAACTAAAGAAGAACCTTGTAGTTCAAAATATACGGAAAAGGTAAGAATATGTTTTGTTTTCTTTAAATGTAATCAAATGTTTTATGTAATTGATTGTTTGATTAATAAACAACACAGTTTTCTTAAACTGGCTGGGTAGCTGAGTAGTTATGGTGCTAGCCTCTAAATCCAAAGATTGCAGGTTCGATCCTTACCAAGTTGACATTAGTCATTTGGCTATTAATTAATGATGCTATGTAACACATCTGATGATGTAAAAAAATTTTATTTAAGCCTAAAAATAAAAGATTGGTGGGTTGGGATCAACTTCCTCTGGGTATAATTATACACAGATTCAGATTTAAAGTTCTTTATTCATTATGATACAGGAGTATAAATAGAATAGTGTCAATATTTATCTAATATACAAAAAACAATGTATTATAAAATATGCAATAGATAATATCATGAAATAAAACCAAATATCTAAACAGTGTCAAAAAACTACAGTAGAAGCCCTCTAGTCCGTCCTCGGATGGTTCGGCTGCCAGATAATCCAGTCGCGGCCTGCCGGAAATGAAATGTTCAGCCATGGGCGTTTCCCACAGCTAAAATAGACTAGAGTCAACTTTTTCCAAGTTATATCACTAAAATACGCCGTTCAATTAACATATTCTGGACTATTCATTATTGGATGTCTTCTAAAACATTGTGTTTCTGTTTATTTTTAATCTAAGTTTTTTTTTTTTTTTTTTTTTTTTTTGTGATTCGCGGCCCGATGTAACCCCAAATTTAGGTCACCAGTCAGATTACGTCGCTATTACGGTCCCATTTATCTATTAGGTCCTTCATTGACAGATCTAATATTGTCCATTAAATGCAGTTTCATTGTTAGCGACCGTTGTCAGATCGTCATTTTGGCGTTTTTACAAAGTCGATACCCAGTATTGATTGGGCAATTATGAGACCCTTCATTTTTAAATACACCCTAATAGTTCATTGTTGGAACACAAATATAATACAGGTCTCTATTTAACCTATTTAGTAAACCACCGGTTAATCCGGTCATTTTCAAATCTTGCCACCTCGGGAATGGAGCAGCCGGTGCTTTGAAAATGGCTTCTACTGTACTAAACAACTTCATTCAAAAAATTAAAACAAAACAAGCTATTGACTTCTTTAAAATTCACTAAATCTATTGAATATGCTTTTAAATTTTGTTTAAACTTTGTTTGACAACTTTCTTTATAATATTATCTGGAATTTTTGCCAACCTGCATAAGACGATTTATTTTTGAAAATTTCTAATCTGTGTTTAGGAAGAGGTTCAATTTTCCTACTTGTGTTATATTAGTGCATTGGGATGAATCCATTGTTATCAGCTGATTTTTGTTCAATATAAAAATCTCCATAAGATTGGAACTTTTGAGGGGCTGTAGGACGAAAACCGATTTTTCCTAGCCATGGGACCAATTCAAATCAATTCCTGGTGGCCAAAACCCCCATATTCAACCTAAAAATAAACAAAACCTTGGAGAGAAAAACATTTTGACCGTACCAACAGTGCTTGTTTTAGAGTTTAAGATTTGCTATAAAATTGTCTTCATAAAAGCACACAATAAACAATTTTACCCACATTTTTGTGAAAAGATTTTCTATCCAGAAACTTTTTTATGTGATACAGCATTAGTTTGTTGCAGTCAAACTGTAATTTTTTTGTAATACCATTTACACATGATATCTTTTGTGTTTTGCAGGAAATGTCTGATGCAGAAGACACAGGAGATAAATGTGAACGTAGATGTGTATGGCTGAAGAGGGTGGAAGATAAGCTTGCCCTCTTAAAAGAAGATATGAAAATGCTGTCTGAAGGAAAAAAACCACTTCATATTTTTAAGATAAAGAGGGAATCTCAATCAGGTGATAAGAACAAGACGCCATTTCAACCAGTTCGTGTTGATAAAAATCACTACCAGAATACAAAATTTTCAAGGGGACGAATCGCTCATAATGTTAGTAACCAAAGAGGCAGGGGGAGAGGAATTGGAAGAGCGTCAGGGGTGAGAACTGCTGTTCCTTCTGGTGGATGGGGAATCCTCAAGTCGAGTGAAACAGGGACAGAACCAGGACCTGCTGATGAAAGTCTTGGAGGAGGGTTGAGAAGATCAAGAGGGTCCGTCATGTGTGGAAGAGGTGATTATGGTGGTAGAGGAGATTTTACTTGGCGAGTGAATAGCAGTTTTGGTGCCAGAGGAAATTTTGTTGGGCAAAGACGTGGTGGTTTTGGTGTTGGAGGAGATTTTATGGAAAGAGGACACGGTGGTTCAAGTTTTGCTGGAAGAGGGAGAGCGTTCAGTGGTAGAGGAGGTTTGACAGGAAGAGCTCGGGGAAGAGGTTTAATCTCCCAAGCTAACTTTGATGCCAAAAAGTATGCCGAAAAATGCAAAGTGTTAAACAAAGTTCCAGATGTCTGTTTTAATGGTGTGGACTTGAAAGTTATTTCTGGTTATGCTGCGAATGTTAGTTTGGATAAAAGCAAAGCTCCAATCAATATTGATTCAAAAAGTAGGTTGTCAGATGCCAAAGATCTCTTTAGGGCTGTTGTAAAAAAAGAAGAGAATGCCACAGTGAATACCACAAATAAAGTCCCAGGTGAATTCTCCGAAGTAGTTGTTACAAAGGGTGTTTAAAAAAGTAAATTCAGAGCCAATTAAACACACTTTTTAAAGGATTATCGGAAAGAAAAATTCCCAAAGGTGGCCTCGACCAATCATCTGACTCAGCATAAGATTTTAATGGTGAGCTAAAATATAATTAACCCTGGTAATTTCTTTTATCTTTCCATAATTATTACGGTATGTGTCTGAATGTAGATTAGCCACATTTTTAATATTCTGGGTTTAGAAGGTGCCGAGTCAATGATCTTGACTACTCATGAGCGACCCTGACTTTTACTGTATTCCTCCCCTCCCCCTCACATCTTTGGTCAGCGCAGCAAACCAAATTATTACAGTAGTGTATAATTGCGCTATGATAGCAAAGAACTGTTGTCTTTTTAATAACCTCTTTTATCAATTGTTCAGTCTGAATTTATGTCTTTTTTATTTTCACTAAACACAAGTTCTTATTAATTTGGATAAAAACCCAGAAATTAGATAACAACTGTAGGCCTACTGCACAGGCTCCTGCCCAGTAGGCCTTTTCATTCATTGCCATATTTCAACCCTTCCCGGGCTATTGACGGATATATTCACTTCATTTCTGTTCTGGCTGAAAACGGATATATCTTTTTCAAAACTTTTTTTTCCGGGATAAAGACGGATACATCCGTCCAAAAGTATGGTGGATGGGGATATATATACGTTCACCCAAGTTTTCTTGCGGGCCAAAGACGGATATATCCGTCTTCTCAAATTTTATTTTATTTATAACATGTGCAAAAAATTATTTCAGCAGTGAAAACATTTTTTATAGTATATGAATTATTTGAAACAAAATATTACATTGAAATAATTATGTCTCAGTCAGTGATTTAATGTAGCCCGGGAAAGGTTAATGCACTTGCAAAGCATGCCAATAAGTTATTCATTATCTTTTATGAACAGTATTTTTCTTTATAATTGTTATATCTTTTAGTTATCAAGCCTAAATTAATAAATTACATACAAAATAGTTTTAACTTTGTTGTTATCATCTAAGGCATGTTTTGTTTCTGCTGATGTAATTTATCTTATTGAAAAAAATGAAGAATTTTCATTTCATTTCATTTTATTGAGCTATTGTAGGCAAATATTAGCTAAAGAAACAAAGAAAATAAATACTCATATCAATACATTACGAAATTATTATTATTAATCTCAAAATGTGACTCAGAAATTTAATAAAACCATTTAAGACACAGATACATAAATTAGTTTTCTGAGCTGATCTCGTATGATCACCCTGTTATTTTTCTAAGAATGTTTAAGTTCTTAGAATAACACTAATGGAATGGTCTTGATTGATTTCTCAGCAGGTATTAAAGCCTCAGATTCTTTCATTTCTGGTCACTGGGATTTTAACTCTGTTTAATTAAACACTGCGGTCTTAGCTCATAGATAGAACTCTAAAACTCACCTAGCGGGCCTAGGTTCAATTTCCGGTTCGGAACTAAAAAGATTTGTTTGGTTGTGCCTGATGTTTGGAAGCCACGTTAATCTGATAGTCCACCTGCATGGGGAAAAAATTGTAGCTTCTCAAGCAAGAAGAACTGTTATTTTATAATAATAATATATAAATATTTTTTTTTACTGCATGACGATAAATTGAATAACAATAAATAATATTTAATTGCCAATCATCCTCCAATAATGGAGAAGCAATACTTTTTTTATCTGAGATATGAAAATTATTTAATTAATCAAAATTAAATTTTAAGATTGATTAACTTTATTTTACCAGTAAAATGTTCTTACCTACATATTGTGATTATAAGCAGTAATGAACACCACCGTTATATCTTTGTTATGTCAATTTCACTCAATAAATGAGTTATGTGATTTTTTTGGGCTACAGAGTTAGCCATGTTTGTATAAAATTTGAGTAATGGTTTGTAATAATTTATAATGTGTGTGAAATATTGTAGATACTTCAAAACTCTTTTAATTTTATAAATGAATATTGTTTATGTTATTAAAAGTTTGTATATACTTTTACTGTAAATAAATTATATTTTTCATTAACTTGTTTTTCTTAGAATTCATTATTTTCCCAAGACTTTATTGTTAGGTTATCGTTATTGAGCTTGTTACGTATTATGTGAACCAACCTTCAGCATTCATAAAGATTATCTAAATTCAAGAGTTAGGCCTCTCACACATCGATATCTGTTAATCGACAAAGCTTCGGCTAGCACATTCCAACTGCAGAACCAATTTGCATTGAAGCTTTCACACACAGCGATAGTTTTCTCGAACATCAAAAATCTTAACTGAGATATCAATCATTCCTTGCCATGTTTGCCCTCCTCCCTGGTGTTATCACCATTTTAGAAGATCCTTACATCTGTTTCTGTAATCATTATGGCCCTAAAACATCAGAAAACCCTGGCTCAACCAGCCCCCTCCTGAGGTGTGGTTTTGGTTTATAGTAAGTTACAGGAAACGACATCATGTCAGATTCTTAGTTCGATAGAACATCAGTGTGCTTACTTTTCTACGTTACTCATATATTAGAGGAGGTCTGTAGAATAATAAATATCTATCTTCTTAATTCAATAAGGGTTTCGTCTGTTACATCCCTTTTTCTCTTTACATTCTTAAGAATGAGGGATCATTTTAAAGCTTATATGATCTAGCGTGTGTGCGAATATTGATTAAAAAGTTCATTGCATTTAGGGTTCATGCCCCCCTAGCTGTTGTTTTATTTCTAGAGGGCGCTTTAAAAAGTTGACCAACTTTCATAAGATTTCAAAAAGTGAATTGTACCTTTACAGATGATTATTTTCAGATGAATTTTTGAGTCAGATTGTAAACACAAATAGATTGTCTGTCACTGCATAATCAACATGAATGTTGTTAAAGCATTAAAATCATATAATTTCTTTTGTTTGTGAGTGATATTACAAAATGCACAATTTGTGCACAACAAAAAAAATACTAGGGGGCCCCCCCTAGTTACTTCCAAAGCAAAATATATGAAATATCAATAAGATTTGATCCACTCACTTCACGCTTGAGCCCAAAAAAGTTTATTTAAAATCAACATGAATCCCTATTTGTCTGGTCACGATATCAAGCGTGAACCCGTGGACTGATTTCGCTAATTATTTTTTGTTGGGTTTATTATTGTCAGGAGAAGGTACTTATGAAAGAAAAAATTAAGAATATTCCACAGGACTCACCAGAGCAGCCCCACACGTGTTCAAGGTTACCATTATATTCTTATGGAAGCAACATTTTTGAACTGGAAAATATTATGATTACATTTGAATATTAATTGTAAAAACAGCTGTCCACATTTGAAGTATTCAGGAGGGATCGGTAATAATATTAATAAAACCAGAGGACATTACAGACTTGTGGCAAGTCTATAATAGTGAGCATAGCGAACAAGCTCATCTGAAGGGCAAAAACTTGCTCTGTTTGGCACTGCAAAGCATGCCTGATAAGCTAGTATACATAGTCTATTAATGAAAATTAAATAAAAATATCATTTAATTAGCATACAATGATTGACACCTGAGACTTTTATTTACTTTATATAAAAAACTATAAATTTATATAGCTATTTAATGGCTTATTTACAAAAAGAAATATCAAATTACATTAAAAGAGAATTACTCCTGGTGGACTGATCAAATGTTGGTTAATGATTAGGGTATGAATACACTTTGTTGATTAAAACTGAATTGTGTTCCTTCTTAGTTGTGGATAGGGAATAAAGAAAAAAACTCAGAAAAAAGATTTTGAAATTGAATTCTTATTTACAGAAAATTAACAAATAGGGAAAGACTGAGCATGAACGCACTGGTGAAAACACAAGGACACTGGAATTAATTTGTCATGTAACAGCTTGAGACATGTTGTATGTGTCGGTGTGTTTTCACCGGACGAGCAGCATGGTGGACGTTGATGTCGGTGTCAGCTGATGAGAGGGATGAAGGTGGAGGTGAAGACTGCGAGGGCGGCGATGAGGAGTGCGACTGCAACTCCGTACCTCAGCTGGACCAGCATGTGGTCACCCGGCCGCATCCAGTCCGTCATCGAGGTCACCCACGGCACCTGCAGGCTCACTCGCCTGTCGAGACATAGACACGGTAGTGAGTCAGCATGAGGGATAATGGATTTTCACGTCAGAAAGGGCAAATAAATACCAAGGTGATGATACAATGTCAGAGTAGCCGGAAAGCCAAAAGAAATTTTGATAAAAACGTTTTCAAAATTGGTTTTAATATATTTAAAAATAAGTTATTTGTATCTATTAGCATGATTCGAATAGTGAAACTTAAGGACCAAGACATGAACCCCCGGAACATGTTAAGAGTGTTGGTTATAGTTATCTCCTGAGAGGGTCGATTTCTAAAAAGATGAAAGAAGAAAATGTCAAATTCCTCCTGATTAGTCTTTTACAATCTACTTACACAGGATCACCAGAACAGATATAAAGTGTTCAATTTCAAAAATTGTTTTTTCACTTCAGCATGCTGTTGCGAGAACTCATAAGTTGTTCATCTACTAGGATAAATTATCTTGTTGGGACAAAAAACACCAAAATATGATATTAGGACCAAAAGCTGAGTAGGCCCTAACTAGTAAACAGCTTCTAAAGTAGGCTGTATTTAATAGGGGGCAAAAGGGTCAGTCCAAGTGGACGTTGCTGAAACTACCTGAATACGGTTTGTTCCGTTCCAATCAACTGAGTTGTGACGCGGCTGGCAGAGGGATATAGTTTGACAACTGCTGCCTCTACCTCCCATCACGTTTTCCCATGTCTCTTTAGTCCGCCTCTGCCTCTCTACTCCTGCCATGTACAGATAACTTCAAATATCTTGGCCTCTGGCATACTTCACTACTGGATTCATATTTGTAAGGCTTTGCCTTACACATGAAGTTTGAGCTCACATCAGAAAATGCTATTTTTTTTACTTGTAATGAAATATACTACTAACCAACAAATGAATCGGTGTCTGCTGGGCCTAAGAGTTTTTGGGAATAATACTTTTTGCAATATTATTATGATATCAAGGCAATTTTGGGTATCAAGTAAACTATTGTCTTGTCGCTCCTTCATACCTGTTAACAACGATGGTAGGACTCGAATCTACGGAGAGTGATGACTCAAGGTCACTGCAAGGCTCCATCGCCAACCCTTCATCTTCTGATTCTGACTCTACCACTGTTGTGGTTTGACTGAAACATTTACCATATTTAAGACTTCAATCAGGTCTGCACTCTCAACATCTATTACTTTTGTCTTTTTGTGGTAGTAAAAACCACCTATTATGGACAAACACCACATTTCCTAATATCGGATCTTACACGCACAATACAGATCCCGATATTTGGATCGTGATCCTGGATCACGATACGGATTGAGTTTATATAGTTAAATATTGATGTATGATCCACACATAAACATTGATCTTACATCAATATTTTACTTTATACGCTCAATCCGTATTGCATTCAAATATCGCAATCCGTATTGAGTGTGTAAGATCCACCAATAAATTAGGGATTTAACCATACATATTTAAAACGTGACACAGTTTTTGTACAAGGAACTTCTTCTACAGGTTTCAGCTGATTTTAATGATTTTGGTATCATTGGATATAGAGTTCGATGTGAAGTTGTTTCTAAAGTAAAATGGTAAATATCCATCCCATCGGAAGGGCTCTATTAGCCCTCCCAAACCTTTGGTTAACACGTTGAGTGCGGCAAAGAATATCGGAAATCTTTCCCGCGGGCCTGAAAATTTTTTTCATAAAATCTTACGTTTTGTCTTTAGAAGTCCAGATCAAGGCAGCAAACTGGCGTTCTTGCATTATTTCACAAAAAAAAATGGCATCCAAAAGTGCAGGTCTCCGGTGACCGAGCCGGCCCGCGCAACGACAATACATAGTTTTTCGTAACACAATATCAAATTTTTACATAAAAAATGTTTAATATAATTATAATAATGTTCAATAGAATTATAACTAACATTTACAACTATTTACAGCCCCTTACACCCTCCCAACCATTGTTTTTTTTACTCAAACTTCGTCAAGGTACTGTTTGAAGCATTTCTGGTATTAGGGGTCCATTTTAAATAAAAGAAGATAAAACTAAAATAAAAATATATTAAACAATATTGTGTCACAAAACACACCAAAACACGGAAGAAACACTTCAACAAGAGTTAAAAAAGTTATTAAAAAAGTTCAGGTCACAAAGGACCGGAGCCGGCCCACGGGAAAGGCGGGCGACGCACAACCGAAAGAAGGCAGGTTGCCCTAGTAACGCACGTATAAACAACTCCGAACTACTCCGCAACCCAGGGCCACACTGACTGATTCTTTTCGCCGAGTCATGGCTGGCGACACGTGACCGGGCAGGCCGGCGTGCGCGTTTCGCTACCGGTCACCAGTGACCGAGCCGCACCCAAAGTGTTAAGGTCTGGATTTCCCCATTTGGTTGACATTGACTGGAAAATTAAAAGTTATTTTCAAGTAACAGCTGTAATGAGTACAGAAAACACACCAATACCACACATGATACCCGATACTAGGGAGATCATATGTCTATTTATACCTAAGGGCCGATCCTACGTGGGCGACAGATGCAACGCGACTGAAGCGACGCCAGCGACATGCTTGCATCGCCATAGTGTTATACATTATAAATTGTCATCGCTCCTGTTGCCCACTATGAACGCTCTAATGCTTGTACATTTGTTTGAAATTTTGTCGCTCTCGTAGGGTCACATCTTTTGCCCACGTAGGAACCGGCCTAATTAATGTTAAACAATAGAGGACATTCTGGTAAATGAATTGCATTAAGAAATTGTAAACAGTAAAAAGTATAGAAAATAAATTGCTTGATTTTGAGAAACGGTTATATTAGTTTATTTCTTATAAGAGTACTGTAAGTCTGAGTACACAAAATGCACTTAAATATTTAATTTAAGCACATGATAACTATTATAGTGTTTCACTACTACTGAATTAATCATATAAATAAGTATGTAAATTGTTGGCTGTTTTCAGGCTTTGTTTACTTTACACACCTTTGTCTCCTCTCCTCAATGATGGCTTGGCGGCTGGGCTTCCGTTGCAGTGTTCGCACGGAGCTGCTCCCCCCTTCCCCCACCTCTCCCCTCAGCTGACTGCCCCCTGAATTGCTACTGGCAGATCTGTCAAAGCAGACATATCAACTGACAATACTCAATGTTATCTTTCTTTTGTATTTCATAAATAACGTGTAAGCTGTTAATTATTTTATTAAGGTATACAGACAGCAAAAAATTTGTTCATCATTCTTAGAATTGTATAAATATCTGACCTGGGTGCAACAGATTAATTGATTATAACTTTTAAAATGTTTTTATTTAATGAAAAAAATTCCGGTTCATATCAGTTTAACATATGTGGACCTTATAACGGACATTTACAACTTCAGATAAATGACTGTCTCGCTTATTTCCATTGTATTCAAAAAGCTTTATCAATAAAAAATATCACTTCACACATACTTTGGTACAAAAGATCAAGTAAATCATCATCCATGAACAAATAGTCTTTTCCCTCATGGAAGGAAATCACTATAAGAGTTATGACAACACACAGTGTTACGCAGTGTCTTGGTGGTTCACAAATACTGATGTGATGGTAATAAACAAAACTAGAGACTCAAAGTTTATTTGTTAAGTGATGTTTTTAAAAAAATAAATTAAAAGTTATTTTGTAGTAATTGATGGATATATTCAAATTCAAAACCCCTTATTTCTGAATGATTTAGTTCAATATTTAAATTCACCAGGTTAAAAATGCACTAGTGAGATGTTAACAAGTTTTGAACAGAATCAACTTCTCAAATTTTTCCTCTCCATCAGTAAATTTTATTTTTTTAAGTGTCTTGAGGTTCACTAACATGATGGTCGAGTAAACATCACTCATTATGAAAACAACGGATATATCTGCCTACCCACCGTCTGTGAAGCTAAAATAGTTGAGTGGGCAAATCCGTCTGCTGTTTACCATGCACCATGCACTAAATAGCATTGATATTAGGGGATATCTCCACCCACCGTATGGGAAGTGTTAATAACTCGTATTAGTTATGGTAATAAATTGCTTTAAAACATATAGAAATAGACTTACGTATCCTTTGCGCTTGTTTCGTCAGGTTCAGCCTCGAGGATGGTGTTGGACAGTTTCCGAGGCAGGGAGCCGAGTCTTGCCCGACTCACACTGCGATTCTCCTACAACACACACTCTGGCTTCAAAATTACTGGCTTTGTACCAAACTAAATGCTTAAAATACCACACACACTAATTAGTACAAATTATGGACTATTCCAATTACAATGTATCCAAGTTTATGGTATTTTTAAACGTGGTAACAGTAGTTAATCCAAGAGTTAGGCACCACTGGGCAGTGCTGCTCACAACTAAAATAATGCAATTAGTATGAACATGTTTTTACGGGTTGCGATTATGATAGTCCATGCCAGAGTGATAGACAGCATCAATGCTGTGTGGGATAATATCAAGGTCTTAGGAAGTGCATGATCACACTGCAAACAACTGTAGATTTAGAGTTTTATTATTTTAACTCAGTATTTTCCTAAGAAAACCATAATATAAACAAAAGGGATAGTAGTAGATTTTTCTGAATACAAATGTCTTTAAAATTAGGTGTTATTTTTATGATATTGCAGTGTGTCTTACAGTCATAAATTTTTGTAAGTCACTGAAAAGTCGCAGATTTTCTTGTAAATTATTTTGAGACCACTAAATATAAAACAGTTTGATATATTTTAATAAAAATTGTTTTTAAAACTTTCATAATTACTGCTTGAAAATTGTTTATCTTTTTTCAAATGTTTTATTAACCCAGAAAGACGGAAAGTCACTGAGTTTTACATTTTTTAATTGATAGATACCCTACATGGACGTATGAGGTTTTTCCAAGGCTTATTTTTAGAGAATATTCCCAAAATGACATGATCCACTATACTTGAGGCCCCAGTCTTAACCCTCAGCACTAAGGGCTCTGGGCCTTGCGTGTGACACACCACTCTGTCCGTGTTTTTCTGTTGCCTATTGTAGACTCTTGGAACTAAGTCCACTAAAATTTCAAAGCAGTACAATGTCATTCAATTTTGCTGCCATGTGGCCGGAAGATTCTTTAACACTAGTTTTGTCTTGGTCAAGGCTCCAGGACCAGCTTTGCCACTTTACGGCAGCAACACTGAAAATATTATGTTCAAGTTCAGTGTATTAGTTCATATTCCACCATAGAAAATTCGCTTTAAGTTTGAGATAGTACTTTAATACAGCTTAAACAATGGTGTTTGAAACTCAGATATCGTTAAACCATCAATGAAATATAAGACATGTTTTAAAATAAACCAGATTAAAAAAGAAAAAAAACATTGGCTTTAAAATGACTTTACTAATACTTTTTAATAATTTATTAAAGATTTTATTTTGAAAGCAAAAGCAGGTGTGATTGTTTTTTACAGCTTCAAGTCTGGAATGTGCTTTTCATGCAAGCTGAAAGGGTGCTAAGTACATTTAATAAAACTTTTTGTGAAGTAATATAAAATCATCAAATTTTAGTCTCAAAAGTCATGCAAGATAATGTAATTGATGAACTCATACAACGTAGTTTAAAAGTAAAGGTTGCAAAAAAGGTGGGAATAAGCATTTTAATAAGAAACCTTATAAAATTTAATAAACCTGCTGAAGCAATTAAATATGGTTTATTTGAGCGCAGACATCAATTACTTTAGAACATGTACTTTCAGTACTGTATTCTAGACAGTGCAAGTTTATTTTAACATGGGTAGAGAGGTTCAAATTAAAATGTACATTTTGTTTTTAAGTCTTGAACCAATAATCTATATAATTTATTTGGTTTTTTGGCTATCCTAAAAACTAAATACCAATAACAACAAAAATCTAATAAGTACAGACACTCACCTCAAGGCATTGAGAGCCTCTTTTTAGCATGTAGCTTGAAAAACAAAAATTAAATAAGATAGTGTTAAAATAATTTTAAATCTTTTTTTTTGTTATTAATTGCTGATGTATTTACAATATTAAGCAAAAGTGTTGTAATGTTCCCCTATTTTGAATGAAAATTAAAACTTCCAGAATTGGTTTCAAAGAGTGAGGTAGTAAATTTTCTACACAGAAAAACTGATGTGTATAAAGATCTAAACGTTTTGGGAATGTGATTTCACATAATCCCACTCCTCTACCACTGGTTTGAACCCACTTAACATAAGTCTCTAATACCAAAATGTAATGAAGGTACAGCGAGTCATTCAATAAGCTTAAAAAATTATGTGCAATAATTTCAAATTACTGATTAATACCTTAACTCATGATCAATGATTTATTCATTGTTAAATCATGAATCATAATATGGTATGGTATTAAAAATAGTCTTTCAAATAAAAAAAGTGAGACGATTCGTGTATTACCTATTAAAATCAATTACGGTACAAATCCTATTGGTACAGAAATTATCACTAAATTAACTAAGATAAAAATGCAATACACAAAAAGAAGTAAAATAAAAATGGCTTATATACCTCAACTGTCGAGTAATCCTTTCTGTAGTTCGCACTACTGCAGTTTCGATCCGCAGGGGATCTTCATCAGGTTAAATAGAGGGTCAAGATTTCATTCCAATCGGATTCGTCAGGTGCGCGATCATCGCGCATTCCGTGTTACCGGTACCGGTGTAAAATGTTCATTGACTGTTTGTTAAGTGTTTTTCGTCTGTGTCCGTATCGTCGCGTGTATGTGTAGTGTGTTAAATGTTCTCAAATTGTATTTTTATCACCTGACGAATCCGATTGGAATGAAATCTTGATCCTGTATTTAACCTGATGAAGATCCCATCCCCTGCGGATCGAAACTGCAGTAATGAAAACTACAGAAAGGATTACTCGACAGTTGAGGTATATAAATTATTTTTATTTAACTTAAGTAATTCGGTTGGCTACCATCATGAAAAAAAGAAACAAAAAGAAGATAAATAAGTCTAAAAGCATCACATGCCATAATGTTGCTTTTGTTTTAGGATTCTCTGTGAAAGCATGTACAAAGTAGTTAGAGAAGATTAATTATATACACTTTGGAAGAATAAATGGGTTATCTTATTAATTTAATGTGTGCAAAGCAATAACAAAGAGAAAAGCGATTTACACTTAGTTAAAACAATCCACCACCAGAAACGTATTGTCGAGTCAATCAGACTTATTTTTCCCAGAGGATGAGAATACTGTCATTTGCTTACAAATAATTTTGATTTTGCAAACACTCTTAAACCATAAACCCAATGTTAACTGAAAAACTAACTGTTTAAAATTTGCAATCCATAAATTAATATCCTAATAAGTATTGCAATAGTTTAAGTTTAAAGATATAACTTATGTCCAGCCAAATTATTAAGAGTGATTATTACGGATAAGCCAGACACTTAACTGTGCTTGAATATCTATCAATACCATAAACACAAATAATATGTTACATTGAACCTCTATTAAAATAATTACTAAAAATAAAAACTAGGATGAAAGACAGCTAGAAGCTTAGGTTGGATTGCTAAGCAGACTACTAATGTAGAAGGTTGAATTTTATCTTTATCTGATTTTTTTTCAAGGGTGTTTGCATTTAGCCATGTTAAATATTCTAAATAACTGTTTCCCAATGTGATTTCAAATACTGTACAGACAATTAATATACACGAAATTATTTGTTTTCTAGTCTTGAAAAGGAAATATCGAACAAAACTGATAGGTGAAGACAAAAGTGTTAGTATATGTATAGAGGCCATACTGTAAGATATGATTTTTATTTAAGTAGGGGATGAAAATTGTTTGAATCAAGTGTGTTATAAACTCAAGGTTATCTTCATAACTTTGATTTTCATAGAAAAGTACAAGGATCAAAAGCACAATTACTGTACCAACAGAAAAAGCTTTCAAAGCATAGGTAGCCAGTTACTAAAATTAAAATCTTTGTATTTGTTGTAGCCACTGTTAACCATAACCAATATATTTCAAGCACATTAGTTTACAGGGACAAAATTCAATACAAGGTCTCGGTCTGCCGCACAAAATATCACAACTAAGCAGATAATTCAATGAAGCCATGCCGACTGTCAGCCTACAAGGCGTTTACTGGGAAGGGCGAAGGACGGCGCATGACGGACTCACCCCTGGCAGTGAAGGGCTGCGGTTGGGGTCGGGTGATGTCTGAGCGCGAGTTAGGGTCGCTATGCTCGCTCTGCGTTTTGAGTTTTGCTAAAACACCAATATATTCTCAGGACAACAGCACAGTCAGGGCGAGTTTACACTGGATGCATAAGTGCTGACGTAGACTGACGTTACAGTTACCAGCAATGAAAATGGCCCAGACCTGTCGCCACTTTATTTCTTCTTTAAAAAAACTGTTTTTGACACTCTTGGTTCTGGTAATGGCTTTAAAAAGGTAAGCTTGCATCCATATCCAATGTAATCACGCTGTTATTCCACCAATTTAACGATCATATACCAATCATAAGAACACTTACCAGCTTTAAAACTGCGCTCGGGGGGATTTTGTTGTCTGTGAGGACTTTTCTGTAACACATAATAGTTATTCATTAACATAGTTTAAAGCAGAACCTGCTGCTCAAGGTCAAACAGACCTTGCTATACATGAATTTTTATATGTAACAGAATAATCAGCTGGCTTTATTAAAAGACTTTACCTTGACCTGCCTGTTTTGTTGACACTGACTTTAACTGAATAACCATGCTTTGCAAGGAAAATTTAACTAACATGTAATAATTGACAATGTTTATTTTTAGGAATATTTTAATTTAATGAAAGTACAAGCTTGATTGTTCAGCTCCTTCAAGATCAGATTGTTCACTTCTCAGAATAGTTGTAAAAATAAATTATATTATTAGTAACGAATTCTGATGTACTCTAGTTTTACCAAGTTAAGCTATGTGTGTAAAAAAAACCTCATGTCTATAAGGATAACAAGAAATCTCAAAGAAAATGGGACAAAGCCCTGATGTGGTTCAAAAATTAATACAGACTCATACATACCGAATTATCTCCTGCACATTCTCACATAATGAACAGTTTAGCACCTACTTAAGGCAAATGTGTTAAAAACAAACTCTCTTATTGCTATATAAGAATTTGTTTTAAATAATTTTTCAAAAAAAATAGGCCTATTTTTATTCTTTCACAGGACAACTTTTATGTACCTCGTCTCTTCGTGTTCTGTCCTCTCCTTGTCATAAGCTATTTTAAGATTCTCCACATGCCTCAGAACTATGTCCACAGCTTTGGAGAGCCGGTTTTCTTGTTGGACTGCTCCAAACATCTGAAAAACATAACAATAATTGTTTAACCAATAATCTTAAGTAAAACTTCTTTATTATCCCTCCATGTTTAAGTAAAACAAATGTTATTTTTGGAAACTTTTGTTCAAAAGTAAATATATAAATATATCAAAATATGATAAATATATCAGAAAAAAGACTTGTAAAAAATGTTTACTGTAGAACACTTTTTGGCATTACAAATTTTTTTGAAAAACTATTTGAATATTAAATAGCAGCAAACTTCAATTTTTAAATGACTTTGCAAAATAAAGCATCACACCCATTCTATTCATCCTTAATTCATATCCGCCTTAAAGTACGCCCAGGTAGCATCGGCATTAGAAAAGCAATTAAGTGATTATAAATAAAACTACAATAGCAATATTTTCATACAGCATTATTGAACTGTAAATCCATAATGCTTGGATGGTAATGAAAGTCACTAATCATTACCTAAAAAAAAAAAAAAAAAAAAAAAAAAAAAAAAAAAAAAAAAACATTAAAAGAAAACTACTGCATGTATTGTTAACATTCCCCTCAATGTGTACGGTAACTGGAAGGTAGCAGTCGAGATGAACACTGTCAATGCAGTCATGGTTTCTGAATTAGCATCACAAACGCACAGCATTATGGTAGGTGACCAACTCCTGGTTAACACCCATACAAATGTAAATGTAAAAATGATGGGAGAATGGGACTGTGAAACTCAATGACCTGAATCCATTCTTAAGCTATACCTGGCTGGATGACAATTCACAGGTGAATAGGTCCGGATTGTTTGGTGTTTTAAGCTATAAACGCTTTTGAGTGAGAGCAAAGCCAGAAAACAAGAGTGAACAGTTTGAGTTAGAAAATTTTTAAGATTTCATTTATTAAGGCTTTTTAGTAAATTTTTACCTTGACATTGAGTGCAAATTAGTCTCAAGTAATTTACTTCTTTGGCCTGCAAGAATAGCAGATATATCTCGTGAAATGTATCTCAACTGCCATAGTAGAGCCTTTTTTATGTAAAAGGCAGTATCAATTGATTGATAACCATTTCAATGTTACTTTTAAAACTAGTATGTAGCCTATTAAAGTGTGCATTTCGGTACCTACTTCAGCTGAGGTGGAGACTCGGGTGGTGGATTTGTGAAGGGCATCAACTTGCTCACTCACTTTTTCCAATAGTTCAATCTTCTCAGAATCTGTGCACAGCGGACTGAGCATCTAAAAACCAAAGGTATAGATTATATAAGTCAATCTAAAAAATTTAACAATTAACTCATTTGAATATGTGGAGAAATAATCCAGAGGAAGAAGTAGCAATAGGGGTTTACCTCTGGTATGTGGTAACCCTGATAGCAGTCTACTGTCCGTAGATGACTTGTTGGCCAGTGAGGGGGCTGCGGGGTGAGGGGGAAGCTGAAGCATGCCATTGGCCAAAACAATTTGCTTTTTGTTTTTGTTTTTTTTATTCCACCATATGTTAAGCTATCAACAAAACCAAAAACATACAGCTTCCCTACGATGTTTTCTTTTATTTCACAGTCAGCTGTCTTTCACTACATTGAATTAGGCTAGCTGGTTTGTCAACAAAGAACATGTTTACTTTTTTAGCAAATTTTTTCATGTAGAATAGTACAACCTACGTTTGTTTTTATTCCTTAGTTAACCAAATGACCGGTCGGTTTCGATTGTAAATTTCCCCTCGCCCCCCAACCCCCTCAGTGGCCAACAAGTCATCTCCCGACAATAGTTTTGATATTCATAAGAACAGTGTGATACTATAAGCTCTTAAAAAAAACCCTATAATTTAAATCTTAATCAAACTTTATATTATCCGGTAAATTTAAGAGAATCTGACTGGTGTTATTCATTTACCATGTACTTATTTCCTTACTGAAATTAAACAATTGACCTAATTTTTTATTTTTTTACTTACTATTCTTATCATCATTTCTTTTAATATGTTTTAATAATAGTTTTGTGTATACTCGAGTGTTATTAAATCTTGTACTCATTAATTTTCAATCAAGATCTACCATAATTAAAGGGTAGATAATGATATATTTACCATTTAATTAAAAATCCCACAACATCGCTGCAACGGTTCTGAAGTCTGGCGCACTAACCACTTTGTCACCGACTCACCCATCATTTTAACCATAACAACTCAACCATGACATTTTGAAAACGTCATTAAAAAAACTAGAACCATACATTATTTGATAACTTAATGTTATTTGAGAAAAATATTAAGCTGTATTTGACAGGAGTATAGGAGGGATACACTTAAAATATAGAATTTGTCTAAAACCATTAACTAAGGTATTTTAACCCAAAAATATCGTCCCAAATATGATAATTTGCTTTTTCTTGTTTTAATGCACAGCTAGCGTTGTTGGTACCTGTATAGCCAGCTTCAGCTTGGTCAGTTCGGCCCCCATATTCTGCTCGGCTTGGTCCCTCAGTCTTCGCTGAAGTTCTGTTCTCCGATCTAGTGTTAACTTATCAGTCTTGAACGCCAGCATAAGCGATGTGAACTTACTCTGTGAACACAATTAAGTATTGGCAATTATTATATGGTAATCCATCCAGACAACTTTAATTTTTATTTTTTTAAGAGTTTTAATTTATTAGGTTTATTTTACCCACTTCATTTTATGAGTTTTGCAACAAACAAAACAGTAATAGAAGCGCTTAAAGATTTCGCTCTTAACAAAAATACAAGTGGTGTGTCAGTATACTCACAACCACTGTCTACTGGTGTATCTTTTGGACTTGTTGAGGATAAATGATAAATAAAACAGTTGGGTCTGTAATTTCAGATGTGTTATTGTTAAAATTAATTCATAGAGTTCAAGTAATTCTTTATTTTAAGAGTTTCTAAGTCAGTAGCATTTTAAAACATTTTTATAAGGAACTTTCCAAAACCCAGTCTTGTTACTAGTTAAAAAGACTGGGAACAACCTCTGGGATGGGGGGACCTCTATTAGATAGCATCACTAATTAATTAACCTACAGTAGACTCCCTCTTAACCGGCCACCTCGGGACCAGGCCTCGGCCGGATAATGAATTGGCCGGTTAAACCGATGTTCATTTAAGAATGGTAAACCACAATTTTATACGGCCTAAATATAATTATTACTTTAAATACAACCTTAAATACAATACTGTGTATGATTTATAGCTAACATCCACCACCCATGAAATCCACAACAAACCTACACTAGTAATAATTCGTTTCTTTATTGTGGTTTACTGGATAGTAGGTCCAAACGCATTGACTTCCGGTGGCAGGCACTTCCGTCCAGGACGTTACAGTTTAATTGGTTTGAGAAGGTCAATATGAAATAAAGTTGAATTGAATGATACATTAGATAAGAAAACTACGTTTCCGGCGAAAAGCGGCCGGTTAAAGCGATGTTGAGATAAAAAATGGCCGGTTAAAAAGATGTTATTTTGTATCAGGGTAGGCCGGTTAAAGCGGAGACCGGTTAAAAGGTGGCCGGTTAAGTGGGAGTCTACTGTAATGACAAAGGGAAATTACTTTTTTATTGATGATTATTGCATGCTTGAATTTATTTCTGACTATTAATGATACAGTACACTGTTACCTAACCGTCATCAATCCAACTTTGTGATGGCTAATTTCGGGATCAATGTCCATAAACCATTATTTGTGAGGAAATGTCTTGCAATTTCTAAAGTCATTATTGGTGAAAAAATGAACAAATCTACATGGATACAAGGCAACATAAAAGATTTCTTTGAATCGGACACCAATGCACTAGATGCAGTGTGAAGAATTGTAAACAATGATGGTAACTTACAGAATTTTCTAGTTTATTTTGATAATGCATATTTTCTTTATTGCTTATTTGCACATTTGATCAAAATATAATCAGTTAATTATCTCACCTCAATGTCTTTTTCTGAACTTTGGACTTCCCTGTAACAAAAAAAATCAGTATTTCAATATTTGATTATTTTTATATTATTGGAAAATGATTTTGGTCAACTCAAGGGGTTATAATAGAGGTTATAAAAATCATGATTATGGCACTATTCTACACCCATTTCAAAATTAATGAGCGGTCAAGTTGCGTATTCCATTCCCCCAATTTTCTCATTCCTCCTGCTGACAAGAATAAAACCATACACAATCGCTGGAAATATCACAGCTTTTTAATGTATCTTGTTAACTTTTGTCATTGTTTTGCTATAAGTATTAACAAATATACTTATTTTTACTTTTGAGATATGTAAAAACCCTTAATTGTAACACCAATTACAAGAAGTAACATGATCATCCGCGCTATAATCGGCCCCGAGCTTTAAAAGTAAAATTAAAATAATAGATGTTAAAAAAATCAATAAAAAATTAAAAATAGGGTAATTAAGAAGTTAGGGAGGAATGTGTCCTGTTGTGGGTAAAAAAAATCTATCTTTCAACTGCACATTGATTGTAAACAAGGAATAGCAAATTATAAACTGCTGGTTGATACTCACTCCTTGTTTTGCTTGACATCCTCCATGAGTGCGCCCAGCTGCCGCAGCACCGTGTCCGACAGCGAGGGGAAGGAGTTGGAGGCAGGGAGGGAGTTGGCGGAGCCCAGCACTCCGCCCCCGTCCGAGTTGGTTCTCCGCATCTTGGGGCCATCCTCCACCTGACAGGCAACACACACCACTTAGGTCTACTGTACTGCACTAGTTTTCTTTCATAGCAGAAATGAAAATTACTTTGTAAATGTCATAGTGATATTTCCTCATTGAGGCACATTAGATAGTACTGTGCATATTACTGGTCTGCTTATGAGTGACTCTGTTGAGTAAATCTGATCCCATCAACTTTAGTGTAGGAAGCAGTGTCGTCCTTTGGGGTGTGCAACGTTTCAGCCGCACAGGGCCCCATGCCTGGAAAGGCCCCACACTGTTTTTTCACACTTTGAGCTTCAGCCCCCTTATCATCGACCCACTCGGCGGACATTATTGCCTAAGATCGGCAGACACGATCAGCCTTGTAGGCCCACATGAATACAGATTTGGGTGACACGATTGTCCTGGTCGGCGAACGTGATCTTCCAAGATTGGTGGACACTGTGTGCATTCGGCGTATACTAGCTTCTCCAAATGTCGGACACGAGCATCTCCATTGTCGGATATTAGCGGCCGCTATTCATTTAGATTGTATTTATTTATTTATTGACAAACCAATAGCAAGTAAATGCTTAAAGGCCAGTAAAGATTTCAATTATCATTCTATTATGAATCAAAATCACATATTTTAGGATATTTCCATATTTTTATGCTGATAAAAAAATCTGTGTGATTCCCGATTTTACCGGAATTACCATGGATGGCTTGGACACTCTAGTGATTTTATAAATTAGTTTTGGAATGGGTGGGGATTGTGTAGTTTTAGCGACAGGAAGACCTCGCAGACATATCTAGCACCGGGCCCCCCATTGAGTAAGGACGGCACTAGTTAAGTGGCAGTATTTATTCCTGAAACCTAAATTGCATGGGTCAAATAACTTAAGAAAACGTATTTGTGCCAGTATTTCCACCGCCAGTCCAATTCCACATTCACCCTTATTACATACCTTTCTACATAACCTTTATTACCAGCTTAAATTTAAATAGCTGACTTTTCATGACTTTAAATAAGTAAAGGCCTCTCTACCATACTCAAAACAATTGTACCTTTGACTAAATCTTGCACATTATTATAGATACAGTTTTTAAATCCCTTCATCTATAAAGAAAATGTCATATACATCTTAACAAGATAAAAATTAAAGCAGAACTCAGGTAAGTCCGTTCTCATTACGCAGTCTTCTCCTTTTCCACGAGTTCATGTCCAAATCAAGCTTGATAACACAAATCAAGAGTTGAGCAATTTTATTACAGTACTTTTAATGCTATTGCAGCCTTAACTACAATACTTTTAATAACCAAAGGCAGATACCAGTTATTTGCTGGTGCTGGTTATTAAGTTGTACCCGAGGAGGGGGAGAGGGAGGGGGTGGGGTGGGGCAACAGAGTCATTAAGCAATCACCGGTTCTCTGTCATTATGACAGAAATGCAACTTCATCCATCACCAGGTCTGCTCCCATATTAGATGCGGGTCTTGTGTCATTATTTCCCCGCAGTCACGACATATTGTAATAATTGTGATTTCTCAACTGATTTTACTAACCTTGTATTATTTAAAAATTTTTTATTCTATCTAATTTTTTTGAAAAAAAGTGTTTACAAGAAATTCTGATGAGTTCTAAGTTTGAAACCATCTTACTTGGTGGTTAAATATAACAAGAAGTTCAGAGAGAACAGAAATATGTAATCAGTTTCTTGATTTTTTATGTTTGTTAACAATAGCATTAAGTTCACAGTCATCAAATTCAAACATGATTTCAAGTAACAACGGACGCTAATGTATTAAGAAATATTAACAGTTATAATTAAAATAATCTTTTTATCTAAATGCCTAACGTTTATTAGTGTTATTTTGGGTATCTTAAAATTTATTAAATAAAAAAAATTAGGTTTTCTGTGATTTACAAACATTTACTGGTGTATTTTACTTTTAGGTGGATTTTTATTTCAAATTGTACTAGTCTACTTGTTGCTCAAAATCGAGCAATTTATTTTGATACAATAAAAAAGTTTAGTTAAACCAACCACATCCGACCAATCCAATATTATGAATATCAGTTATCACAAAAAAACTACACGTATTTACAGCTGTATATTAACAGATGTTTAAAACCCAAACCCAATGTTATTCTAATGGGAAAATTTCAAATTTTATTTGTGTATAGCGCCCTTATTTTATGTCCGATTTTCAGTGATTTTCGGCGGAAACAACTACAGACCAAGCCCTATTAACGACGCCAAAAACTTGAATATCGGTTGAAAACTGTAGGAGGAGTTCTCAACACAAAAAACGGTTAGCGTATTAAATAAGTATAGATTAACAGATTTAATACTTAAAAGATTTAATCAGCCTACATTTTCTTTAAAAAGTATGAACCATATAAGAATGAAACATGGCTTAACAAATAGAAGGCCATAATGCTTCTGAAAGAACAGTTGTTGTATCCAGTTTGGTAGCGGCAACACTCACACACCAAGAAGTCCTTCATCTTAACAATATAACCCCTCACGGAGAGAGTTTAATATAACAATACAGTCTGTCAGAGCAAGTCTTATCACCTACTGCAGAGATATCTCCCCCTCTCTGAGTATTTTCCTTTAACAAAACATAAAACAACATTCTGTTCAAGTTTCTAAGGTCTCAATTTTATTTTAAGACAGTTTTATATTTATTTACTATTTTTTTAGGTTTTTATTTTAAACTATCTTTTAAAGAACATTTTTATTTGTGAGATTTTATGATCAGGTTTATACCCAAAACTTACAGTGTTAGTATACTCTACTGCTAACATATCAACACTCAACAAAGTTAACTTAATGCCCTCATGAAATCCTTAATGAGAGACTAGTAGCAAAAAAGATTCTTGAAAATTGACAACAGCAGTGATTGTTAATTTAACTGACATAATTATAAAAAAAACACAGTTTATTTGGAATTCATTTCACTTGGACAAAAACAAAGTTTTGATTGTTCGAGCGACGTTGCAAATAATGGCAACCACACGCTTGTTTCCCAGGCTCATGTAACACGTAACATGCAGTCATATCACACCAGGGGGAGATGTAGGTCATGGTCAGCCCCGCACGATCACTAATTAATTATATAAACTGTCACAGCTCTGATTGTCTGATTAGTTTTAAAAATTGGAACAAATAATTATAATGTTTTATTGCCAAATAAATAGTGTCATAAAATAAAATTCTCTGATGCACTCTAACGCAGGTACATATTGAGTAGTTGCATTAAAATGGAATTAAAGGTAAGGATTAAAAAATGTATGTCAGACAATATTACTGAAATATATTCTGTTTCCACAGAGGCATCAAATCTTTGTTCCTTTTGCTTGCAATGATTATTTTAGTAAATTTAACTTTGATCTAATTGTTAGAACTCACATTTAAAACATCACTTATCTGTATCATTTTATTTTTTAACTAAAAATGTACCTATATGTAAACTTATTTTGATAGAATCATGGAGAGTTTATTTAATAGATTCGCCTTGTTCATTTACATGTTGTCATTAAGTCATTTTAACTTAAGACTAGCAATTTCAAAGTTTTAATTTTATCTTGTGGAGATGGTTTTATTATTTTATTAACCAGTACCACTGGCTACAGATATGACTATAGACATTGGTACAATTTTATGTGTGTGGTTTATTTAATTTTCGTAGATTGCAATAATGTTTCCTCGGCAATAAAATTAAATAAACTAGTCTACTTGAACAATTTGCACTTTAACCAATTTACAGGTTGAATATTTAGTAAACTGGAGCACAAAAAATGATACATAGAAATTGATGATATGAAAACTCCTTAAAGTTTTACCATTGGCGTAATCATGTTTAATTTTAGATGATCGTTGTTGATTTGCAGTTAAAAGCTGAAGTGAAAGCATCCAATAATTGCAGCTGATGGCCGTACAGTTGATTGCCAATTAACTCAGAAGATTAATTGATCAAATGAGCAAGGCATTCCCACAGATTATTGAAAATTAAAACCCGCACAAACATGTTTTGCTCACAGGTACTGATTATGTTGTTAGATGAATGTTTTGTTGATTAAAAACAATAATAATACCAACTCTTCGTATATTTATTACATTATTCTTATGAGGAGGCCCTTATGGTTAAACAATATTCAGTATAAAAATTTAGCTCTTAAAGTAGTACCTCCATGCGATGGAATGGTTTTTACACTTTAATTCTTACCTCTTGTTTTGGTGCTACATTGTCTGAAGAGGATTCTACGTTAGTGTCATGGTTCTGGCTTTCCTGCGTCTGAAACAGATCACACAAATGTTAAAGTATCGATAAAAAAAAGTGATTTAGTATAATATATTAATGATTTTTTAGTATGATCAACATTAACAAAAATGAGTATATGAGCCCATGACTTGACATTTCCAGGATTCAACTTGCTTGAACATTTCCTAACAACTTCCGGTTTCATTAGATAAAATTATTCGAGTTGTAGGGGAGAGCGGGGTAATACCGTGCACTTAAGCTATATTATTTTTTATCTTTAATTTGGAAACTTCAGTGAAAGTGGCAAACATCTCATTTTGAAGACAATTTGATTTGCCACAAATTATCTATTTCATATTTGGAATTTCTAACTAACTTTGAGTGCTAAACCCATTTTACAAAACCTTTACAACCCCTAAACCCAAAAACCTTTAACCAAACCAAAACCCAAACCAAAACCCAACCCAAAAACCTTTACAAAACCCGGTACCCCAAGTACCGGGGCAATACCGTACACAAGTTAAAAATAGTGCAAAAAAAGAAAATTCAATTTAAATATTTTTTAAGTATTGAACTAACAAAAAACAATTAACCAAACAATACATAATACATTTTTAATATCAAAATTAAAAATAATGTTAAAAAAGAAAATTTTATTAAAATTTTTTGTTTTTTAATATTGAATTAATATAAAAAAGAAAACATAAGTTAACATTGTAATTAAAATACCACGTAATACATTTTTTATTTGTAATAAACACCTTGCACCCTGCACGGCATTGCCCCATGCAAGAAGTACGGTATTGCCCCAAAACGACATGAAGTAGCATTTCCAACCATGACCTAAAATAAGAACACTTTAGGGTTTGTGTTTGGTATTTAAAAATAGCGCAAGATATAAGCTATTCAAAACCACTAGTTTGAATGAATACAGTAAGTAATAGTAAGTTTCACTTACATCAGGTTAAGTAAGTCACTAAAATTAGAAGGAAAGTTGACTGAACAATAAAAGTTTTCGTCATACATGCGTTTGTCAAGATGGACGCTCCCCGATTGTCTCTATCGGTTTCGCATTTCTTCTGCTTGACAGCAGCACGTCATAGCGCTCACTGCACCCTTCAGCTTGTCTGAAAATACGGTGTACGGTATTGCCCCGCCGTCCGGTATTACCCCGCTCTCCCCTATAGCACGTACCGCCACCGGAGGTACAAAAACAATTAACAGAACAGTAAACAACACGACGAAGATCTAAAACTGGTTCTGAGTTACCATTCGATTCAAGTAATCTTGAATGGCTAATCAAGAACAGTAAATTAGGGACAACCACACCCTTAATTTTAGTTAAAAAATTCATTTAAGATAAATCACCTGTTGTTGAGACAATTAATTTGAATGTCTTGCCAACGTTTGGACGACAGTCTGCTTTCAGTGACAGGATATACCTGTTTTGCACCATGGCCCAGATATTGCTTTGCAGATTAAATGTTTTAAGTTAAGGAATTTTAATAAATGACCAATTAATTTAAATTACTTAATATAATTTATGTTTGCAGAAAACTTAATTATTTTCACCTAAAATAATCAAACACATACTTTTTTTATAATAAAGTTGAAACGCATCGTAATACAGGTACGTTACAATATTATATATTACAATTATACAATATTACAATTATAATTGACGCCCCACGTACATAAAAGATAAACTTAAACAAAGATCTGAAGTGAGTGTGCGCAGTACTCGTCAGGAAAGTCTGCTCCAATTGCCGAGGGTCAGAACTGAATTGGGGAAAAAGCGTTCTCGTTCTTTGGACCTCGTGTGTATAATGCCCTGCCATTTGACCAAAAAACAAAGAGTTACAGAGCTTTCAAAAATGGCATTAAAAAACATTATTTGTCATTATTTATAGACAACAAATATTAAAAAATTCTAGTATAAGTTTTTTTTATGGAGTTGTATTGAAAAACAAAGTATGTAACTTTGAATACCGCTCAGCAAATAAAGGCCTTATTTATTTATTTATTTTATTTATTTATTTATTTACGTTAAAATGGAAATACAGCAGTTTTAATTTTGTTTCAAAGAAGAATTCTTTTAGAAAAAATAAAAATTTATTTTTAACAATCAATAGTTGCTTTTTAATGCTTCACCACAAAAGTTTAAGTAGGAAATGATTTAAATGTCAGTTAATTATTTAATATGATTAATTATTTAATATGAATTATGTCAGTTAATTATTTAATATAGCCTGTTCTAATGGAAATATATAATAATAATGCCATTGAAGATGTTAAGTATAATTCATATATAAAACATTTAATAACATTAATTGTAACTGAATTATTTAATTAATTAAAGTACCGTACCGTACTATTTGCAAGTATTAAAACTACAAAAATTGTTGAGAACCAATATTTTGTAAACTTGTAAACACAGTTTGCAGTTTGAGCGAATAGTTGCGCTGAACCAGTAACCAGTACGTAATTATATATATACTTCTGTGAAATCATCCAAAAAAAGATATGGAACTCGAAAAGGAAATGAGTACGGAAAAACATTAACCCAACTAGATGCTGCCAAGTAAGGTAAGATTATCTCATTAACACCAAAACCTGCCACTAGAGGCGCTGCTGATCAATAATTGACAACCAACAACCAATCAATCAATCAATCGAGCTTGTGACTGTCAGCACTGGAGGACGATTGCCAACGAGGACGGAAGTCGTTAAATAAATCATGACATGTGTGTGAAACAATTAAAATACATATCTATATAAGTACTGTATATATTTAAACGCAAGAAATTCAAGTGTATACATAACTTTATGTCACAAACAATTAACATGCATTTCAGTTAGGAAAAGTTTAGCTATTAAATTGGATGAAGTTTTATTTATATTGCTGCCTTAGTGATTACAAATCAAGAATCACAAGTAAAACTGGCTAGGTATATATTTGTTAAATCTAATCCGGAAAGTTTTTTTGACAATAATCATCGTCATCACTACTCAACCAGAAATTCCAACATTTTGCAATACCCAATTCATAGAACGACTTTTCTAGAAAATCACCTTCTTACTCTTGTTTAAAGATCTTCAACAGTTTCCCCCGATGCATTATAGAGGAACCTTCATTAAAAAAATTGTATAATTGAAAATCTGCTTTGGAGCAATTGTTATTACAACGGCTGTCTAACGATTCAATTACCATTCTTCAAAACCTTAACATTGAAACTTAGAAAGCCTCAAATGCGTCCCTGGAGGCCGATGTGAATTATAATGGGATTCTGGTTATGTTCAGAAGACTATCTTACTAACGGAATGCGCAAATTTCTCCTATGATGCGCACAAGCTGAGAAAAATAAGGGAAATAATCATGCTTGCCTATGCGTAGATAATGAATAAGATGAGATAAATAACCTATAAATATGTAGATAGAATATGAATAAGAGCTTTTTATTTACACCAATAATAAGTAGTAAACCTAGAGAGAAATTCTTAGGAATTAAACTTTTTTTGTAAAAAGAACTTCTAATTAAAATTGAACATTAGTTTTTAATTAAATAAATAATTTCTCTCCTTTAAGCCCATACAAACTAATTGCATTACATAATTACTGACATGTTTGACAAGTTATTTATTTTACTGAATTAAAAGAAAAAAACTGTTTTTCAAATTGAATGGACAACAAACATTGAGCAAAACTGACATATAGGCTTAGTCCATCCCAATTAAACGACACATCTCACACATAAAAAACTATAAAAATGTACAAATCACAATCTACATAGGCTCTTAAATCATGGTGAAAATTCCCGACAGCAGAAAATAAAAGACAAAAAGATTACTATGATACTTTTTAATGACTTCTCTTGCTGAGATGTCGCGAATAATGTTTATTGACTTCAATGAAAATAAGTGGCTATCCAATGTAAATCTTAAATTACTACCGTACACCAATATAGCAGATAAAAATAACAACAGAACAAACTATGACAAAGCATTTAGTTACATATGTTATTGTTATTATTCAGACTGGGCTTAAATTAATAGTTTGAATGAACCTAGTGCTTCTGTTTTAGTATACGGAATAATATAAACCAGAAATGGAGAAAAATAGCACAATACAACAGTAACCATCCTGAATAAAATTAAAGATTTAAGAACAAATTGAATACGGTATGCAACAAAAAAAGGAGACCATAAAATAAACCCATTAAAACACCCCTCTAATCTCACTCGATTGAAGCGTCAAGCTTGTCGTTTCAATTCCATAGGGAGATTTTGCCCCTATTTATAAACATTTGAACTGTTTTAAGTCCAGTTGTAGTTTAAATCTTTACTTATATAAAATGTATGACTACTTACAGGGGGAGCAGGGGCAGCCGGCACATCTGCCGTCAGGGAGGTGACACTGCAAACAAACAATCTGGATTAGGCTAAAGCTTGATCAAAATAAACCACAACAAAAAAATCAAATATGAGAATTAAGGATTTTTCCTTAATCCTCTTATTGGATTTTGTTCCTTAATCCAAGAAAGATTAAGGAACTGGCTGGGTAGCTGAGTGGTTATAGTGCTCGCCTTTGAATCCAAAGGTTGCCGAAACAAACAATCTAGATTAGGCTAAAGCTTGATCAAAATAAACCACAAAAACAAAATCCAATATGAGAATTAAGGATTTTTCCTTAATCCTCTTATTGGATTTTGTTCCTTAATCCAAGAAAGATTAAGGAACTGGCTGGGTAGCTGAGTGGTTATAGTGCTCGCCTTTGAATCCAAAGGTTGCCGAAACAAACAATCTAGATTAGGCTAAAGCTTGATCAAAATAAACCACAAAAACAAAATCCAATATGAGAATTAAGGATTTTTCCTTAATCCTCTTATTGGATTTTGTTCCTTAATCCAAGAAAGATTAAGGAACTGGCTGGGTAGCTGAGTGGTTATAGTGCTCGCCTTTGAATCCATAGGTTGCCGGTTCGATCCTGAGAAAGCTTTTTAAAGGTTCAATTCCGGACCCAGTTTCCATTTATCATTGGGCTATTAATTAATGTTGCTTTCTAACAACTGGTCGATGTTAGATAGTAACAAGACTGGGGTTTGGACCGTTCCCCATCAAAACGTTAAAATATGGCACTGGTGTAGATACACAAAAAAAAAAAAAAATAAATAAAAAATTAGGACGGTGCTTGAAAGAAGTTTGGCCCGATTGGCTGAAAATGGCATAAATAAGCGGATGAGCAATTGTTTTATAAAGGTAGAGTTTTTGTTATGCTGTTGTTTTATTTTTAAATTTATGTTGTGCAACTATACAGGGTAGTTATAAACTATAAACTTAAAGAAATTTAAAATCAAATTAAAAGAATAATTATTAAAGGAATGCATTTATAAACTAGAAAATTTTAAAAATTACATCGAAGAACAAAACTATTTTTTAATGTAAAATTATATACATAGTCTATATAGTCTTAACCATAAACTATTATGTCAATTAAGATTTTTGTATTAAATAAAATTTCAATAATGTCTGAGGAACATGGATGCCAAAGCATTTGAACCTTTTACAGGCTTTTTGAAACTACTTTTGATAGTTATTGAAATTTTTACTATTTTTTGAAGTTACTATATGAAACTGTTCTTTTTCTATTTGATCCTATACTATAATACGAGGAGTGTCTGAAGAGATGTGTGTTCCACAATCTCAAAATACAGCGGGTAGATTTTCCTTACACTTTGCATTTAACAGTTTTTGCCCAAAAATAAGTTAAGAAACAACGTTAACCGCAGAAAAAATAGAATTTGGTCTCAAATTAAGTTGAAAAATCGTAATTTTTATCATTTTTCTTATGGGTTTCTATTTTAATAACGAGATAAGAACTAAAAGTAAACATAAATAAAGGAACATTAATTTTTTAACAACTAACTGTTAACAGTTTTTTTATCAGCTGTTAACTGTGAGGAGTCTGGTGTAAATTTAATAGCTTGATTGTCATGACACTAATAGTGAATATTAAAACCAACGAGCAAGGCTCAGTTGACCTGGTACTAAAACTAAAAATCGTCCTCTGGTCGACACTCGCCCAAAATTTCAGTTGTTCTGGACCCAATTTAATTGCTAAAATATTTTATAACTGAAACATCTGTTATACCTGTTTTTGCTAGAACGTGATATCACAATAATAGCTGTCTAATGATTTAAGCAATTACCATTCTTCCATAAGATTAACATTGGAACTTTGAAAGCCTATAGGGGGTAGCCCTGTGATCCAATTTGAATCATAATGGAATTCTGCTCATCTACAGGAGCATACCCTAACGGTATTCACAGATTTCTCCTACAATGCACAAAAGCTGAGAAAACGGAGGAAAAGAAACATGCTTGCCTATTAATATCTATATATTAATAGGCAAGCATGTTGCCCTAGTCAGCGTATTAGATTTAAAATGTTTATAATAACTGTAATGCACTCCAATATACTAATATCACAATGTAGACTAAATGTATAAAAAAAATTATAGTTTATTAATAACCAACGTATCCAAATTCATTTTGACTCTATATATTATTTGAAATGAAATGAAAATTATATTTATTCCATTAAACTCATGTACAGATTTGATTAAAGGGAGATCAATCCAGTTTCCAAGGAAGAATTATTATTTTACATTTTTGTCGTTCAGTGTTGTCAACTATTCAGCGAGCAAAGCAATATACTCATTTCCCACATCTAAACCACTTCATCTCATATGCAAATCTGATAGATTTAAATGATTACCGTTCAATGTGATAGGGAATTCCTAAGCGGCCCCTCCCCAGCTCACCAACAAAACCAAAACTCTCTCTTGCGGAGCGGGATTCCCTTGGTACAAACTGGTTGGAAGTCTGAAATATTGACAACCATCGATGGAAATCAAGCCACAATTTCCTACTGACGCTTGTGGGATAAATTGGATTGCAGATAGTATTTTTGTTGATTTGTGTTTTGATTTGTAAATTTTAGCACCACGTTCTCGGTACCGAGTATAAGCCATTACAAGATTAAATAGCGTCGCAGCAGACCTGCGTACTCAGCGAATTTCCAATGGAATTTTTGTTTATTTTCTATTTCCCCATAAAATCCATGGGGATGAGAGTAGGCCTATATATAGGTTTTCCGCCATATGGGTTTTGTTGGTAAATATAAACTAAACCCTAGTGAATGTACAAACCAAATTTTATATCGTTGTTTGGTGTTCTTTTTATTTTCCCCATAAACCAAATAGGTTTGTTGCCATATGGGTTTTGTAAGCAAATATAAGTTAAACACTTCCTAGTTAATGTATACCAAATTTTATCAAGATATGTCAATAAATAAGCAAGATAAGAAGGTTTTATTGATTTCCCTTAAGAATAACATGGGAATCATATATTTTTGGATTTTTCCTATAGGGAAATTTGCTAAAAGCGGAAACATCAGCAATCGACCAGAAAGCATGCAGCCATTCGGGGCATCCGATTTTATAGAGGCCATAAAGTATGTCTCCGAAATCGACTGACTCATGAATGATAGAGATTATAAACCAACCGTGGTTCATCTTATAGAGTTATAAATTCTTTATTGCAGCAAAAAAACAAATTGCTTACAGAAAAAGACTTATTACAACCAAATAAGATTGGTTACTTATTTCATGAGTGTGTTATCTTTTTCTAAACTATCCCTTCTAATATATAAGTTAGCAACTTCAAATATAATAATTTAAATTCCTTCCATTTAGTTAATCACAACCATCAACTTTAAAAATCCAACACAATTTTTTACTTAAAGACCTATGAAATAGTTATTTTGCCTTTGCCTCAGTCATTCAGAAACTTGCTCATCTATACATACGATAACATCTCGATATTTCTCTTGCTTAAATGCTCATATATGTACTATGAAGTTGAATTGAGAAAAAATATGCACACAGCTCACGCAAGTTGTAAAGTATGTTCATAAAAATCCTATAAAATATAGCTAAAATTTCGCTATGTTTTAATGTTTTCGTGAAATCCTGAAGGATGTCTCGGATCTCACTTGTGGAAGCGCGGTAGGCCGCCGCGCCGGTCACCATGTTGTCTGTTCCGCTTCGCATGCGCGATGAATGCGGCGATTAGCTTGTATAATCTGTAATCAGTATCGCCAATCAACACAAGCTCCAGGGCCGGCGGGAGAGCCGAGAGCTGCCCGTGGAGTAGGCCATTGCCGCGGTAATGCACGACACGCCTAGGCGGCCGGTGGGTCAAGTTTGATGTTTGGGGGTTTGATAGCAATCTGAACGATATACGTCAAGTTTGAATAGACAAGTCTGAATAGGGGGTAAAGACTTTAAAGTAGCAATGTGGTTTTCTACGCGCTTATTCACTAAAGAAAAGAAAAAAAGAACTGGGCACATAATTGTCTATTCGAAGAATAGGCTCTAGAGTGATTCATATTGCAAATGTAATGTCCGACGATCACTCTCGATAAAAGTCACAGATCAGTCTCAAATTTCAGTCGAATATTCTTTATGCAATTTTTAAGGCTAAGTTCGTTATTGAAAACATTTTTTGGATATTAATCAAATAAACCTAAAATGTAACTTTTAAATTTTCCCCTTAAAAAATGCATTGGAGGCATTTTTAGTCGTCGGTTCTTTGTTTACATTTTGGCGACGTCTTTGCGAGTCTAAACAATCAAGACTGAGACGTTCTGATTGGTCTACTGACCGGCTCAATTCCAGTCCAATCCAAATTATTGGATTCAGAACAGAATGGAGAACGGGAGCGGAGCAAAGTAGTCGCATAAACAAAAACAAAGTTGTTTTCCAAGGATCAAATTTTTTGAATGTGACAGTCCCTAATGCAAAAGTTTAAATTTCTTCTTCAAATAGACGCTTACGGGAGGTACGAGCGTACCACGAAATACCACAAAAAGGAATTGACTTTGAAAACAGGAGTATGTAGGCCTAAATGCGTCTTGATCGCAAAATATATGTTGTCTTCTAGCTCATACGAAAAAGTGGCTGGATAGCTCGCCTTGGAATCTAAAGATTGCCGGTTCCATCATGTAGAAAAATTTGGAAGGTTCGAAATAGGACCCTGCTAACTTTTAATGAGCCTGACTATTGGATCAACTGGTCTTTGTCGGCAACAAATCTACAATTCATCTGGATCTATCACACTCACCCTTCAGTCACATTCACCATAATCACCAGGCATCGTATTACGTTAATGTCTCAAATGTATTAAAGTAGCCTATCATCAATCTGGACAATTAATCACAAAATGATGTAAATTACTTTCTTCGATGCTTGGAAACCCCTACATTGACCATAAAGCGATATCTGATAAAAAGGTTTAAATAATGAAAGAAAATAATTTTGAAAATAATAAATACTAATTTTTTAATAAGCCTTCTAATACAGTGTTGAACTGAAATGCGTTGTAGATAAGTAAAGAAATGACAGTCGTTGATGTCGTATGTGGCTACAATGACCTTGTTGGTGATGTGATAAGACAGGTTTTGGTGATAAAAATTCCTGTGACTGACAAGGCTGTGCGTCTATAATTACTGTTTGCTAATCAATAATATAAACAAGCTATTACGGAGACTGAAGTAATCACTATCGAACGATTAACTAATTTAGATTATTGATGCGATTACAAAGTAACTGACAACACTTTATTTTATAATTCCATTCCTTTAAATATATTGTAGATTATGCTTTGAAGAGCATTAAAAAATAAATCAGTGAGCACAGAGAAAAGTAATAGGTCTACTACTTATATATTACTTCTCTTTGCAGTGAGTCACTCGCACCGATGTCAATTAGGTCTACTAAGTGCCTAAATTACTAGATAACCCACAAGATTTTTAAATGGTTCAGATCAGACTACTATAACTAACATTAACGCAAGCGGCGAGGAGTTTAATTTGTGTAAACTTAAAATTATCCCATTCCCCAGAAAAAATAACTGGTCCACCCTAAAATCAAACTTTTTAATGAATGACAATTGTTTGAATGCATATTAGGAATATTAAGGTCTAAGACTATTAAGGTGTATTAAGACTAAGAATAAGTGTACTGTACTAAGGCTATATAATGTATTTGGCTAAATATTTAATATTATTATAAGGGGTCAGTGAAAAAATAATAACAACTTAGTACAGTATAGACAATGTATTATAGTTTGGTACGAAGCTCATCTACCGCTAAAATAAATCTTCTATTGAGGTTTTAATACATCTCCCTCATTGTAGATATAATTGTCACCCTATAAATATCTCGGGAAATATATTTAAAATAGACATGACGTCGCTACATTGACGACATTTCTAGAGTAAACTTATAATGAGCGCCGTGACAGAGGACGACGAATGGCGTCAGCGAGCTTGTGACGTCAACTGCCAAATTTGAGGAAGAGCGGGCGCGGAGAGGAGCAAAGAACGCTTTATAATTTAGTCAAAGCTAATTGAACACCCGCAGTCACAAGCAAGGCGAGGTGCTTGACTGCGGAGGAGCTTCTTGGATTGGGAAAGAAACTGTCGGTGATTGGTCAGATGTTGATCCTTACATGGAGACTCCGTCAAGTTTATACAAAACTTGACGGGATAGCAAACGTCAAAGGTGGCGATAGCAAAAGATTACAATCGGAGGGTTGTAACACACCGAGAATCGTCAGAAGTTTTGTTGCAACAAACGTTTCACGCATGAAAGTAGTTTTGTTCACACACACATGTTAAAAACCATCGCATAGCAGAAACCATCACACATAGCAGAAACCATCGTATTTTTGTTGAAGTATACTGTATTTCACACAATAGTTTTTTTTACCATTCAATGTTTCGCGTACCTTTACTGCTTAGTGGATTTTGAAAATTAAGTGAAGTTTGGAAAAGTGACTTTTTAGGTAATTAGGATAACTCTAAAGGGGTTTACAAAAAATACCATTCGGATAGAACATACTACTTTTTCAACGGAAAACGAGTTGACAAGTTTACAAGTTTCAAAACATAATTTTAAAATATTCCCGAGTAAATTAACATCGTTTCTATACGAATGCCTGCCGCACGTCTCAAAACCTATACCAGTCTCTTACACATAGGAGTCGGTTATTCGGTACCACTCCAACACTAAACACGTTCCCTTCACAAAGCCATTAGGGTTAGGTTCGTTGTCGGTAATGTTGCAGGTGTAATTAATTAGCTCGTTATAAACTTTACACAAGTCCTTTCCCCAGCCTTCGAACAAGCTCACGCCATCTACTATAAGTGAACAACGTGATATACGCAAACCGTTAAACGGGTAAGCCTGGACTTTCAGAGTTATCAATAAATTGTTGTAACATTATAAACTATTATATCTAAGTTTATAGATAAAATAGACATAATTTCATAATCCCTACTTAATATTATAAATGTCAATGTCCGGATGGTTACGTTTTTACGCGAAATATACCCAACCAACCATCATGGAACTGTATACACATATTCTTGGAGGTATCAGAAGTAACATAGGCTATTTTTTTTATAAAAAATAAAATGTTAAAAACCCAAAATCAATTTATTTTTTATTTGTTGCTAGGAAACAAATTTAATAAAAAAATTCTAATTTTAGGTAGTACAGCGATTTTTTATATTATAATGTGAGCGTGACGGCTAGTGAGCGTAGCGAACAAGCTAAACTTGAAAGCGAGTAACGCTAGCAAAACCACGGGAAAAAGCTGTAAAGTAGATTTCATCCATCGGGATTAGGAGCAAATGTTTGTTTTGTGCAAAACAGTTTTCATAACTAATGATATTAAACCTAAAGTTTTAACAATATTGTTTTTATTATTTAAAAAACTAAAATATTGTTTTAATACAGTTTGAGTTTTTGACATAGGTACCCATCGCGATTGTAAAATTAGTATTTGTAATTCTCCACACGGTAAATCAAATATTGGCAGTTAATGACCCATGAAAATCCACCATGGCTATTAAAAATGACAATTATCTTCGACAAACAATTTGCCCTTGTTGAAACGACACTTTCAGAATGTGAATTCATTTGCTAAACAATATCTATGATGACGTTCATCATTATGAGATTAACTGATAGGCACAACTTCACCAGTCCGGTCCAAGACAGGGCCAATTCTAAACCCGGTTGTCAATACTCATCTAATAATGACACACTAAATGTCACAGACCTACGACCGACGTGAGATAGTTCAGTGACACAAGACCACGGTTGGACCAAACTATGTCAAACAGTAAAAAAACTAAAATCGTATGTAAAAGAACTGTCTTAAAATGCGGTCACTGTTTTAACTTTTATTCAATTTAGAGGAGCAGTCAATGCAACTGGCTTTTTCACGCTTGAGGCTTCTATGAGTTGGATATATTGATATTAGTATATCAAAGGCTTGTTCCCGGCCCGCGGCCAGTCCTGAATATCCTGACACAAACGTATAGTGTGGTCACTGGTGCGCGCGCCTCTGGTGTTGAGAATCCAATACCGTTTGCAAATGTGTATTCGCTTTCAAAGTTATTTCTGGAATCTGCCCCCATCAATCAAGAGTCTTTTTCAGCGTTTCGACAGCTTGTATTTGACGTTTCACATGATTCAAGGTTCTTTTCTCACGACTATCTAACGTTACTCGGCAGAATCCATCCACTGAATCTGATACAACCCAATATAATCGATACGGCGGTGTTCAGTTACCCCTGGTGATAATTTTCAAAATGTTCAATTAAAAATAATGTTAAAATTTAAAATATTTTACTAAACAAATTCAATCGTTACCACTAAACTAACTACAGTGTAGTGAATGGCCGTCATTCGTCCCTACCAACTTGGTATAAATATACATCAATATATAATAACTAACTAGGGGGCCCGTGCAGCGCAATGCGCTGCATTTATTATAGTAACTTGGTGATCAAACTTTGACCCATGGTAATGAACAGAGTTGCTTTTAAAAAAATTTTATTATAGTGAAAATCAGATAGAACATTATTGGTCTTTCATCGATCGATCTTCATTGCCTTTCTACAACTTCCCAATGTGATAGTATTGAGATGTGGTGCTCGTTCTTTTAGGTCTAAATTAGCTCAGATTATGTCTTTTGCCGAAATGTCTTGGAGCCTTAGTATAAAATTTAGAATAAATTCACAGATGTTCATCGATGTTCATCAAACATAAAACGTAAGATGTTCAGATGTTCAGATGTTCAGATAGTTCATCAAACATAAAACGTAAATGACAAAAGAATAAAAATCAACATTTCATTGCTCCCCGGTCCTGTATGAGTTATGCAGCACTCACTGCGGCTGTTGTTGTAGTACTACTGTATGAGGTAGACAATGACATAGTGAATGAGTCCACATTACTATTTATGCCTAAATCCTCTTTAAATTAACTTTCCATGATATTACAAAATTTAAATAAAGAAATCACAAAAATTAAGAGAATCTACATCTTTGTTGGTGTGGTCCATTTTGTTTTTAGTGGCATTTTTATTTTGGTTAAAATTTCTCTTTATAAAACCATTTTTGTAATAAGCTTATTTTCTATACTTGAGGTAAAAAACTTTTAAATGTTGTCTTTTTTACGCAGGTTTTTAAATATGTGTACCATTCTGATTAAAATTTGTTTATACTATAATAGTAAACAAAAAGGTTATTACACTTACAACTAACTATCCCTTTTCCTTATATTTTACAGCAGTTTGAAAACCCATTCACACAAATTTAGTATTCTATTTTAATATTTGTTACCTTTCATTATTGTTTCAATTCCAGTCGGACAACCAATAAGATCCAAGTCAAAAATTTCAATTCCCAACATTGCTTTCGTAAACAAAATTGAATGTTCTAGGGTTAAGTTACAAAACTTATTTTTGTGCCCAAATACGCGTAGATAAAACTTTCAAGCAAAAACTACCTGCTACATTTATTTTGAGAAAAGGCTAAAACCTCAGATTAGACACTCCACCAGTTCAATTTGCTTCTATTCAGCTTTTAACATATGTGTTTGTGTGTTTAACTATCAACAGCTGTTTTATTTAGCAATTCAATATAAATTGTTCCCCATGTTAATCTTATGGACAAAAAATGAACTTTGAAGGCTTCCTGTGTGCTTCAGAATTAAAATATCAAAATTCTAAAACCTTATTGCAAAACTACGACCTGAGACCATTCTTTTGACACCTCAAACTTTAAAATTGGTCCAGAAATAAGGGAGGAGTAGTGTTAACAAAAAAAGGGCATCACGTATTATATATATAGAAGATATTTGGTAATTTTTAACTGAATTTTACTCGATTCCATATAGAACTGCATTTTTATGAACCTAGGAAGGGCTCTATAATGTAACCTCAAGGACTATTAATTGTGCATTGAGAATACCACTAATCTACTCATCGTTTATTTTAACTTGACACATAAATTATTGATTAGTTCATTAGTAACTGACAGTGTACTGTTTAAACTGTATTTAATTCTCAATAGGAAATGTAATTTTACAAGGATTATCTCAGGTGTTTAGATTCCGTTGTTTTAGAGCATAATTTCAGACTTCAAGATCAGGAATTGGGTAATATTTGAAAATGTTACAAAACGACCACAATCGGTAAGGCGAACCCGCCTTTCTGACAAGTGCTTTGCAAGTTCAGTAAAAAGCTCGAATAATTTAAATTAAATTGCAAAATAACGAGAAACGAGGTGGTTTCGAGCGGTGAACATTTATCAGACGGCGGCGCTGCGGTGGTGGTCGATGGTTAACGACTAACGAGGACCGGCAAACCGCGGATATGTAGGTTGAGATCCGTCGGGGGCCGAGCTCAAGGACGGGGAAAGTCGCTCGAACCTCGAACCGAGCTGAGCTCATTCATAACCCGCCTGGGCGAGCCGGGCCCGGCCCGGGCAGGTGCGATCTGCTGGGACAGACATTTGGTGTGATCAAGAGTGAAAATGGCATTTATGGTGCGTGTGCTCATTACAGTGAATCTCCTCAAACTTTTTGAATTACCCGGAGCCGCTAGAGTTTCCGGGGTTTTACTAATCTCAAAATTTAGAAAAACCTGCTATACCACGAAACTTGGAACCAGAAACCATGGAACTGTTTTATCACCTACGCTATTGAATGATCGGCTTTACATATGTATATTCAATAATGTACTTTTCAAAACCTTCAGCACTCGTAGATTAGTGTTGGTTTTTTCTTAATTATGAAATAAAACCACATAAATTGACCGGTTGTAAGACGTTATTTATTTAGAATGTAAACCACGTGACTAAGCTGAAGAGTTTTAAATAAATTTTTTTAGAAATTCTTTTACTAGGACTAAAATACATGTGGGGAAAAATGTTGATGATAAGCATCCAGTTATAAACTGCAGTGCTATATATAATTTATATATATATATATATATATATTTATAATGTGTGTTTTTTCACATACTGTATTGCATGCATTTTTCATAACCTACAGACATTAACAGTTCTTTCACTCTCATCAAGCAAGCGATGGCGCGAGTCCTGGAGCAGAAGCAACGTGCGGAGACTTATCAATGGAATATTTAAAATCATAAACAGCAATTGAGTAAAAATACAGGAAATGGAAATAGTTTCATATTTGACACATTTGAAAGCGTAAACCAGCTAAAACCAAACGAGCAAGGCTTGATTAACCAGAAGGTACTCAATTTACTTAACGATTACAACTGTTTTGCCGGTTAGTGATGCGCGTTTTTTTGGGGGCATGTTTACCTTTTCGGCTAATCAGGATTGGTTCGCCCAGCACAGAATGCCATACTGTTTCATTTTACCTTCAATTTGAAGGAGGGCCAACAGCAGCTTCAATTTGGGGAAGTGTAAATTGGCTATTACACGAGTGGCGCCGTTGACATGGTGAGGGGGGGGGGGAGAGGAGAGGGAGAGGGAGAGGTGGTGGATTTGTTTATGCCATGATGATTAATTTTTTAAAGAGTATCTATATACTGTATTAATATCGGCATCCTCTTTTTTCCTCAGCGGTCCAGTTTTTTCCGAATCCATTTGTACTTATGGATCATGAATCCATAAGTACAAATACAATTTTTATAAATATACCCTACATTTACAACTTTTAGCTTCGTACTTAGAGTAGAATGGATTGATTTATTTGAATGCTTTACTTTTCTTACAGTTCCCACTAAAAAATATTCTTCTCGGATGGGGTCAAATAAAAAATTGCTTTATTCTGCCTTTTTATATAAATTATTTACAAAGAATAGAGTAAAAAATGTACAATAATTACTGACTAGGCTTAAGTCAGAATACGGACTGAGTAGGCCTAATAAGGAGTACTCACTAGTACTTCGTTGTACTCTGCACTACTGCAGTAATACTCTCCGATACGCAGTACCAGCAGGTATTGTACAGTTTGATCTGGGAAAACGCAATATTGTGGACGTTCATTATTTGATCAAACTCTAGTTTTATAAGGACGCAGGGAAAATTGACTCACGTACATTTTTGCAGACCTAAGATGGGGATGGGAACAAAATGATTGTTGGAGAGTGTTGGAATGCAATGATCGCTCTCGCCGTATATGGCGCACCTATGAAATGCAAGTGCCTGGTGCAGACACTTCCACTTCACCCGTCTGATATTGGCTACTGAACCGCCGCGGCACTTGACGTCAAGTGCCGGGTGATGACAAGTGTTCCATGGGAAGCAATTATTGTAATTTCACCGGGCGCACCCGTTTATTTCTCCACCTATGTCAGTAGAATACATGGCACTTTTAAACAACATCGAGTGAATTTATTTTCAACATCGTGTGAACGGAAAAGTGGTAAATTATTAAATTTATAAACTATGGTACAATTTTTTTCAACATTACTTATAATGTTTGAAATATAAATTGAAGAATTTTCATTTAAGTTCCTACTACAAAAGCAGCCAATTTAAAGCGTGCCAAGTAACACCATTCAAAGGTTCCAGCTTTTTCCAACAATGGTTACATAATGATGGTTGATAATGGGAAGTCCAAAGCCGTATAAATAACAACTTTAATATGTCGTATGTTAAGTATGTCCATGTACAAAATGTAATAATGTTCGTTGACTCGTGTTCGTATTGACATCCAAACATTTTTCTCGTCTCGTTTTCCTTACATCTCACCAGTTAACACTTCATACTTAGTTTTATAACACCGTGTTTTCGGATTTTGAATTCAAGTGTTTTAAATTTATACTTTAATCGACACTACAATAATTTATCCTTAGCTGATAATTTTTTAAAGTTTTTACTCAACTTTCAACACAAACTACATTATTTTCAGGGTAAAAAAATTCAACAAATTTTGATTGAAAGTCTGTAGTACCCGCAATCTTCGATTTTAGCGAATTTCCCTATAGGGAATACGCTATTACGGTAGTAGCCATGGTAAGACCTAAGCCCGGGACCACTTTACTTTTTCATTTTGAGGTCCCCAGAAGCCAAAAACACCGTTCGTTCATTTTCATATATATGTATATATATATATATATATATATATATATATATATGTGTGTGTGTGTGTGTGTGTGTGTGTGTGTGTGTGTGTGTGTGTGTGTCCGTGGTACCGATAACTTTTGAAGCGGACTTCCGATTTGGATCAAATTTGGTATGAAGGTGTAAGACCAGGTCTATTTTCATGAGTTCGCAAACCAGCATTGTCGGGTTATGGGAACGGGGTTTTATGGGGTTTCAAAGGGGTCAAAATTGGGTTTTTGGCATTTTTGGACCTCAATTTAAAAAATCCATGAATTTCAACTAGAACCATTCAAAAGAGCTTAAAAAAACAAACAATTTAGTATTTTGAATTTTTAACTTAGCTTAAATGGTTACGGAGAAAATCCAAAAATGTGTTTTCCATGTTATTCTTATGGGAAATCAAGAAACCCCTATATCTTACTTATTTGTTGACATAACTTAGTCAAATTTGGTATGTACATTATCTAGATAGGGTTTAATTTATACTTGCTTACAAAACCCATATGGCGGCAAACCTACATACTCACCCCCATGGGGTTTATGGGGAAAATAAAAATTGTCAGAGCTTGATACAATTTTGTGTTTACATTCACCAATTTATTGATTAACTTAGATTTTCTAACAACGCCCCATGGCAGCAAACCTACATACTCGATCCTATGGTGTTTTTATGGGGAAAGTAAATAATCTAAAATTCCATTGGAAATTCGCTGAGTACGCAGGTCTGCTGCGACGGGGGTATTTATTCCCTTAAGAATAATGTTAAATTTCAAACGTCCATGGCGCCTGTAATATTGGTCTGAAATGTTAATACTTATGAAATTTTAAAGAAAAATTTAATACCTAGAGCCCTATGAAATCAAAATTTTTATAACATTGATTGCATGTTTGATTACTAAACAATAAAAAGTATTCTCAACTTTTTTGTTAGAAAAAAGACGCGTTTTTTCATACCGCTCTTTAATCATGATTTTTTATACCACAGTGTTCTAGATATAAAAATTTACTTTAAAATTACATAAAGCTAAATCTTTTCCAACCAAAATTAAAATCGTGGTGGATGTTTAAAATTTAACATTGGTCTTTTGGAAATAAAAATTCAAGATGGCGGGTACTGCAGACTCTTAAGTGATCACTGTGGGGACGATAAAATATTAGAAAACTCAATTACTTATTCTGACAATTACGACGTATACTAAACAGTAAGTGGATCATAAATCTATATATTCTGGTGAAATTTACGATACAGAGCGATGAAAAACAATCTCTCGGTTGTCGCTGCCGCCGAAGTGTATCGTCAAACAATGAGTCGTTATTCCTGACAGAACTCATAAAATGTCTATAACTGCGCGTTATTACAATAGAGTTGTTAGATATTGATTTCCAATACTAATTTCACTTTGAATGTTGCATTAAATTTTGATTATGCACGGTGTATGTGCACATTTTAGATTAATATTAATCCAAGTAATTTTAGTATCATCATAACTTTCTTCACGTTTCAAAAGAGACTTTCTATGTTGCTCGACTTGGCTGATAAATTTTCCATTGTGCGGATGAACAACTAGACAAGTAGACCCTAGGCTTACGAATGTCTTTGCGACAACATTGAAACATTGAATAAGTTACCACTGGAGATTTTCAGAAAATAAAATTTTCACATGTTACTCAATGTGAAAATGTGAACGATGGAATGAGTGACGTAAGTTGTGAGAGTGTGTTATTTAGAAGTTTCACCTTCACATTACGCTGAAAAGACGGTGTACTGAAAAGACGGCCAAAATACAGGATAGAAAATGTACCATCAGATTATTTTGCTAACTGCGAACAAACTGAGTCAAGTCTGTAATTTTTTCTTTTAAACTCTAATTAAAAAACGTGTTTATGCCTTAATAAGTTATAAAAACACTTCACTCTTTTCCCTCTCATTCGTCAGTAGTGTCAAATTGTTGGTGCTGGCTCAGTTCAAGGTCACCTGAGGGATGACGTCATCGAGGTCAATGACCTCACCGATGACGTCATCGATGACGTCATCGATTGCGTCATCGATGACGTCATCACTAATGACGTCATTTCTATGACGTCACACCCATGACGTCACAGAAATGACGTGCTGATGACGTCATCACCCCTTACGTCATCAAAATGACGTCACCGACGCCACTGAGGTCAAGGTCACGCCGAAACTTAAAATTTTTTGGCACTTTTGCCGTTTCTCGCACTACGCTCCGAGTTTCAGTCAGAGTCCCCGTGACCTTGACCACTTGGAGCGAATTTTCGACGAGAAACGGCAAAGGTGCCAAGTTAAACTCGAGTTTCTGACATGACCCTGCCTAAATGGGCAATCGGTTATCCCTCAGGTGACCTTGAACCAGCACAACACCAACAATTTGACATTACTGTGACCTTGAAAACCTAACAACGGAGCGCCGACACCGATGCGCACCCCACGACAGCCACCGAGTGACTGACTGTCAGGCTCTGTGTATGCTAGGTATATTGGCTTGAAAGACTAAGACTCTAAACTGTCAGGAATGGGAGTAACTAACTGAATTTTGCAAGGAAAAGTCATTTCATCCAATATTTTAAACAAATCCTCATCAGTAAAACTGACATTAGTCTGTTTTGTATAAAACTTAGGGTGTCCGCGCAACAGTTTGCGCCACTTAGCTAAAGTTGAAACTCTCTTAACTTTGAGTGGTGGACAGTGAGCAACTAATAAAGTCTTAACACGGCTAAGTTTCTTACCTAAAGTGTCCTGCGACATGGCTTCACCTCACAAAAGTCCGCACAATACTGAGAGACTGCTTGTAGCGCATGAGTCAAGGGAAAAGAGGTGGGGGAAACAGCAGGAGTGGGGGAAGGTCACAGTGGCGGGGGAAGGTGAGGTGGTACGCTGGAGTATCGCATCACTTCACCATGAGCTGTCCTACAGTCAACACACTGTTCTCTTGGCCCGAGTTGGCACTAGAAGAAACATTTCTGTACAGCTTAGGCTGTGAGAGCCGAGGAAGCAAAGTCAAAGTGGAAATTGTGTTAAACTCCAAGATGAAGAGTCTCCTAAATAAACTAATTGTATCCTTGCAATCTCCTATAACTTTAGAGAAATACCACTTTATTAAGCGACACCTTATACTTTGGCAAAACGAAGCGGAAATGGAAAAGATTACAGTAAAATTAATTTAACTTAAAACTTGGACTGGACACTCATGGCAATACCACGTGGCGTGAAAACGCCACCCTAAACATTACAAGTTAGGTTATTGAGCACCTCTGGTACGATAACCGATGTGCTAGAGTTAAAGTGTGATGACCTTGAGTCAAAACACTGAAATACTACAAGTCGATATCGTCCCAGAGTTAAAGTGTAGTGACCTACATTCAGAACTTGTAAAATTACTTACATATAGAGAGCTAGAGAACAGCGAGACGCACCGCATGGAAGCCGGAGACATACTGGCGAAGCGGTGTTGTGCAGCCTAGGGACCCAGTTGTGGTGGGGGTATAGCCAACACTTAGAGTACAAGTGTTGTGGGTGACCTTGACCCACATAACTTACCTGACCCCCCCCCCCCCCCGACAAAAAGTGCGAACCCCCCCCCCCCGACAAAAAGTGCGAACCCCCCCCCCCCCGACAAAAAGTGCCCCCCCCCCAACAAAAAGTGCCCCCCCCCGACAAAAAGTGCCCCCCCCCCACCCCCACCCCCACCCCCACCCCCACCCCCACCCCCACCCCTGATATCCTGGGCGTGGCAGCCCCGGTGGGGATATAAGGGGGCCCAGTCAGAGCCGGCTCGCAGTCCGCTCCCGCGCGTTGAACGTGAACGATCGGGACGGACCGCCATAGGCATCACTAAACATTGAATGGCGCCTTCAGTGTTTAGCGAAGTCTACTCTAACTTTAAGACTTGTATTAGTTGTAAGATATTGCGCTTGCGTTTGGGTATTGCGAATTGTTTTATATGAGAGTGTTTTACTTGTACCTTATGTCTCCTGTGTGTCTTTTATCCTTTGTGTCTTGTTTGTTATATGTGTTTAACATGTATGTGCTTGTTCCAGCATTGACTACGTTGAGCTCAATTGTGTGTTGTGTGTTATATTTTTCTAAAGTGTATACGCTTGTTTTAGCAATCCCCCCTTGAGCTTTTGCAATGCTCAAAGTAAATCGTAAAGACAGGGAACGGGAGTAGGCCCCCGTGTAAAGTTACTTTTGTATAATTGTTAGGCTCCTCTCATGCATGCTTTAATGCGGCTGAGAAATAGGAGCGTCCGTTTGTACGCCTATATGGGGGTAATAAGCCGATGGCCTCTGCACTCGGACCGAGGACGTAAGCCACTAGGGTGTCCTCAGTTAGTTTCCCTTCTGGAAACTCAAAATTATGTAAATGAAACTTTGTTAGCTATTTGTGTTTTTTGTCCCCAAGGCCCCCGAACATTCGTGGTTCGCCATGGATGTACGGGGGCCGAAATTTTTTAATGTCCGTGTGGCCTTGACCCACATAGGACTTGTAAAAACTTACTCCATTGCTAAATTAAAAATATTAAAGATAGGGTTACGGGAGTAGGCCCCCGTGTAAAGCCACTTTTTTTTATAATTGTTAGGCTCCTCTCATGCATGCTTCAATGCGGCTGAGAAATAGGAGGTGGTCCGTTTGTACGCTTATACGGGGGTAATGAGCCGATGGCCTCTGCACTCGGACCGAGGACGTAAGCCACTAGGGCGTCCTCAGTTTCTTTCAAAATTATGTAAATGACATTTCGTTAGCTATTGGAAATGCAGTAAATGTTTACAAGTCTCGCGTGGCGAAGGGTACACGACATTGGATGTTGCCTTGTTGTCATAGTTGGGTCTCTTCGGAGGCTACAGCGATGACAACCCAAGTGCCCCACACCCCCATAGGGGGTGTGGGGCTTAATTTTTTAAAGTTTTTTCGTGACCTTGACCTAAATATAAAAGTTTTCAAAATCTTTAACAGTCAGATCTTACTAACACAGTTTATATATATAGAGGTCTTTTAAAAGTTAACAGTTAGGTATTAGTAACGCACAAGTTTGGAATTGGGTGTCTTGGGAGGCTTCAGCGATGGCAACATAAATGTCCCAAGTGGGGTTTATTTTTTCAAAAAGTGCGAGCCCCCCCCCCCCCCGACAAAAAGTGCGAACCCCCCCCCCCCCCCGACAAAAAGTGCGAACCCCCCCCCCACCCCCACCCCCACCCCCACCCCCACCCCCACCCCCACCCCCTCCCCCACCCCTGATATCCTGGGCGTGGCAGCCCCGGTGGGGATATAAGGCGGCCCGGCTGCATGCACTTCTCATTCCCGTCCAAGCTCCCGTACGGACAGGTTCTCTCTTGTTCTTGAGATTATTTATAATAACTTCACTTTTTTATTCTCATCTATTCTTCTCATTAAGTCCATTTATTACAATGGGTAAAATGGGCCTTAAACTCAAAAACTACCCGCCAGCTTCAACCTCAACCGACACGACTCAACCTCCATCATCCTCCGCCTCGATCCTGGAATATCTGATGACTGCAAACATCTTGAGCTGCCTGACGATGCCACCACCGCCGCCGCCGCCACCACAGCCCGCCTCCATGCCCAGCCTGTCGCCACTGCCGCCGACAGTGGAAGAGGCCGGTGCACCTCCACCATCGTCAGGAAAACTCAGCGGTCGAATCCCGGTAGCCTCTCCAGCACTCTCGCTGCTATCGGACTCAGGATCGGAGTCTGCAGTCTTCGAAGAGACGTCCAGGTCGAGGATAACCCCCTACAGCAGAACCCAAAAAATCCTATCCTATACCAAATCACAATGTCCCTCACCCATATCCCCCATGCCATCCACACCAACCAAAGCATCCCGTAAATCCATCTTTTCCCCTGAACTTCCCTCCATAGACCTAACACGCTCTCCTACCCCACCCAAAATTGTTTGCTCCATTCCTTTTGACCAATCTTTGCCTCTTCCACCCCCTTCCACCCCTATTTCTTCTAGCCAGCCTAATTCGGAGAAGCTCCAAAACACTAAGAGTCCAACACAAAAGAAACGTAATCGTGTTAAATGCCCTGCTGGCAAGCGTGATAAATGCGATTATGTTTGGTTTAGCAGAGAGGCTGTGGTTCTTTGTTGTCCGAGTTTTGCTCTTCCAGAAAAAGATCGTTGCCAACGACACTTGAATAAGAAAATCAAAATTCCGACACCAAAGCCCTATAGCCTTAATATTATGCCTGAAAAGTCCAAGTTCAAACACCCCAACAGTCCGCAGAAGCTGAAAATTAATAGGCTCAAGAGGGACAAAAAATATTATTTCATTGTTCAAGCTTATGGAGCATTTAACATAAATGTGCAAATCATTCTAAAAGGTGATGGCCGCCTTCATAGAATGAAAGTACCACCTGCGATGGTACAAAGAGAATTTTTTGTCCCCGGGGCTTATTTAATTCGAAGAAAAGGATGCCGATCTGTTTGGGAAATGGATTAGGACATGGGCTCACTAAAAAGAAAAAGCCAAAATTGTTAGGTTGTGTTGGACAATATTTAAAAGTCTTTTTCCAAATTATTTTTCCAAATTTAGTCTTAACCCTCTTAAAGTAAGGGAGAGGGGTATTATACAAGTCAACTAATAAAAAAAAAAAAATACTTGACTTGTATAATACTTTAACCTGGCGGTGATGTAAAGTCACTGGGACAATCTCAAACCGTGTCCTTGAGGGTGAAGACTAAGTTACAAATAAATCATTAACAAATAAAAACTTACCTCCAAACACTTGTAGCTTGCTACAAGTGTTTGGAGGTAAAAATTTTTCAAAGTTTGAATGACCTTGACCCATATAAATTACTTACAACTAATGTTGTGTATCACGTGATACCCCCACTCTAACGCTCTTACTAAGCTTGTATGAGCCGTTCATTTGCTTCAGTCTGTTTCTGTGCTCCGTGGTAAACATGTCACGGTACAATTACAAAGGTGGTGACTTCTTGATAGATCAACACAATGCTTGGGAAGTGCTAAACCAGCATAGAATGGAAGTTGAGTATTGTATAAGACAAGACGGGTCTACATTTTATCTATGTATTATAAACAACCAAACTCATAAGTATGAACACTGGACAAAAATTAATTATAACAACATAGATGAGCTGTTTGCTTGGGTGTTTGAGGTGTGTAAAGTTATTGAAGAAACCAAAATAATGGGTGTGCTAAAGGTATGTAAAACTGATGACCGGGAAGACTAAGCAAAATTTCTTTTAAACCCCCCCCCCCCAGTGTTATCCCCACCACTAAAGATGGGTATATATAGGAGTGGTGATCAACCGTGCTCTCATTCTGCTTTACACCGTTAAGCTGAACACCACCATGTCTGCTATGAACGTCCCAGCCTCTACCTCTGGCCCGGTCGCCTCCAACTCCAGCCCGAGCATTGGACCAATCCGATCGGGGCCTTCGTCAAGAAGTCGTGTCCGATTCTCCGGCTTTGGTCCTGTGAGGAAGGAGTTGCGGAGCAGCGGAGCGTCTCAACCAACCACGACGGATGCATCCACTCAGACTCCACCAAACATCATCGAGTGGTACGACGAAGTGATAGAGCAAAGGGACAGAATGCTAGAGAATACTCGCAGGGAGCTACTTTATGTCAGGAGTAAATGGGAAAAACTGATTAAGAAGTGTGAAAGCCTGTTGGACAGTGATGATAGTGAGGATGAGAGTGGATAGGTGTGTGGGTAAAGACTTGGACTGGGACTTGTGTGTATGTATGAATGTGTGCGTGAATGTGAAATACAGAGCGGGGGATAGATCACTCTGTGGCAATGGACTAACATGCCACTTAGTGATCTATCCCCCGTTCTGGTAATGTTTTTGGATGGCCTTGACCCACTTTACCAAGGCTAGCTAGTACCCCCACCACTGATAAGTGTATATATACGGGTATTGATGTGCAGTTTGGTTATTCTGCTTTGTATCGCTTAGCTGAATACCTCACTTCAACATGGCTTCCAACTGCAAAACTTCTCAGGCTTCCTCTTCTTCTTCAAGAAGGCGTGCTGCCAACGTCCTGCCTGCTACTCGTGGACCTGCTCGACCATTCCACAGCATAACTGTTGCTCGGGCAAACGCCTGCAAAGCTCCAATGCTACGGACCTTGCTGGAGGTGAGCCAAGACGGGCAAGGCTTGCTCAGTCCTGGTCAACGGCAGGAGCAAGAAAGGCGTATGGCGTACTACAGGCTGCAGGGTGTAGTTCCCAGCTTGAAGTTAGGCGATCCGAGAGTAGCAAGCATCAACGAGGCAGCGGACTACATATCACACCTTCACAGTGTTTTAGAAGTAAAGGACCAACAAATTGAAAACTTAAAAGAACAATTGAAACAATTTAACTTTAATCCTGTGGAGTTTGTGGAAGCAGTGATGAGTGATAGTGATGATGAAGGAACTGAATATATATTGGGTATGTAATGAAAGACTTGGACAGGGACATGTGTGTGTGTGTGTGTGTGTGTAGAATACAGAGCGGGGGATAGACTACTTTGCGGCAATGGACTAGCATGCTGCTTAGTGGTCTATCCCCCGCTCAAAGGGTAGCATTGGATGACCTTGACCCACTTTACAGCAAGGACAACCAGTTAACTGGTATAAAAGAGGGGGGTCTGTACATCCCGACTTCATTCTGCTTTGAACCTTCCAGTGGAACGCTAGAAAATGAGTGGATCACTGATCATTGGTAAGGAGTGGGAGTATGTAACCATAAACTATTTAAACTGTAAAGGGATGTTGAAGAAGGTGTATGATAATGTTAAAAGAATGGTTGTTGAAGAAGGTAGGGTAGTGATTGTAGCGTGGAAAAAGAAGCAGTATACAGGACAACAAGTGAGAGCAAGTGACTTTGGGGGGAATAGTGTGTTTCAAATTGGACGAGCGAACTTGGTTAATTTGGACATTGTGTTTTGGGACTTGGAAAGGTTAATTGAAAATAGTGGCAAACATGGGGAACTCTTAATTGGCAGGGAGGACAGAGTATATGAGTAAGTGTAAAAGACTGGGGGCTTATGTGTGTGTGTGTAAAGACTAGGACTTGTGTGGAATACAGAGCGGGGGATAGATCACTTTGCGGCAATGGACTAGCATGCTGCTTAGTGGTCTATCCCCCGCTCAAAGGGTATTATTGGATGGCCTTGACCCATATAAAGGTAGAGGGGGAATGGGTAATAGGAGGGGGAAATTGGTATATATGTAGGACTGATGAATAAAGCATTTAGTCAAGCATTTGTCTAGACACTATCAACAACAATGGAGAGCTTCAGTGTTGAGTTCATCCTCTTGGAAGAAGACATCAACGAAGTGGTGGAACTTATAGAGGAGAAGACCAGCCAGGGCACATTGGAACTTGTGAATTGCGAACCGTTGGACAATGCCGCAATCGATAAGATTGCATATTTCATGATGCATTTGTATAACGAACAAACAACCAATATGGAGTTTGTGCAGTACCTTTATCAAAACCAAGTAAATGTGCGAGTGACAATTACTTGGTGGCAGTAATAATAAAGTGTAACATATGGATGTGGACTTGGATGTGGACTTGGACTTGAGTGTGGTCTGCGGAATAGAGCGGGGGATAGATCACTTTGCGGCAATGGACTAGCATGCTGCTTAGTGGTCTATCCCCCGCTCAAAGGGTATCTTTACGTGACCTTGACCCACATAAATTGTATAGTTGGTGGGGGTATAAAAAGGGTAAGCAAATTGGATGGATACAACACTTCCATACCATGGCTCCACTTGACAACACCGTGTTCCATCGCAACAGAATTGTCTCTATTCTGGAGGTAATACCTCTAGAAATTATAGAAGTAGAGGACCAACTACCTGCGGTTGATCAAGAAGAGGAGGAGGAAGAGATAATGGATATTGAAACGGACTCTGACGAAGCTGGTTCAACGGACAATGAGGTGGACTTGCATGCCTACGAAACATTAGAGTCGTCATCTGAGTCGGAAATGGAATTCCAATTGGAAATCGAAGAAGAAGAAGAAGAACAAGACACTCCCCATCGTCCAATGGATAGGATGTTAGTTGCCAGAAGAATTATGTATTGTCATCGCTGCCTATTCCGTGATGAGGATGATTCCGACTCTGATGGTGATGTTTCACCCTTGTAAAAAGTTTAAACAAAAAGTTAAAAAAGAATGTGAGCGGGGGATAGAGCACTTTGTAGTAAATGATGCTGCTTAGTGCTCTATCCCCCGCTCAAAATAATAATTCCAAATGACCTTGACCTACATAAACTTGCTCAAACAGACATCTTTGAAAAAACGTGTACAAATTATTGAATCTAGACCAAATATCATCAATTTATCAAGCCTACTGATAAATGTATTACAAACGGTTGTGTAAAGGCTAAATTTAGCACATGAGTGATAACCTGTTTCCATATGACGTCACTTTCCCCACCTATCTGCCTCGGATATAAAGGGTCCCGGTGGAGTGCGCTGCTCATTATTGCGTGGACATTCACAGAGTGTGCATTCAAAGCCAAACTGTTTGAAATGGCTCTTTGCGACATTTGTGGGGAAATCTTTCAAGACGAAGATCTTTTCACCATACACAGAGAATTACATGAAGACGAAGATAGAAAAGAAGATATTACCATGGATGAAATAGACTTAGACTCAATTGACCGGTTTTTGGAAGAGCACCAGAAGCAGACGGACTACTGGGACAGCTATCTACAGCAAATGCAAAGAAGAAGACCTAGTGTGATTCAATTTGCTGGTGCTGGACCATCTACTGCTACAAGACCTATTGAAGAAGAGGACACCGAAGAAGAGGACACCGAAGAAGAGGATATGGAAGAAGAAGAACTGGAAGATGTAAGACAACTGCGCACCACAGCCTTGCCAGGACGAGTTGTAACACATTTCAAAATTAATAACGTTCAATTGGAATTGGAAACATTCATAACCCAGGCTAAGGAACTTGTTGGTCAAACGTTGAGGGAAGAATTACAAAGGCTAAATTTTATTAAATTTGGAATGGTGTTAGAGGCTATGTTTAACAATACTGATGGTGAAACAGCATTGAGAGCATTCATTACCAAAAACCGAACCCTTACCTTCACCTCCGACATTGATGATATTATTGAAGAATGCTTGGAGGAACTTATAACCAAACTCCAAGAACATGAAGGAAGAGGATCTGGATGGACTTTGTCATCAATCGAAGGTATGGATGTTAGGGTTCATAAACATGGATATGGTTTAAGAGGTAGTAGTTTTATCCCTCTACCAAAGAAAATCCAAAACACTAACTCGTGTAGAAATGTTCAAAATGAGGGTAATGAATGTTTCAAGTATGCAATGTTAACCAAGTATGTTAAAAACAATCCTTGTAGAGTTAGTAGAGAATACTACGAAAATGAACACCGCTACAACTTTCAAGGTCTTACTTACCCAGTTACTTTAAAAGATATTGACAAATTTGAAAAGAAAAATCCTGGCGTTTCAGTCAATGTTTTTGGTCTGGATGATTCCAACAACGTTTATCCTTTGCGGGTAGTAAAGGTTGAGCAAAGAAACCATACGGATTTGCTATTGATAACCAAGGGTGAAATTTCCCATTATGTATGGATAAAAGACTTTGAAGCGTTAGTTGTAAAACAATTGACCAAAAGAGTAAATAGGATTACAGTTTGCAAGAGATGTTTCTGCTTTTCTTGGAAAGATTCAAGACGTGGAGGATTGGACTGGTTATTGGAACATAAAAGACTTTGCAACGAGAACTATGAAGTAAAGATAAGTCTTCCACCGCCTACCCGAGCTTCAATACAATTTAACAAGACAGTTCACCAATACCGAATTCCAATAGTGGTCTATGCAGATTTTGAATCAACGTTAGTACCACAGGAGCTGCCGGACGGCGAAGTGACTAGAAGAACAAAATATCAGTTGCATCAGCCCAACAGTTTTTGTTTACTAGTTAAATCAACCTTGTCTGAAAACCAATTGCAAGACTATGGTTTAACATCCACTCCAATACTCTACCGTGGTGAAGAAGCCGCTAAGTATTTTGTAGACCAACTGTACGATATTGCTGGAAAGGTTCAACGCTTGTTCGGTAATATTGTACCTATGGAACCTTTAAACCAAAATCAACAAGAAGAATACAACTTAGCGACAAGATGCTATTTATGCAAGAAGATGTTCAGTGAAGAAAATCCAAAAGTAAGAGATCACGATCACCTGACAGGGTTATACAGAGGAGCTGCTTGTAATTCATGCAATATAAATTACAAACTGCCAAACTTTATTCCTGTCGTTTTACACAATCTTAGCGGCTACGACTCCCACTTTATTATCCCGGAGTTAGGAAGAGATGACGGTAAAATTGATGTTCTTGCTACAACATTGGAAAAGTACATCAGCTTTTCAAAAACAGTAGGTAAAATTAAACTTCGCTTCGTAGACTCTTACAGATTTATGGCATCTAGTTTAGCCAAATTGTCAGAGAACCTAAGAAGAGAAGACCTAAAAGAAACCAGAAAAATTGTACCTGAAGATAAATTAGACCTAGTATTACGGAAAGGAGTGTTCCCCTACGATTACATAACTTCTACAGAAAAATTTGAAGAAACCAGTCTACCGCCGATTGAAGCCTTCAACAGCAAATTAAACGAAAGTGAAATCTCCGTTGAAGACTACAATCATGCATGTAATGTTTGGAACCAACTAAACATTCAAACCTTAGGGGAATATTCTGACTTTTATATAAAATTGGACGTAACTCTGCTGTGCGATGTGATGGAAGAATTCAGAAACACCTGCTTCTCCGCCTATGGACTGGACCCTCTACACTCGTACACATCTCCAGGATTAGCATGGCAAGCTATGCTAAAGTCAACCAACTGTCGACTGGAACTTCTAACGGATATTGATATGGTGCTCATGATGGAATCTGGTGTACGGGGCGGTTTGACACAAGCTGTAACACGTCATGTCAAAGCCAACAACAAGTACATCCCCGGCTTCGACGAGCAACAACCATCGGTCTACCTTGGCTATTTTGATGCAAACAACCTTTATGGTTGGGCAATGTCAAATCCGCTTCCCTACGCTGACTTCAAGTGGATCGACCCGGCCACCATCGGAGACATCTCACAGATTCCAAAGGATGGTCCAAAAGGCTATATTTTTGACTGTGATTTTGAATACCCGGAGCACCTTCATGACCATCACTACGACTTGCCTCTCCTAGCCAAGACTGAAGTTTCACCAACAGGAAGATGGCCAAAATTGATGATGACCTTGGAGAATAAGGATCGCTATGTGGCTCACTACTGGGTAGTTCAACAGGCTCTTGAATTGGGTCTACGTATAGTGAGAATTCATAGAGCAATTGAATTCACCCAGTCTTGTTGGTTGAAACCATATATTGATTCCAACACTGCAAGAAGAGCTGCAGCGACAACAGCATTTGAAAAGGACTTCTATAAATTAATGAACAATGCCATCTTTGGGAAGACCTTGGAGAACAAAAGAAAACACAAAAATGTAAAATTAGTGAGTGATCCTAGGAAATTGGAAAAATTAGTGCAAAAACCAAATTTCGGAACATCCATGATTATAAACGAAAATCTAGTCGCTGTCAGTATGAAGAAAACAACAATAGTCATGGACCGTCCGTTATACATAGGTATGTCGATTTTGGATATAAGTAAAACCCTGATGTATGATTTCCATTATAACAAAATGGTTAAACATTACGGAAGGGAAAACATTGGAGTCGCATACATGGATACGGACGCGTTTATCTACTGGATAAAGACTTTGGACATGTATGAAGACCTAAGGACTTTTCCATACAAAGAAGATTTCGATTTTTCTGACTATCCGAAAAACCATCCAAATTTTAATGAAAAATATAAAAAAGTAATTGGAAAATTCAAAGATGAAGCAAATGGAATGCCTTTAGAAGAAATAGTGGCGCTGATGGCGAAATTGTATTCATTTAAGATGTACCACGAGAACAACACACCGACAGTGAAGAAAGCAAAAGGAGTGAAGACATCTTATTTGAAAAAACACGTGACATTTGACCACTACAAGACTTGTTTGTTTGAAGATACTACGATATCAGCAACATTCAACAATATCCGAAGCTTCAAGCATCAAGTCTACAGTGTCACCGAAATTAAAAAAGCGTTGTCAGCTCGGGATGATAAAAGATACATTATGCCCGACAAAATCCACACTCTTCCTTTTGGCCACTACTCTCTAAACCCTATCAACTAGTAACCTATTCTTCGTCCTTCTACAACTACGACCTTATTCCTTTCTCCTTCCGTAAAAAAATGGGGAACACGGCAAGTCCAACGCCGTGTTCCCCATTTTTTTACACAAGTTTGGATGACCTTGACCCATATAAATGTTGTGAATATTTAAAACAACATTCATTGTGATTATACATGTGATACAACAAACATTGAAACCTGCAATATGAAGGACTTAAAGCAACAAATTGTCAACGAACTTCATAAACCTGCAAGAAGAAAGTTTCCACGAAGAAATACGGTGATAAAAGGAATTAATGATTTATATCAAGCGGATTTAATCGAAATGATTCCTTATAGCAAACAAAATAAAGGATATAAATACATATTGACTGTTATTAACTGTTTTTCAAAAATGGCAGATGCTTTACCACTAAAAGATAAAAGTGGCAAAAGTGTTACAAAAGCAATGGAAACAGCTATACAAAGAGACAAACATACTATTAAACATTTACAAACAGATGATGGAAAAGAATATTTTAATAAGGAATTTGCAAATTTAATGAAAAAACACAATATAAACCATTATTCAACCAATTCAGAAGTAAAAGCCTCAATAATCGAAAGATTCAACAGAACTTTAAAAAGTGCAATGTATAAAATGTTTTCCAACAGAGGATCGCACATATGGATTGATATGTTACCAAAACTTATAAACGATTACAATAACAAATTTCATAGGACTATCGGGATGAAACCAAACCAAGTAACTAGTAAAAATGAAAACCTTGTATTAAAACGTATAAAAACGAATACTAAACCAAAAGTTGAAAAACTAAAGCCTAAAAAATTTAATGTGGGTGATAAAGTGCGAATAAGTAAATATAAAGGTGTATTCAGTAAAAGATACCTGCCAAATTGGACCAATGAGGTTTTTACTGTATTCAAAGTACAACCTACAGTACCTGAGACATATATTTTAAAAGATAATAAAGGACAATTGCTTGAAGGAGGGTTTTATGGACATGAAATGTTAAAATCAACAGTAGGCGATGTATATTTAGTTGAAAAGGTGTTGCAACGGAAAAAAGATAAGGTCAAAGTACGATGGTTAGGATTTAATAAGACGGAAGATTCTTGGATACCTAAAAAGGATTTGATATAACGATAGAGAATCATTTTAGGTTGAACCATTACAAAGGATGGAGATAGTACCACAAAAAGAGAGTTTTACTATTAATAATATAGATGAACTCACAGTGGATAATTCAGAATTCAATAGTGGGAAGCATGGTGATTTGTTACCAAACACCGTTCGTTGTCTGGTTACCGGACCTTCCAACTGTGGAAAAACTAATGTAGTATTCAATTTGATTACAAACCCTAAAGGATTACGATTTAACAATTTATATGTATTTTCAAAATCACTACAACAACCAAAGTATCAATTATTGGAAAAAATACTGACTAATGTGCCTGAAGTTAAATATTTAAAGTTTAATGCAAGCGAGAGTGTCATGCAGCCACAAGAAGCTAAACCATTCTCCGTGTTTATATTCGACGATGTATCTTGTGAAAACCAAAACACAATAAGAAATTACTTCGCTATGGGTCGACATAACAACATAGATAGCATTTATATTGGCCAAACTTACAGCAAAATACCTAAACAACTCATTAGAGACAATGCAAACATGTTAATTGTATTTAAACAGGACGAAACCAACCTAAAACATATATATTTTGATCATGTAAATGCGGATATGACATTTGAACGATTTAAAGAGTTGTGTGGAAAGGCTTGGGCTGAAAAGTATGGGTTCCTAACAATTATGAAGGAACAACCGCTAAACAATGGTCGATACAGGATAGGATTTGATAAATTTATATTAATACATTAAACGTGGTATAACACATTCATTGTTGTACAACACGTCTTGCTACAAACATGGTTAACCAAGAAAAATTAGTAAAAGAAATAAAATCACTTAGTGATTCTATTCGGGCTAAAAACAGAGCATTGAAACTAGGTATTAGCGAGAGGGAGAAATTCCTTGAATCTACTTTTAAACCTATTACTGAACCCTTGAAACAATTAAACAAAAAATTTGCTAAACCTGTATTGGAAGGAGATGCGATTGCACCTATTACGAAGTTTGAAAGAGAAAATGTAAAATCAGAAGATTTTAGTGATGAAGACCTGGAATCTTCTACGTATAGTGGTTTTACCGGTGGAGAACCCGAAAGAGAGCTAGAATCACCGGACTATAGTGGAATAAAAGAATTATATGAAGTAAAAGCCAAAAGAGGACATGAAGTTGTATCAACTGCTAGTGAAGAGGAAAAAGAAGAGACAAGGGAAGGTCCGTCAAACATAAGCTTATTGGGTGAAAACATTCATAACAAAGGACCTTTAGGAAGGAAATACATGGTAAAAATGTTACTCGGAACAATTCCTAATAAGAATTACCATAGTTATGGAGCGAGATTAACAGAAGACGGTTTAATGATAGGTAATAGCCCGTTAAACGTTGACGAACATGATAATATTGTCATTGGTGATCAAAGGTATAAGGGCACAAAAGGATTATTTGAATTATTATTTGAAAATAAGCCTTCAGTATCGGTAGTGAAAGAAAAAGACATGGAAGCATATAAAAATATTTTGGAACAGACAAATGCATATAGGAGAAAGTATTTACCTGACCAGCCTCCTTTTAGATCTAAGTCTTTAAAATATAAAGAATTTGTATCCAAGTTAATACCAACTAGAAGACAAACAATGCCGTTAACACAAAGAAAACCTGTAAAACGAAGATTTATGGCATCCACTTTGGATGTAAGTGCTCAGGAACGAAGAAAAAGAAGTAAGTCCGTTACGGGTACAGGTTTAATGAAGAAACTATATAACACAAATGTGATTTATTACAATAATATCAATAAATTGGTGGATAGAATGAAACTAATACATGAAGCTAAAGAAGCGGGTCATACTGGATTGGAAAACGAATGGGTGGCTTTAGTGGATGAACTCCGAAACCGTGGGGTAATCTCATAAAAATGCGTTACTCCCTAGAATACTATTCAGTTGCACCATGAGTGTCGACAAGTTCGGACGTTACTCCTCGGATGGGTTATATTATGCCAATAGTTTAAAAAGAAGTGCTGGTTTACCACAAACACCTGATGGAGATTATGATATGAGTAATAAAAGGTTAAAAAACATAAAAGATCCTACGGATGAAAACGATGCAATAAATCTAAAAATATTAAAGGAAAAGATATCGCCAACATTAAAACTACAAAATAACACATATGACGCAGAAGATCATAGAATTATCAACGTTGGTAAACCAAATCAAAACGGTGATGCGATAAACAAAGGTTATTTGTCATCTGAATTAAAAAATACGTTAAAATTCAATGGGAAAACGTATAGTGCCAACAATAAACGTATATCCAACGTAGATGACCCTAAAGATGCAAAAGACAGCGTAAATAGACGCTATTTACATTCTTTGATACCTGAAAAGACAAAAGATGGATTTTCTTTTTATAAATTTGTTATTAACGATATAGGTTATCCAAAAAATGAAAATGATGCTGTAAATCTCAAATATATAAAAGATCATTGTGTCATACGTGATGTGGGAGTTATCGATTGTCTTGGCAATTGTTTGGCGAATGTAAAAGATGGTTCAGCACCATCTGATGGTGCAACAGTGGGTCAAATGAAAGAGACTTTAAAACAAGAAACAACTGGATTTGCAAAACGAGATGAAGTATTATCAAAGCAAGGGGATGACTTTATTCAAGGTAATGAAAAATTTCGTTTATTGACATACAAAAACGCTTATTGGGATTGCAGGCATGGAAGGTTATCAAATGTGTCATGGGGTCATGCAGATAGAGACGCGGCTGCCTTAGGACAAACAGTACATCTAGATCCAAATAATTACTATGCGTTTTTTATATGTAGTAATAAAAAATTAACAAACATGGCGCAAGGAAGAGAAGCAAATGATGCTGCAACTGTAGGACAGGCTATCACATTATCACAAATGGATAGCAAAGTGTATACTTGTAATAATAAACGTATAACAGACCTTAAAGACCCTGAACATGTGGATAATGCTGTCACTGTTAATTTTCTTGTAAAAGTTTTAGGAAATGCATTATTTGATGTATACAATCTTATTGGTATTCATTCAGGTCGTACTCCTTTGTTGGAATCTGAGAGAGGTACTTGGATTAAACGGGAAATTGTTCAAAACTATTTTATCAACCCTCGTACAAAAAAGTTTAGATCATCGGATTGGGGTGATTTTGATATGTAATAAAAGAACACAATAAACGACTTCATTTATGTCCAACTTGTCATAGAGGTAACACATAAGTTGTACATTGCGATTATAAAAGGACAATAATGACGTTCCAGTACATCAGTCCATATAGAGACACTGTAAGGAGAGGAGGTGGGATCACGTCCACAGCGGTTTCTCTGTTAAGTAAAGCTTTAAAACGAATTCCAGTAGGATCCATAGTAAATAGAGCAATAGACGCATTACCATACGAATTTCATATACCGGGAGGTTATCAGTATTGCGGACCAGGAACTAAATTGAAAAAACGACTGGAAAGAGGCGATCCTGGCATAAATAAGTTAGATCAGGCTTGTAAAGAACACGATATCGCATATTCCACGTTTGCCGATTCAAAAAATAGATCAATAGCTGACAAAAAGCTTGCGGACATAGCTTGGCAACGAGTAAAATCAAGTGACGCTAGCATAGCAGAAAAAGCAGCAGCTTTAGCAGTAACAGCAGGTATGAAGGCTAAAACAGCAGTAGGAGGTGGAAGAAGGAGGAGAAGGAGAGTAAAAAGGAGGTCAACCACAAGAAAACATGGAGGAAATATAAAAAGAAGACGACGATCTACAAGAAAAGGCAGGAAGAAGCCCACCGTGTGGTCAATGGTAAAAAACGGGGCAGGTCTTTACCTAAGACCTTATCGTGCATATTAAATGAAAGAAATCAATTGGTCATACCACATAAAGCATTAACCAATATTGAATTATTTAAATATATTTCCTGTTTAAAAATACCATTTTTCCGCGGTGTGTTTATGAAAGACAGTTTACCAAAGAAAATGTGGCAAAATGAGACTGGAATTGTAAATTTGGATAATACTGAAGGGCCTGGCACCCATTGGGTTTGTTATAAGAAACTAAATAACAATGTATATTATTTTGATAGTTTCGGTAATTTGCCACCACCAAAAGAACTTCAAAATTACTTTAAATCTGCTAAAAACATATATTATAACTATAAAAGAGAACAACCTGATAATACTTCAATATGCGGCCATTTATGTTTGGAATTTCTAGCTAAAAGTATCAGTCACTATTGAGATGTCTTCCTATACGGTATCATTAACAGGAAAATCTTCCACTTTACGAAGTATCCTTTTTCCAGCGTTACGCTTGCAAAAAGGAAGGTTTTGGGAGGCGGCACTATTGGATTTTACAACTTACAACTCTATCCCCAATGTTACGGAAGGTAAAAATAACGTATTGCATTATTATAAGGGAAAGGATGCCAGTGGAAAATTTACAGACTTACAAGAGTGCAGGTTACCCACAGGTTCTTATGAAATTGATCATATAAATGAATTTTTGCAAACTAAAATGGGAAAAGACAATATAACATTAAAAGGTAATAATAATACGATGAAAGCTGAAATTACTTCCAAATATTATATAGATTTCACTCAACCAAACTCAATTGGTGATTTATTAGGATTTTCCAACGATGGGCCTGTTTTAGAACCAGATGTAACACATTCCGGTAAGAAAACAGTAACAATATTAAAAGTCAATAGTATAGACATAACTTGTAACATTATACAAGGTGCTTACAGGGATGGGGCTAACACCCACATCATACATACTTTTTACCCAAGTGTACCACCTGGATTTAAAATTGTTGAAAAGCCACAAAACCTGGTATATCTACCGTTGAACACCACTTTCATTTCAGACATCGTGTTGAGCGTATTGGATCAAGACGGTAACTTGGTAGACTTCAGAGAAGAGCCTATTACGATTAGATTACATTTAAAATCGACACTTTAATACAAAACCATGGGTTTAACATTTAAAAGCGAACAACCTACGGGAAACCGCATTAGTAGCTCTTCAGCTGTGGAGGAGTTAACACGCGAGAACATTCGTTTCTTAGAGAGAATTGGATTAAAATTAACCGAGTATGGATATACTGGATATAGCGCAGGGTCCAACATTCGACGAAACCCTATGGGAAAAAGAATATCACACCCACAACCCTTACACTTCATCGAAATTAAACAATAACGATGAAATTCGTATTCCCATACAAAATCAAGACATTTACACACTACCATGTGAAAGTTACTTGTATATTGAAGGACAAGTTACTAAAAAGGACGGTACTACTGTTGGTACAACAGTTCCATTTATAAATAATCCTATGGCTTTCCTATTTGATGAAATTAGATATGAAATATCAGGTGTAACAGTTGATTCCACTAAAAAAGTAGGTATTACGACAACTTTAAAAGGATTAACATCTATAACACCCAATGAAACCAATTTACTTAAACCTGCCGGATGGGTATTACCTACGATTGACACGATCACTCCAAATCCAAATGGATATTTTGATTTTCATATTCCATTACGTTTGCTGCTTGGTTTTGCTGAAGATTATAGGAAAATAATATTAAACGTTAAACAAGAATTAGTTTTGTTGAGATCGTCTAACGATAAAGACATTATTAAAGCTGCAGATGCTACTACAGATGCGACTTTAGAATGGAAATTAAAATTAGACAAAATTGTATGGAGGGTTCCACATGTTAAATTGGCTGACGAGCATAGAATGCTACTTTTAAGAAAATTAAAAGCCGATCGTGATATTGTTATTCCATTTAGAAGTTGGGAATTTCATGAGCATCCCAGTTTACCTACTACGGATCGACACACTTGGACTGTTAAAACATCGAATTATGTAGAACGAGCCAGGTATATTATATTTGGTTTACAAACAGGTAGAAGAGACGCCATTACTAAACATGCAGGACAATTTGATCATTGTGACTTGAAAAATATTAAAGTTTATTTAAATTCACAATTCTTTCCATACGACAATTTAAATGTGTCATTCACTAAGAAGAAATACAGTATATTGTACGATATGTACGCGAGATTCCAAAGTTCATATTACGGTAAAACAAATACACCTTTATTACCACCTGACAAATATTTCGATGCCTACCCAATAGTTGTAATCGATTGTTCTAAACAAAATGAATCAGTAAAGTCTTCAAGTGTGGATATAAAAATAGAAATGGAATTCAACGATGCTATACCGGCTAATACAACTGCATACTGTTTAATTCTACATGATAAAATCGTAACATACACACCTTTAACTGGAATTGTTAAAAATGTATTGTAAGAACCGGTTTTGTTTCATTCCGCGAGTATAAAAGCAGAGCGTACAGACCGCTCCTCATCAGTTTGTTGCCTACTGTTGTATGGGTAGCATCGTATTCAATATGGCTTCTCCTAGTGGTACACCTGAAAATGTGGTAGATATTGAGAAGGAGATATCTGAGTTTTTAGATCCTCAAGGTCACCAGGAAGGAGGTGAACAAAACGTTTGCGGACAACTTCACACCAGTAATAATGTTGAAGAAAAAGGTAAAAGAAGAAAGACTATACAAAAGAGAAAAAGGGATATTGAAGATAATATTTCTCCAAACATATTGAGTGAGGTATTTTTGCGAATATTTTACCCAATCTCTTCCAGTTTGGATAAAAGTGTTTTAATCGGTGTTATGAAATCTACAGATTATTCCCCTACTGTAATTTTAACTCATGGACCCAAAATGATTTTGTTTACGGACAGTGCTTGGGAATCGTTTATGAAACATTTGCATCTACTAGAATGCTATTTAAGTAGTAACATGTTTGGAAGAAAGACAAGAGTAGGACTTTTGGATTCAAATGTGGAAATTGATATCATTAAACAACGTGGTGATCATCAGCTACGGTTTAGAGACACAACAAGACATGATAACAAAATTCAACTTAATCGAGAGGAGTTTTTTATTTTAACTTGTGCTACTGAACCTATAACAAGATACTTGAGACAACTGGTGTTTTCAAGTTCGATTATTAAAGATTATCTGGAAGACACTTTGGACAAACAACCGGACGCACCTATATTATACGGACCTGTGGATACTTCTATATTTAATAGAGTTCCTCATGAAGTACAGATGTGGAGACAATTGGAAAAGTACGCTCAACTACATAAGAAATCAGTAAAACAGGAAGAAGAGGAAGATGGAGGAGAAGAATCAAGTGTTAGTGATGAAAATGAAAATAAGGAAAATATAAAGATGGAAACTTAAATGACAATGGTTAATTTTTAAAACAATAACCAACATTTTGTGGGGTTAGGCCTATTGGGGACGGTGCCCACGTTAAATATACACCAACGCGCCAACAACTGTACGGCCTGGTATAAAAGTAGTACCTACCGTGGTGTGGAAATCAGTTGACCTCCTGACTTCGTAATGAGCAGACGTGTGACCTTCAAAATGGACAAGGGAGAAGAACAACAAGTAAAGTCCAAGCCTGGTATTATTGAGTTTCAAGCGTTTCGTGGTAATGATGATAGATTCATTATAAAAGAACTTGTGTTTTTGGACATGAATACAAGTGTTCCTTATTCGTTTTTATTTAAACCACCATGTTCTTATTCGTCTTTAACTAGTAAAGCCGCTACTACCAACAGATGGATTTCAAAACACTTCCATCATATCGATTGGTATGATGGTTTTACAAGTTACACGGACTTGTATCACATTATGCATCACTTTTCAGACAAGTTTACCAATATTTACACAAAGGGGCTGGAAAAGAAAAGATGGATCGAAGGATTTACTCATGTTCCGGTTAATGATGTGGAATTGGATAAGAATTATCAATACATGCTGGAAACCATATGTATTTGTACAAAAAGCCCAGAACATGATAAAGATAGACATTGCGCTTTGAAAAATGCCTATAAACTCGCCTCTTACCTTCAAAGTGGGGAATTGGGGAGTGGTGGGGGTAACGGAGAGTATATAAGTGGGGAGCAGACAGGGACCTGGCATGAGTATTACTCGAGATTCCGAGACGACAACATCTCCGAGCAAGAAGACGATCTGTAACCTGACCATGGCATCTCACCAGTTCCTTCAGACTTTGGTCGAGCAGTTCAATGCTCACTCCAAGTCAACAATATTACCTGTAAAGAAGTGCTCGGAACTAAAAGACGAGAAGCACTACATAATCCATGCTATGAAGAAGATGGAGACTACAGTTGGGGAGGCCATCTGCTGCAGTCTCAGCGAGGCACCGTTTACTCCGGGGGATGAACCAAAGTTCCAGGTGTACCTGCCCAAGAGATTCGTCCATCTTCTACAAAACGAGGATCTTCGCTCTATTCAACCCGGGTGTCTATACCTGGTGTCCCACGGCTGCACGGGTAGCAATTCTACAGAGTTGACCATCCACATCGCTGACAAGCAGCAGTGTTAGATTTAAGTTTTAATGTTGTACATATGTTGTTGTAATGTTTTATAAATAAACGAATCATAAAAGACAAAAAAAAATAAAAAAAAAATGCAACATATCAATATGTGACAGACTTCACGTATTGATATGTTGCATTTTTTTTTAAACTTCGCGGGTGACCTTGACCTTTGACCTTTGCATTTCACAACTACCCCCACTACTGTAATTACCCCCACTACCGCACTAGGATTCAAACCTGCTTGGATGTGAAAAACGGTCAGTCTGTTGCCAACTAGCAAACGATGAGCACCTTGTACGAGCTTTGCATACAACGAGTTATAACTCACAAGGACTTGTTCCCAACATGTTTACAAGACAACATACCACTAACAATAAAAGAAGATGTCAAACGCTACAGGAGGGAAAATACAGGGTATTCGGAATACTCCTGGTATAAGTTCCACGACGGGGAAAAGTTTTGTAGGCCTTGTGGCGAGGCCGCCGTCAGAGACCTTCGGCGATTCGTACAGGATGGTGGTATAAAACAATTCGGATTTCTAGCGCCACTGTTTCGATTTGAAAATTACAAGGACACCTGCGCTATTTGTTCCATTCCATTGTATCGATGGAAAAAGTTTAGAACTGTTTAATTGGATTTTCTATACCCCCACCACTATTACCCCCACCACTTTTTCATGTACCTCCAAGCGCTGTGCCTCGGCTTCATTTCTACTCCAGCAGCCAACCTAGCAACATCAAGATGTCTCTGAACGTTAGTTGCGCAAGTTACGAGGAGGTGAGCATCAAGACTCAGCAGGAGCTAAACGACTTATACAAGGAGTTGCAGCTGATGGTGGCACGAGGCTACCGTATAAATGTGCAAGTTTACGCTTGCAATATACGGAACACCCGGCAGTCAAAGGAAGAGCCTGGACACTCCTCGACGGCTTCCTCACCAGCGTCCATGAAGACCGAGCCAGACAACTTGGACTACTTCAGCTGACTAGCAGTTGTATTTCTTGTCCTAACCATTGTAGAATATGTATATTTTTTCATTATATTAAAGAAGTAAAAGAGCAAAAACACCTATCTTGTTACTGACATATAAGCTCAGTAACAAGATAGGTTTTTTTAAAACACAATTTGGATGACCTTGAAACTTCCCCCTCCACTGCTTTGTTACCCCCACCACTTGACTATTGGTGTACATGGCACATCGCAATTGGAAACCTCATTCCATCTTCAACAGCCACACCGACAACATCAACAATGGCAAACCTACCAACAGATGAAAGATGTCCTCACGCATGTTGTGACTTCGTCCACGAGTTGGAGAAGAGGATGCAGGAGAGGGCGATAAGAAGAAAACAGATCCACTCAGAAAATATCATGATAGTCAACGGCTATCTTTTATTGTTCGGCCTTATTATGGTTGTACTTTTCATACTGTACGGCATAGTCACATGTGTCGGCAAGGTTGCAGAAGAAAACGCTCGCCACCATCAATTGGAAAGTTTCAATGTTACTTTGTAAGTTTTCCTTTTTTTTAAAAACTCCGTTTGGATGACCTTGAAAATTCCCCCACTACTCCACCACACCCCCACCACTTCACCATGTTCCTGCATGAGCATCACATCAACCGTCATTCCTTGTCCGACAAGCAACCATGGCAGACAACAACACCATCAGCCAAGCTGACTCCACTACTGATGTCGGTACAAGTACGGGTTGGACACTGTCGATCGATAGTGTACACTATTTGGAGTCAATTTGCGAACGTATGAAGGAAATACTGCGGGACAACCCTGGGATCATAATACAAATGAATTTAAATTATGATTGGTCCCAAGTTAGAATGCAAGGGGACGACAACAACGGTCAACAATCTCCACAATATTCACCAATGTCCCCGATCTATCCTTACGGCGAGTCTGACGTCGATGAAGATGAGGCTGATGAAGATGCAGGGGACAACGAGGCTGAAGAGGAGTAAGCTTCATTCCTTTTTTTTTTTAAAACCTAAATTGGATGACCTTGAGAATTCCCCCTCCACTATTTCCTTTTTTTAAAACCCAAATTAAATGACCTTGAAAATACCCCCTCCACGTACTTTTGGTTTACCCCCTCTACTTTTCAATACTGTTACCACAGTCTGTAGCTCACATCATTCCTTGCTTAGCTATCATGGCGGACAGCACTCTTTCTCGAGTTGACTCCACTACGGATGAAGAATGGCCATTTTCCTGGAATGTTCATCTGCAAGACTCGGCAGAAGTGGATATGTTGCATGAGAAATTGGTGTATGTATTAAACGAAAACCCCAACATTGAATGTAGAATGACTATGGATTTCGATGCGACAGGGGTCCACACTCAACCTTCCACTTCCAGCCAGCCTGAACCTCAGCTACAGCCAAAGAACTTTACACATCTTTACACTCCAATACGGCCGGAGGATGTGGTTATCAGCGAGGCAGACTCTACTACAAGTTATATTGAACCAACGAATTGGAAGCTTGTTGTTGACACCTTACACAAGGTCGACTTAGTATGTGACAAATTAAAGGAATTGATGATGCAAGATCCTGGTCTTCGTTTTAAAATTGATTTGTTTTTCATCTGGGGAGCACCTGCACGGGGCTCTTCGTCTGACAGCTCTCTAAGTACAACGGATGAGGAGGAGGAGGAGGACGACTAGTTATCTTTTTTAAAACTCCGTTTGGATGGCCTTGACCTTTCCCCTCCACTGAGTTTATTTAAGGTGCACTCTCAATGACTGCAGCATCATTTCATCGCGCACCTTCACCACAGCAACATGGAGAGTCAACTCAACTACTGTTGCGAACGGAAATGTTTTTCATGGCCGAATGACATTGATGTTGCGGATGGCCTGGCGTGTAGAAAATGTGAAGCTTTTGGTCAATGCATGTGTAAGTGCAAGTCTTGGAAGAAGCCGAAACCGGAGTTGAAGACATTCCATGTGTACCAGATGAGAGGGCATAAGTACACTTGTTGCCCTGAACGTTGCATTGAATTCACATTAAAACAGCTAACTGGCTGCAAATTGTGCAACAATCATTTTGCAGGTTTTTGCAAACATTATTTAGGAGCCTGTCAGTACAGATCAACTTGGCATACAGAAGCACTCACTATCAATGAAATCGCTATAGATACACAAGAGTAGTCTTTCTACTCTTTTCTTTTTTAAAACTCCATTTGGATGACCTTGACCTTTCCCCCTCCACTCACCTTAGTTTATATAAGCTCCATTCCTGCTGACCACGGCATCACTTCATCTTGCTCCCTCGCCAAAGCAACATCAAGTATGGAAACTAAGCGTGTCTCATGTTGCGAGCATAAGTGTTTAGAGATACAAGGCGTCATCCATTGTGCAAAGAAGCTTTGGGAGGAAGAGACAGGGACAACCTATTGCTGCGAGGGCAAGTGTTTCCTACTACCAAGATGGCAAGTGGACGGGCTGGCCTGCCGGCAATGTGAATGCTTCGGATGTTGCAGGTGTAGATGCAAGAACCAACAGCTGCCACCGCCGGTACTACAAACTTTCAAAATCTACAAATCCAACTACTTTTACACTTGTTGTCCGCAGCGGTGTATTAAATTTCATTTCTCCAATCTTACCAATTGTCGGAAGTGCTACGGACAACCTGATGGGTGGTGCACCTGTTTTCTGGACTCCTGCCGCTACAGATCGGATTGGTTTACAGATCCGTTGGAAATTGATGAGGTCGCCCAGGAAGCACAAGAGTAGTCTTTCTACTCTTCAACTTTTTTAAAACTCCATTTGGATGACCTTGAGATTTCCCCCTCCACTTCCCCATATACCTAGAGTACACAGAGCCTGATAGTCAGTCACTCGGTGGCTGTCGTGGGGTGCGCATCGGTGTCGGCGCTCCGTTGTTAGGTTTTCAAGGTCACAGTAATGTCAAATTGTTGGTGTTGTGCTGGTTCAAGGTCACCTGAGGGATAACCGATTGCCCATTTAGGCAGGGTCATGTCAGAAACTCGAGTTTAACTTGGCACTTTTGCCGTTTCTCGTCGAAAATTCGCTCCAAGTGGTCAAGGTCACGGGGACTCTGACTGAAACTCGGAGCGTAGTGCGAGAAACGGCAAAAGTGCCAAAAAATTTTAAGTTTCGGCGTGACCTTGACCTCAGTGGCGTCGGTGACGTCATTTTGATGACGTAAGGGGTGATGACGTCATCAGCACGTCATTTCTGTGACGTCATGGGTGTGACGTCATAGAAATGACGTCATTAGTGATGACGTCATCGATGACGCAATCGATGACGTCATCGATGACGTCATCGGTGAGGTCATTGACCTCGATGACGTCATCCCTCAGGTGACCTTGAACTGAGCCAGCACCAACAATTTGACACTACTAGCATTATTAAACTATGGCACTAGTTAATCATTATTACCTGACTATTTTTTATATTATAAATATTATCGTTTTAACAATGCTCCTACATGATATGTGTCTTTGTAACAAAACTTTCTTTGAGAGAATTAATTATCCTTATGTTTTCGTTAAAGAAATATTACGTCATTCAATATTTTGACACTAAT
>CM061533.1:268528427-268672000 GCA_030545055.2 Neoaliturus tenellus
ACCTCTCCTTTTTTCTCAATTATGGACACGCAGTGGGATTCACCCATACAGAGTAATAAAATAACTATTACTGCTACAAATAATCACAAACCAATTCTCCAATCACTAATGAGTTTTTATTAAATAAATAGATTTAAAAAAACCCCTCCGGATGACCTTGACCCACTTCCAAAACCCACCCATCACTGTCAAAAAAACCCCAGCCGCTACTACCCCTACAACACTTACAACCGCCTGACCTTGACCTGGGCCAACTGTAGCCATTCCCCACTACTAAAGTGTTTATTTTTATTTACCTGACTTTATTTCCTAAACATAAAAATAAATATTTTGATTGATTCCATTTTATGTATTTTCATATATAGTATTAATCTGAGAAACAAGTGCAAGTATCTAAACCTAAAGGGTAATCGATGATACCACTTCATTCATGATGTATTTAAAAGACTCAAAATCATCTCGTATGTTTGTGTTTCGAAAATCTTTACTGAAATCTATAAGAGTTATTTTAACATCAGCAAATACATGCGGTAGATAGATTATTAAATACAAATTTTAGAAATAGCTTATTTTTATTATAGTTTATTGCAGCTAAATAATTACAAAGCAACAAGTAATACTTTAGTTATGTGTGTGTGTATGTGGTACTTTTTTATGTAGTGTAATAAACTTTACATAAAATAACACAAATTTAGTGAATATTGCTAATTAGTTACCTTAATGTTTGTAGAAAATTGCTTGGGTATTAGTGTAGTAAAATTAGTCGGGAAAAATGAAATAATTTTTGGAAAGCTAATTTCTTTTGAAATGTGTTCTATGGCATCCCTGACCTTCACCCTGATCCACTACGCAGTAGTGCGCGTGTAGATTAATTAATTAATTCATCGATGATAAATTATAAAATGTTGATAAATGATAAACTAATCATCACACAAACTCTCCCTATTCTTTATTGTTGCTGCAGATTAATTAATCCCTAAAAATAATAAAAACACTTCTTTAAATCATTTTATATATTTATAGAGAAATCATCGGGGTCTTTGTTAAACTTATTATGTTTCATTTTATTTCCTTTCTGCTGTTTCATTCAGGTTTGAATTACAAATTCGTCGTACCCATGAACAAAAACCAGCGTTGTGATTTCATGTAGGCCTACTTCAACCGAACGCAGATTGCCTATTAACGATTGCGAGCGAAACAAGGAAAGAGATATAGACGTGCATGCAGTGTAATAACTCGATCTGCTTTATACACTTTAAGGCTGCGGTCTACTCCTGGGCGCACCCAAATGCAAGGGTTTTTTAGAATCGTGTTATCTTCTGCCAAATGAAGCCTAGAGCTATAAATAAGGTGTCATATTAAAGAAGAATAATGGTACTAGTTTTAGTCTCTTACAATTTTGTAATTAGTTCATTAAAACCAATAGAAAACTTCAGTTAAAAATCGAGAATAACAGATGATTTTAGACCGGTATAGCTGAAATTAGAAATTTTATTTTAAAATTCTAAAAAGATAGCCGACGAGATCCTTTTTTCTACTTTTAGAAAAAGTTAAGAGCCAATCTCTATCTTAATTGGTTATTTTTAAAATACGATCCCCGTAAACCTCTGCATCTATAAAACTCAAAAACAGATAATTTTACACAATTATAACTGAAATTAGAAATTTTATTTAAAAATTCTAAAAAGATAGCCGACGAGATCCTTTTTTGTACTTTTAGAAAAAGTTAAGAGTCAATCTCTATCTTAATCGGTTAATTCTGAAACACGATCCCCGTAAACCTCTGCAGCCATCAAACTCGCCTAGCGCTACGGCCGCGAGGCGGCATATTCGGCATTGTTGTTGTTTTGGTTGGGGTAGACCGCAGCCTTAAATGAATAGTAATGGATGTATTTCAAAGAAAACAAAATATAGCCTTTAAAAGGTAGCTGATGGGGTGCGAATAAAGCTTAATTTCACTCTGTTATGATTTCACTCTGTATTTACGCAATCAGCGGTGTTTTTGATTAATTAATTAAAGGCACTATTTCCATCGCGTGTTTACATGATAAGTTTAACAATGAATAAAAACATTTTGGTATACAGGGTGTTCGGAAAAACCGTTTCAGGAATTCAGGAGGTTATTGCCCACATCAAAATAAGCAAAAAAATCCCTTTAAACATATGTCCTAAAATGCTTCGTTAACCCGCTAGCCGCCATTTTGTTTTTTACACTAAATAATTTTTATTTCCGTAATGGATCATTGTATTAAGTTAATATTTGGCATGAACCTTCATCATAGCAATACCCATTTTCAAGAAAAAAGTTATTTTTTTCTTATGTGTATTTTCAAAATGGCGGCCATTTAAAAATTTTAAACTAAAATATCTCAAAACCGGTAAATTTTATAAAAATTTTACTAGACACAAAAAAGTTGACAAATTTAATTATTTAACCAATGGTACCAAGTTTGTAAGGATTTGACAACAAATAACTGAGTTATTGAGATTTTTCAATTAAAATTACCTTAATTTGCATTAATTACAATGCAAAATCAATGTTTTTATGCATAAAATCTCAATAACTCCGTTATTTGTTGTCAAATCCCTACAAACTTGGTACCATTAGTTAGATAATTAAATTTGTCAACTTTTTTGTGTCTAGTAAAATTTTTATAAAATTTACCGGTTTTGAGATATTTTAGTTTAAAATTTTAAAATGGCCGCCATTTTGAAAATACAGATAAGAAAAAAATAACTTTTTTCTTGCAAATGGGTATTGCTATGATGAAGGTTCATGCCAAATATTAACTCAATACAATGATCCATTACGGAAATAAAAATTATTTAGTGTAAAAAACAAAATGGCGGTTAGCGGGTTAACGAAGCATTTTAGGACATATGTTTATAGGAACTTTTTTGCTTATTTTGATGTGGGCAATAACCTCCTGAATTCCTGAAACGGTTTTTCCGAACACCCTGTATGTTGATACTCGTTGCATAAACGAATTTATAGTAAATACTGCAATTGTGTGTGTGTGGTACTTTAGGGTTCAATATATTTAATTTTGGAGTTGATAATGCTTGGGTATATACTCTTACCAAGCAAACAATGTCGTGTATTAAATTAAAGTATTATTGCCCATTTCAGTTTCAAAAGTTTAAATTATCAAAGTTCACGACATTGGGAGGGTAGCAATCCATATAGTCAACTTAAAAAGGATATTCTGCACTGTGTCTTTAAACTACCGCAGGGGGGTTTATGAATTCCAACAAACGCTAAACAAACCAATAATTAGATCCATTCCCAAAAAATGGATTTCAGTGATCAATCGTCATAACTTCAACATTTTTGGCATAACCCAAAGTGGTCAAGACACAATTATTATTACACGAAATTCAGATTCCGGTAAAACACTTGAAATAGTTTTTTGCTCTTGAGTGTCATTGAAATAAAATTTCGGAGTGTTCAGAAGATTCAAAGTGAAGAAGCAGTTCCAAAAAAAGATAAATAATATTTTTTATTCCGTACCTAATAAACTGAATCAACATTATGGATGTTCAATCTAAAGTTTAAATCTCAGCTTTTGGAAACTCAACTCAAATCAAAGCGGCAAATACGTACCAATTACGCATAAGAACAATGTGACTTGGACATTACAAATACGGACGTTGAAGTTGGAAAATTTCTAGGAACGAATTAAAAAACCAGTAAGGAGTATTGCAATTTTCGGAAACCGATCATGTAAACCGTTTGCGTTTAATTGTTTGGAGAATCGTGAGCTAATGCGGTAGGCCTACAGTACAAAGTGATTCCAGCGAAGCTGCTTTGCAGTGCGGGACCATACCTGGCCTAGCGGTGACGGTGACATCTACTGCCACTACCTACACTGGCTCCTGGCCCTGCCCTGCCGTACATGGCTTTGTGTTGACTGGCCACTTCGGTCTCTGACGTCGCTACTGCTACTGGACCTACTCACCCTTCAGATACTGTCTTACTCTGTATTTTGTATTTTTTAACATTTTGTGCGTCCCTTCAAACAACCCGCATGCGGTTTGAGCAAACTATTGGTACAGTACCTATAAAAATATTTGTTTAGTTACTATTAATATTTGATTTACTATGAGCATAATTTTAATTTCAGTGTTCATAAGAAGGGGGAATTCAAATAGAATTTCGAAAGAGAAACATCCGCGAGATATCAATCTTGTTAACCTTTCATGTAAAAATGTATGTTTAAATAAATTTTATATGAGTAAAAATTTATGATATAGAATATAACTATTACAGAAATAACATTTGGTTGAATAAATGACAATAAAAACCCAACAATAGTAGGTCTAAGTAACATTAGTAATGAATTGGCGATGCAAATATTGATAATTTTATTGTACATCAACAGTGTCGCCGAAACGGATGAATAATCGAATGGGCGGAGCTTTTCTGAGAAAGATAAGCTATCACAACTGTCAACCGTGAACTCTAAATACAATCGGAGTTACGGTTATTCGGGACACGCCCACTTTCGTTGATTCCGTGACGACTTTGCTACAACATAGGGAGATCTCAGGACGGCAAATTGTCTAACACGAATTAATTTGGGAGGTATTTGGCCGAAAATACGATAAAAATGTTTGGAAGAAGATAAGGAGTAGGGAGTAAAGTTATTTTATACGAAACATGAGTTTCCTCTACAATATGCGTAAAAATGACATTGAAAAAATCCCATTTGAATCGTAATAGTGGCATTAAAATATATAATCGGAATCATATAAAACCCATTGACAAAACTTTTGGCGAAGCTTACTTCTTTTACAAGTGCTGAAAATTCAAACAGAATATACCATCGGAGGAGAGAGCCTAGAGGCTGTTTATTGTTTGGAAAATAAATATACTTTCCCGGAAACTTTGGCTTGCGCTTTGGGGTTTCTCACATTAACGGAGCCGGGTGGTGTAATTAAATATTTTTATAGCCGTAACATAGATTCAAAATCAAGTTGGCAATTTATGTTTGCAAAAAAATGGATAGTTTTAATGTTTGAATAGAGCCTTAAAATGTTTAGTTATTAGAGAATCCAAATGAAAGACTATCCATATACCTTATAGTACCATGACTTGTATCAATGTATACAAGACCAAATAATCATTTCGCACATGGTTAGAATGATAATTACGCAGCGCGATGGCTCAGAAAGACACGATCAACTTTTCATATCTCGTTACCGTACGCGCCTGGATCTAGCCCGGGATCACTCGCGCTATTAGATTGATTCTAACATTTTTAGTTCCTCTGAAGAAAATTTTTTTTAATAATGATTTCTTGCGACTGAGCTTTTAAGAATGCTTTCCTCAGTATTCTATGCATCCGCTACAGCAGTTTGGGGTGGGTAGTGTGGTGGGGAGGGTAGTTTTAGAGGGGAAAAGGCTCGCACCTCCACCCTTGTTAGCGCCCGCCTAACTGCGCGAGCGTTCGCGTGACTCTCCATGTTAGAATAGTTCTAACGGCGCGAGTGATCGCGGAACTGCCGGAGTCTTACTTTTTGAGTAAAAAAAAGTTGTAAATTACAATAAATATGTTATTATTTTATTTTAAATGTGTAGCGATTTATTTATTTCATCTACCAAACAAATATTATGATAATTACTTTGAAGTGTAAGATGCTGTTAAATGTTAGGAGCGCTCTAACGGCGCGAGTGACCGCGGGACTTTCGATAGCGCGAGTTCTCCCGGGCTAGATTGCACCATTGCACCCGATGCTATCTATGTGTGTGTCGTACAGTCAGCGGCCAAATCCCATTCCTTGGTATTCCTTTTCCGCTGGGTAGGTGAAAGAAGGGTAATGGTGCGCACCTAAGGTAAAAACGACTTTTGAATTTTGGTCTCTCACAACCTCAAAAGTTACAGTGGCGGAAACCACGAGGACGCGTATTAGTTGTTGAGTCCCCCGCTAAGCTGCAGCACATACTGGAGCTTTTTAGCTCATTTCATTCATTAAAAACTACGATGCGCACCATTACCCGCCGCGCACGATTACCCTACTCTCCCTTACAGTGGTTCTGCTGGTCAGCTGGTATGTCGGCAGCCTTCGTGGTGACCAGGTCGTGACAGGAGCTGCGACATCACACGTGCCGGTCTTAAATAGGCGACAATTATTGAATCAGCCTATGTTTGTATTGGCCGGTCACGACAACATTTGTACCTCGGAGAAACCGGTTGGACCTATCCAAGCTGTGCTTCTCCTGCTTGGAGTTACGAGTTAAGAGTCCTATGCATTCATTAGAGTAAACTTTACAACTTATAAATTATTTTACTGTCAAACGAGCTAATAAAATCTAGCAGTATTGGAGGGCAACAGGTTACACTTATCTTACAACACAATGTTCAATAATGTGTACATTTAAAACAAAATTTATGGCAGTAAAATATTAATACACAATGGGTTGAAAAATATACAATTCATGCAGTAAATATAAAACAATATGTAGATCTTCATCACCAGAGAATACCCCAAAGTATCTGATTTCACCGTTTACTGAGTATTTAAACAAGTATTATGTAATTTGAGTCAAATCGTGGATTAGTTTTGATTTTGTTGGAGAACGATGGCTTTATAATACTGCAAACCCCAAGAGCGTTAATCCTAAAAGGGGATTTGGAGTTGTAGGTCAGATTCCCCAAAGATTTTCACCAAATCGAATCATCAAGCAGTAATTTATCAGTAACTAACAAGAATTCAGTTTACTAACTAACAAGAATTTCAGTTAATTCACAATTATGAAAAATTATGTTTTATTATAAAAATAGCGAATAGCCGTAAACTAATAGAAGGTTTAACTTAAACAGATAGTATCCAACCAACCTTGGTATATACTGTATTTAGCTCTCTGGCGGTAAAACAGACGGCACTGTAATTACTGTATTTGTGTAAACTGAACCGGCTGGGAATTATCAGAGAACCAAACAAATATATTGTTGCTATTTTCGTTACCTAGCAAGGATTGAGTTCAGACTTGAATAGAAACATTGCCTTTGCAAAAAATCGCTAACGAATTTACTACAGTAAATATGGAGATTATTTTAAATATAATTTTAAAATTAAGAACCTTTTCAATAACGTATTATTCTTAACGTGTATTGCCCATTAGTAACTTCCAAAGTAAAGTTAACCAATATTTTATAGTATCAAAATATTTAATAAGGAAATAGTTTTTTTTTTTTTTTTTTTTTTTTTTAATTGAAATACACAAACAAAATGAACAATTATCGCATAAACAATGTAAAAACAAAGCTGATTGCTTTTCAACTCATGTACTGGAAAATGATTTACAGTACTTTATGGTAAAATTAGAATACACCAAAGCGTACATCTTAAACGTGCTTGTCAAGCAATAAACATTTCTTAGTTACATGTAGCGCTTTGAAAATGCTAAAAATGGACCGCATGAGGCAACTTATCGCATCAATTCGCGATGTGGAACTTGCCGTCTTAAACATTTTCCATTCCGGTATGCACCACAAATCCAAATCTATGATAAACTGGATAGACTTATAATTACCGCTGGTATAAATAGGAATAATCGTTTAAACTCAAGTAAAATTAACTGTAAACGGTGATGCGAACGGTTACAGTATTTTAGTTTAAATAGTGGTTCTTATCAAACATTATAATTAACTGGATCCACCTTACGGTACTAAAACAGCTACTAAGATTTTTGGAGTTCACTGGTAAATTCTTCGTCGTTTTCACAAACAAAATTCGTATTTTATTAACAGCATGTTTTTGGTTCCCCTCGCCATAGTCCACAATACCCGCTATCTTGGATTCTTATTTCTATAAGATTAACGTTAAATTTGAAACATCCGCTGCGCGTTTACTTCGGCGATTTATCCTTAAGTAGTTTCAAAGAAAATTGTAATACCTCGGGTACTATGAAACAAAAAGTTTTATATTATTGACCGTTTGATTAATAAATACCCCCCGTCGCAGCAGACCTGCGTACTCAGCGAATTTCCGATGGAATTTTGGTATATTTTCTATTTCCCCATAAAATCCATGGGAATGAGAGTATGTAGGTTTGCCGCCATATGGGTTTTGTTGGTAGATATAAATTAAACCCTTCCTAGTGATTGTACATACCAAATTTTATAAGGCTATGGTGTTCTTTTTATTTTCCCCATAAACCCTATAGGGGTGAGTACGTAGGTTTGCCGCCATATGGGTTTTCTAAGCAAATATAAGTTAAACGCTTCCTAATATATGTATATACCAAATCTTATCAAGATATGTCAATAAATAAGCAAGATAGAAGGGTTTGTTGATTTCCCTTAGAATAACATGGAAAACATACTTTTTGGATTTTCTCCATAACCATTTAAGCTAGGTAAAAAATTCAAAATACTGGATAGATTGTTTTTTTAAGCTCTTTTAAATGGTTTAAGTTAAAATTGTTGAATTTTCTAAATAAAAGTAAAAAAAACCAAAACCCATTTTTAACCCATTTGAAACCCCATAAAACCCCGTTCCCATGGTCCAATCATTCTGGTTCGCGAACTCAACCTAGTAGACGCTGGCTTACACCCCTGTACCAAATTTCATCAAAATCGGAGGTTCCATTCAAAAGTTATCGTGTTCACGGACATATATATATTATATATATATATATATATATAGCTAAAATATATATACTAAAATATTAAAAAATATTAATAAAGTAAACTGAGTATCCTTGTTAAACATTTTTTATCAAATTGCGACATGTTTCGGCACTAAGGCCATTTTCAAGCAAATAAAATAAAATAAAATAAAACTAAAAAATAAAAATAAATCTTAACTTAATACAATTTAGATAAACAAATAAAATAATCATATGTTAAATTTATCTTCTTGAAAATTTGTCAAATTGAACCAGCACTTTTGGGAACATTCATACTTTTTGACATTTTATATATCTTGTATTTTTCTTTTCTTATAATGTCAAATATCGGGTTCTCGTTAGTAAGTTGGCCATTTAATAATAATTGAGGGGTATCTTTTTGAGCATTATATATATGTATATATATATTGTATATATATATATATATACATTATATATATACTAAAATATATATATATTTACTAAAATATATATATATATATATATATATATATATATATATATATATTTATATATACATATATATAAATTTGAACGAAAGGTGTTTTTGGCTTCTAGGGACCTCAAAACGAAAAAGTATCACGGTCCCGGGCTTAGGTCTTACCGTGACTACTACCGTAATAGCGTATTTCCTATAGGGGAATTCGCTAAAAAACCAAGATTTTTTACCTTAAATGGATGAATCTCAACCAAATGAAGCTAAATACCAAGTTTCATTCAAAAATATAGGTTAATAAGTGAAATATTAACACATCCTTACTCTCCATAAGATTAACATTGGAGCCCCAAAAGACAATGTACTGTCTTTAGACTTTGTAATATCTCGGTAACCAATGGAGATAGAGCAAAGCTTCAAAATACTAAATTGTGTGTTTTTTGAGCTAAATCCAATGGTCAAAATAAAATTTTTAAAATTTACATATGAAAAATGCAAAAAACCCATTTTTGGGGTACAAAACCCCCCAAAACTACCCCTTCCGGTAGGTCGATATGTCTGGTTTTCGAACTCATCCAAATAAACGTAGGATTACACATCTCTACCAAATTTGGTGTCGATCGGACCATTTTTACGAGTTATCGTGTCTAGGGACACATACATATATAAATTTTAATGACTATTATTTTTGGTCTCTGAGCACCTCAAAACGAAAAAGTAACATGGTCCCGGGCTTAGGTCTTACAATGAGACCTACGGTAATAGCTTATTCCCTATGGGAAATTCGCTAACAACAAAGTATTCTCAACATTTATTGTTCGATGATGGACTCGTTTTCCAGGTTTGTTTTCAATTGCTTAATCTTGTTTCTAAATGACATAGAGATGAATCTTTTTCAACGAATATTAAAGGAGTAGCGGATGTTTCAAATTTAACATTAGTGCTAAGGGTATAAAAATCCAAGATGGTGGGTACTAAGACTCTTTTGGGTAGATACGAATATAGTTACGAAATGTGAAGAGTATTGTGATAAATATTGTATTATAGGACCACTTGGGTTGGTATTGCGCTGCATGATAATTTTGGAGACGCGAAAAACTATGTGCTCTCAATTTTGTTTTTAATACACTTTCAAGATTCAATTAAAATGTTTACGTTTCGGTAAAGTCTTATTTTTTTCATAAATACGCTTACGCTTAGACTCTTGAAAATTCATAATTTCCATAATAGTACATTAAAAACCTTCTATAGGTTTACACGCAAACCCTAGCCCCAAACACCTGCGCTAGATTCAGTGGAGGAAAGTAATAATAATTGGTATATGTTTTCTTGTAATAAAAGAGTAACAGGTACATCTCTCCTCGTTATATTGTTCGCTGTTTCCAATGTTCGAGGTACCGGTAATGATCCAAAATGTTGATCTAGCAAGGAGCCATGATTTTACTTTCCTTATATATTTTTTCTAAACTTAAGAAAAAAGTCCAAGAAATGACGATGTTGGTTTTTGTAATTGTGTTATATTTCATTCCCGATTTCTTTTGTTCCTAAATTTAACAACCGGTATGTATTTTACAAAGATTAAATTGAGTGATTTTAGGTTCCAGAAATTGATTTAGTTCTGTGAGGTCACATTTGATCCCCAAGCTTAGGTTGGCTTGGATATTTGAATAAATTACTTATTTTTGTAACCAATTAAAACCATATTTCTAATTGTGTTAATCAATAAACCCTAAAGAGCGTGAATGTGTCCGATACAATTTAGTTGATAGATAAATTTTCCGCGTCGCGATGCGGTCGGGAGGGACTCAGATGTAAACAGCTGAGCTTATCGACCAAGGCGACGAGCCGTGTAAACAAAGTGGTAAATGGAACGAGAAAATCCGGACCCTTTGACCCGAACCTTTGTTTGGCGTCGATAAAGCTCTTCACTGTAGAAGGTGATCTATGTCGATCGCTCTCAATTCAACTCAACAATCCACTTAGTTTAGCGTTATTTTATTTGCAAATAATTTGTATACTTTTTTAATTGAATTAAACCACCTACCGTTAAGCGTCCATTATTAAATTTGTACCATCAACACCTATACTTGTGATAATGCGCCGTGACTTAAGGCCTTTGTCCATTATAAAAATAGATTTGATTTTTAACGTCGCCAAAGGTTTTAATGGTTGTAGATTATTAAATTTTCGGATTTTCAGCTGGTTAGCAAAGGCAGTCGAAGTACGAGGTTCCCAAAACTGTTTCAGGACTCTCTCATTGAATTCATAAAAATGCAGAAAACATAGAATAAAACGTATTTTAATCCAGCTTAAAGAAAAGTATAAGAGTTTTAAAACTAAATTTCGCGGATGCCTCAGTAATGGTTCTCGAATCCCCTAAGAACCTGAAAACTGTGGGTTGAAAGAAAACAGACTCAAACGGTCCACTGTAGAATCCATATCTAGATCATGTATAAAAATGAGGGATCCCACAATGAAGGAAAATCCTGTAAAAGCAAATCCTGAAGAATGTTGTACATTCTGTGCCGGTTGCAGTTTTTTTTGTTTAAAATATACCTAGTGATGGTTCATTCATTTCGAGTCTGAGCGCGTATTCTGCGAGTGTTTAATATACAATTCCACAGTTATTGTGATGATTTATGGTACAAAACTCAAAATCTTAAAACAACATAAATGTGACGACATTTAAAGTTGATTACATAGGGATAAAAAAACCTGATTTTCCGCCTACTGTGTGGTATAGTATACTTATCAAACAATCTAGTCTTTTATAAGAACGATGATACTAGCAAATAAAATCCAATTAGTTCAAAAAAATAGTTGGGACGCGCCGCACTGGGTGACATTTACACTTAAGAGCACAAAGAAACTTGAGTGCAAACGTATTTATTAACAAGTAATGTTAATCACTAAAAGAAATTTTGCCCGAAGTCAAAACAGTTTGTAGAAATTTACCGCTTCAAGATGGTTACCATTTGGAAAATACAAAAGTTAGACATGTTAAAATTCATTTGCATTTGTTTCTTAATACTATTAATAGTTGTGCTACGTTTGAATTCCGTATTTCAAATGACTTCAAAGATATAATGGATTAAGTTAATTAAAATATACATACAGACAGACGAAAAACGGCTAAAGATAGGACGTTAACTGTTTGTTTTGACACCATGAATAACTTTATAAAGTTTGTATATGTAGAAAATGAACACTCTTGATGATTTTTCTTCTTAATAATCTTGTCTTAGCAATTAAAAATACATTTTATAAAATGTAAACAATGTACTTTCAGGGATGAAAATAATATTGCCTTTACCAAACAATGCCCATTTCTTGAATACTTACCAATTTAAATTTATTTATGTATTACAATGACATAATATTTTATTTCAGATCTTGAATTAAAAGGATTTCATCTAAGAGATTTCGCTTATTATAGAATAATTAGAATAAGAAATAAATCAAAGCCCCGTTTATCTGGTGCAATAACTACTTACCGGTCCGTTTTGTAATCCGTTATGACCAAAATAAAAAGAGACTGTCGTCGATGTGACAAGACGGAGATGGGAACTTGGCGCGAACTGCGAACAGCGAGCTGACGGACGCGGGCGCGAAACTGTCGGCACTGAGCCTGAACAGCTGATCAGAGCGGACTGGGACTGGGACTAACAGCTGACTGATCACTCACTGCTGACACTGACAGCCGCTGCCGCTAGTCAGCGCTACAATCGACACTTAGCGAAGAGGGGAGGGTGTTTCAAACAGAAGAGCAAGGGACAATTATTATATTTTCCTTCTTGATATTTTAAATGTTTTTTATTATAGCCTACTATGCATGCAATCAAATTGTGAACAAAAATAAAATATATACTGTAGAATGAATTAACTTAAGTCTTAAAAAAATCATGCACATAAAATTTGAAAACATTGTGTGCTAGTCAGCGCTACAATCGACACTTAGCGAAGAGGGGAGGGTGTTTCAAACAGAAGAGCAAGGGACAATTATTATATTTTCCTTCTTGATATTTTAAATGTTTTTTATTATAGCCTACTATGCATGCAATCAAATTGTAAAAATTTTTTAAATATATAGAATGAATAATGTAAAAAAAATCATGCACATAAAATTTTAAAACCTTATGTGCTATCCCTGGATGCTTTACTTCAACACATGATAAATTAAATTAAATTTAATTTAGTTTGCTAAAAATTGTTTTACTTAAAATCACTCGAAGAAAAACATTTGACCTGAAATACAATTTTATAATTCTAAAGAATAGAAACACACATATCTCTTATGTTTCATTTGAAAAAAAAAAATTGAAATACACTGTATTGTAATCATGTTATTTTAGTATTGAAAAATACTTTAGGTATGGAATTTATATTGATATCCTATACTATAATACGAGCAATGTCTGAAGGGATGTGTGTCCCACGATCTCGAAATCTAGCGGTTAGATTTTGCTTAAACTTTATATTTAAGAGTGTTTTGTCCCAAAAATAAGTTTAGAAACAGCTTCAATACCAGGAAAAATCGAATTTGGTCTAATTTTAAGTTTAAAAATCGTAATTTTTAACATTTTTTCTTATGGGTTGCTATTTTGGTAACAAAATAACAACTATAAGTAAACAAAAATATAGGAACATTAATTTTAAGCAGTTTTCTAACAGCTGTTATCTGTGAAGAGTCTGGTGTAGATTTAATAGCTTGATTACCATGACACTATAACAAAAGTTAATTAAAACCAACGAGCAATGGCTCGGTTAACCTGGTACTTGAATTAATATAGTTACATTTAATATAGTATTGTGAAATATTTCCTTAGTGTAATATTTCTTCCGCAGCCGGTCTAAGCTCATTGCCATTTGCGGGATCCACTTGTCGGCCAGTTATTGCCTGTTTTGCATAATTGCCACATTATCGGTTCATTGGAGCCCTTTTGGAAAGGTGTTCCCCAGGGTAACACACTCTTGCCCATTTTTGGTCAATCTGATTGATTTAGCCTGTAATTGACTGAGGAATTAATCATTTTCAATAGCGAGAGATATATCTTGTCTAGCAGAAAATGACAGAAAGTAAATCTTTGACAGTTTCATATGTTCATGTGAAGATTTAATCAGATTAGGGGTGGGCGAGTACTCGAGTTTTCGAGTATCTGTCGAGTATTTTTTGATACTCGAAGCTCGAGCGAGTACTTGTGACTACTCGTTAAAGTCGAGTCGAGTAGTTATTAAATTAAAATATAGCATTTCTGAAATGTTTTTCCATTTATTTAAACCCCATTTCTTTAAATTGTAAAATGTTTTTATTGTGAAAATGATACATTTTAAGACCAAAGAAAGTAAGATGTGAAGACGATGAAAATGCTTCTGACGGTGCTTCTCAGACAGCACTCTACTGCTGACTGAACTCTTTGTCGTCACGCGAGTGACGCACACGGTTAGTGGTAGAGTCAACATTGCTACTGATTAATAAAATGATTCATTTGTAGACAGACCTTCATAACACTGGGGGAAAAATTAATAGTCAATTATAATTTGACATCTAATTGCATCAAAACAATGATTTAAAACTGATTCAAATAACTTTAGACAAAATAAAGAGCTGTGTTGACATTAGCAGTAAGAATAGTACGGCAGACAGAAGAGTAGGTACAAGAGAACAATCAGGTTTACCAATGGCTAACCTCAAATTGCCAGAGTAATACCATTGACTTTAGATACTAAATCAATAGTATCAATATAGTCAGTGGTAATACAATTTTATAGTTGTATGTTATTTTTCTAATCCAGCATTCACAAAAATATATGTTTAATAATTGATAATAAACATATTTTTCTCTCAAATTGCTTTGATTATAAGACAGACATTGAATTTATTGTTCTTTGTGATTTTTTTAAGTCCTAACAAACAGGCTTCATGGCTGTTCACTAAAGCTAGCCTTTACTCAGTTACTAGCAGACGGCGAGGGAATTAGGTGAATTCAAAAACAGTGAAAATTATATGTACATAGCTTGAGTATTTCGGAGAAGTAAAAATAATTCCTAAACAAAATGAGTGGTGAAGATTTTCAAAGGAAGTAGATAGAGTTGAAAATGACAATTTAGATCCACCAATTACATTTAGTGATTTTGATTCAGCTGTAGCATCCAGGTGTCTAGGCTAGGCTTCTGACTCAAAGTGGCCTAATATGCCAAATACAAAAAAACTGTGAATAGGGAAAAACTTTTATTTGGTAACATCTTAAAGTAAGGAAAACATATGAAAGTGAAAAGTTAAGTAAGTAACTGTAACTGGGGATTTTCTTTTTTTCATTTAATGATGGTTAGAGGCTATTTTTCAATCTTTTATTCTGTACATTCCTTAATCCCTTTTGTTACTAAACCAAGTTTTTAGCTTAAGTTTTTTTTAATAATCAGCGATTTAAAAACCAATATTTTTTCCTTTACACAGTTTTTAAGCAAATTAAACTTAGGACTAAAGTTCATTATCTTTTTTAGCCCTTGTAGGATAAGCTAGTTATTTTATTATAGTAGGCTAGTATATTTTTATATTTGAGTATAGACTAGTTATTTTAAGGCAATTTTCAATATTTTTATGTTCACGTATTACTCGACTCGACTCGACTCGAAACTCGAGTATTCTACTTACTACTCGACTCGACTCGACTCGTTCCAAAAATGTGATACTCGCCCACCCCTAAATCAGATATGATGTAAATTGTTCAAAAGAGGTCAGCAGTCCAGGATTCAAGCCCAAAATGTTTGTCAGATTTGTGAAAGTATATAGCAATTGTTAGGAAAAAATTAAGTCAGACAAATAAAGCTATTAAAAAAAATTACAATTTTATCACATAGAAATGTTTTACCTGCAAATTATTTTTTTGTAAAAAATTGTATTAAAAACTATACTAATCTATATTTAATAGATCTTTACCTACTTATAACATAAAACAAATTTGTGGGATTTAAATTTACGAGAGTATATTCTGCAAACAATAATCAGTTTTGTTAGAATTGTTAATCAAGGTTGGCTGATGGATGCAGATCTTTTTGATGGATTAATGAATGTGATTTTTATAGATTGCAGATACTCTCAACCTTAGAATATATTTTGGAAAGAGATTTTCAAACTTTGATCTCATTGAAAAAATAACATTTTCATTTTATTTCCCTACAACTCTAACTGTTATCATGGGCTCTATTTTCAAATTATATTCCAAAATGTTTTGAATAATGCAACTGTTAAATCCCATTCTCTGTATATTAAAATGATTTTAAAAAACAAATGAACTACTGGGTTTATATACTGAATAGCCAAAACATTTATGTACTGGATCAATATTTTTGATATCACTAAATCAATTCTTTGTTTTCATATTTGTTAATAGAAAAACAAATATGACCATTATTTTTTAAATATTGTACATACTAAAAATAATTTGTCATGGAAGACTTTTATATAAATCAATTTATAATTCTGATTTATTACCTACCTGTAGGAGATCATTGATTATTACCTTTTCATTTCTCTACACACTAAAGTACACTTTCTAAACGTAAAATGAGCTAAGAAAATAGTTATTCCCGCTACTGCATGGCAGATTACATAATGTTAACTTTCTGTGCATTTGTGGTGCATGGAAAGTGACCGTTATAGGATTTAGCTGTGCAGACCGATCAGCTGTTGCATAACGCTGAGGTTTTGAGCGTCTGTACCTCGACATAAATACGGAAACTCATCGTTATGAATTCGTTTTTTTTTTTTTTTATAATAAGTTGAATAAACAAAAACATATATATTTATGTTTTTTAGATGCTTTTTTTATATCTTAATGATAATACCTTAATACCTTAATTGAAATGGCGACCTAACTCAATAGGTAGTTTAAAGCCAAGTATGAATGAGAGATGAATGTAGGATGATTGTGGCGCGATCTTGTAGTCTTGTTACTGACTAAGGTCGACATTCACCTTAGGCAGGACTGTTAATTCATAGCCCAACAGCCAATGGTATCTAGGGACCTACGAAATATAATGTTCAATTCTCGTCTCTAAAATACCATTTCAGGGCTCGATAGCCTTTTCCATACTCGGCTTCGCCTTGCGCGTAAATGCAACCTCTTCCCGCAATAAGTCACTTTCGAGACTAGTAATGAAAACTACTATTACTGTGTAAATACTCTTTTAGTTGGACAATTTATGAGACACAGAAAGATGAATGAATCAAATGTATCTCCATTAAAATGGACTGATGGATCCTCTTTTTAGTACTGTGAATCAGTCCAGGGTAAAAATAAATTAATTCAACACATCTGACACATAAATATCAAAATCAAAGTTGTTGAATACCAAAGTTGCAATGCATTTCTTCATAAAATATCAATAAATATGGTGTTGATTTAATTTAGTAAAGCAAGAACGGCAATAAATTTCAATTGTCTACTGCGTGTTTGCATGATCACACCTAAAGTTTCAACCATAATTTAATCTCAGTTTGTAACACTTATCATGAATTGGCAACATATCAAGTGCAAATTGGAACATAATAATACTGCAAGACTTGCAAATTAGCAAATTAAATTAGCAATGTTTTATCCTGAGGCGATAGAGGCGCCACTATATGTAGGTTTTGATTATAGGTTCTCGTAATGACTGTTTCAGCAAAATATACTTTGATTACTGACAGTGAAAGTTGACTCGCCTACTGCCAAATTGGGCTGGGTTGTTGAAACATAAATTGCCGATCCAACAATGTATACACTTATAACTCTATTCAAACAAACAATCTATTTAATTGTGTTCCTGAAATTTATTATTTTTACTATAAAGTAGTTTTATTTTATTTATCTATTTTATTTTGTGTGTCTACGCCAGAGATATTTTTAACATTTTAATGAGGAACTGTCCAAACTTCCGTCTTGTTGCTATCTAACATCGCCCATTTGTTGGATAGCATCATTAATTAGCCCAATGACAAATGGCAACTGTATCCGGAATCGAACCTTTAATAATTTACCAACTTTTCCCAGGATTGAACAGGCAACCGTTGGATTCAAAGATTAATACAATAAACACTCAGCTCCCAGCCAGTATTAAAATGTAATTCTCAAACAACTTTTCAAAAAGTTAAGGGGGCACATACCACCACTTGCCGCCCCCTCTCCCCCCGGTGCTACACTTATGTTATCAATAAGCCCTTACGCAAAATGATCTTTAGGAACTTTTGCAATGCAAATTTCTCCACGATGTATAACATAACAGTCCAAACAAATCTTGGAAAGTACGATCACCGAGAGGAGGTAGACTGAACCAGTTTGTACCCGGGACCTGACAATGACACATGGCTACTGGTTCCTCAGCCCATAATACCTCCGGAGCTGCCTTGCTGAACTGTCTTGTGTAACATACAGCTTACGACTCACCCTAATGAATGGTTACATCAGAGCTGTTTTCATTAAGTCACTTTGCTTCTTGGAGTTATATATTAATTTACAAGACATGACCTTGTAAAGTTCTCACTCGGGTGGTTTCCATCTATGTGTGTTCTTGTTACTTGTTATAGCGGAATATTTTATTGCTATAGTTAGATGCACGAAAATAATCCGATGGAAATATTAACACCTGTGTTCCCCCTCACCCCCACTTGCCCTGCAATGTTGTCATTTGTGGTTATGATTAACATGTGTAATACAGTATAAAAATGTGTTTCAGAATAAATTTGGCAACAATACGTTGACTCTCATCGGACTATTTTCGTGAATCCTCCTATAAGTGATATTTTTTTAATCGATCGGCTGGAACTTTTTTACTATTTTTGTAGTAAACAATTTTTAAGTAGTTCTTTTCATTCCTTCAATTAAACTATTCAATCTCAATTTAATAGACTAAAATCTATTTTTATTGTGGATTAAAGTTAATATCGTCGAGTTTTAATCAAACACGAGACACTTTTGTTTACACATATGTTTATATGTATGAGTCAGTGTGTATGCTCTTGCACTGTCAACAGAACTGCCATAACTAATCACTACATTGTATGTTAATGTATCACACGACCTGCCATACATCGCTGACATACCATTGTTGGTACGTTGTTAGAGCCCACATCTGCAGAGCACTACAATACTTCACTGTGGTTTAAAGGCACCGACTAAAGGGGATTGCGGTTGCGTGAGACTCATAAGGTCAGTTGCGCTGAGAAGCTGAGATCATTTGGATTTTGTAAGCATGTCATAGAGATTTATACCCTACATTTGTTTTATTGCTTTTATAATAATTACTAAACTAGTGCAACCATTGCTTGATAAAGAGCAATTTATTTTTGATCAGCCTAATGATAGTAAAATTGAACTTCAAAAATAATTTTTACTGTTTACTTACAATATACAACCCAGATGTCAAATAGCCCTATTGAAATCAATTCCCTCAAAAATAAGTTGCAAATTCTCTTACTTCAAAAAGATTTTTATTAATGAACCAGGTCTTAGCTAACGGCTGACTATTTCTAAACATTTGTTGCAGGGAAATTTTATTTATAAATAACATTTTGTTTTAAAATTTTCTTATCTCTAAATAAATCCATTTAAGTACATTTTTATGTATACACACACTATAGATTTGATTTGTAGTCAATTATTAACATGCTGGTTGGGAGGAAAAAAAAGAAAAAATTGCTTGAGATAGTAAGCCATCATTGTGATGACATACAAGAGATTAAAAGATAAATTAAAGTTAAAAGATGTTAAAATTGAAATTATCAGCATTCTAAGATGTCAGGAAGTAATAAGGAATGTCACCATGGTCAGGAAGTAATTGAAGAAACAACATTATAATAATTTAATTTCAGTGAAGAAGTTGTCCTACCTTGCTTCAACAGGAACAAGTTCCAGAGGTGTCTTGGAGCTGATCCTCACCAGGGAGCGCTGCAGTCGTCGGCGCGAGGGCGTGCGAGCGAGGCCCTCCGAACTGGGGCTGAGCGAGGCATCCGTGGAGCTTAGACTAGACGAAGGCACTTCGGGGGCGGGGGACTGGATATCCAGAGAAGTGAAAGAGATAAAAGGCAATGTATTTTCTTCAACTTCAAAATTTATATTGTCTTTTTGGACCCTCGGTTCATCTAACAAAATGGACAGCATCGAGCGGTTCGGATCAAAATTACCCGGTAAAGGCTTGACGTACAATTTACTACTTGTGCGTATATTCTTCAAATCCGGGACCTCCGTGAAGTTGTTTTCGTTGTTTTTGGATATGCCTCGTTTTGCTGCGAGTGGTGACATGTAAATTGGACTGCTGTACGATGACTGATAAGAAGTTCCTTCGCTAACATCGACAGGTGGGGTTTTGAAGGAATGAGAGTTTCCATTGCTGGATGTGGACTTGCTGGACTCCGCAGGGTTTGTAACTGGGGACACACTCGTTGGGGTGTGGAAACACGAGGATGCTATCGAATCTGGTTGTCTCTTCTCAGAAATTTCCTGAGGGGTGAAAAACCCTGGTGTACTCATCAATGATGTTTCCGGAGGAGTCTTAAAGGGTGTGGATCCATCTGGAGTGAATGTGTAATAACCGGGAATAGTCAAAGAATCCTTTTTATTCACATTCACGGCTTCCAGCTGTGTATCGAGGTATTCATTGGACATTGTGATGAGTTGAGACACCGTGTCTTGGAGGATGTTGTAAGTAGGAGAAGTGATTCTTGGAAAATCCTCACTAATATTCTCCAGCGGATTTTGAAACTTGACGCAAGGGGGGCTTTTTTGACCTGCTTCTTTCTGTGGACTGGACGTGTTGACATCGGGGAAGCGGAAGATCTCGGGTTGCAGCTGCAGTGGTCGGCTGGTGGACGGCTGCTGCGACGGGAGGCGGGGTGGATGTCTGGGCTCGGGGTCGGGTCAGACAGCTGCCGCCGCACGCTGGGGCTGGAGACGGGCAGCAGGTACGACTCGAACGAGTGTGCCTGGTGGGGGTAGTGGGGCGAGGTGGCGAGGCGACAGCCGGCCGTGGGTGGCGAGATCTCCTCGGGCACCATCTCCTCCTCCGGCAGAACTGACAACTTGCGACATGACCTGAGCAAACACAAGGAGTATTAGTCTTCTAAATTTAAAAGTCAATACTCTAATATATGACCTATTTTTTTTATTTCGGCTTTAGTTCAAATTTAATATTATTTAGTCAAAATAAAAAATTAAGTATACATTAGTTGAATTTTTAATTTAGATTAGTAACTAAACCAATATTGAAGCTCATCTGTTTAAAGTGGGTTATTTCTTTGATTGGAGTTAAAATTTAATCTTTTTACTAACAAGAGAATAAAAAATTGTAGTATTTAAAAATGTGCTTTAACGTTCTTTAAGACGTTACGTTCATGAGGAGTTTTTTCATGATCAATTTGAATACAGCAGTTGATATTTACCTGTAGATATCCAGGTCCATGTGCCCGAGAGGCCGCGGCTCAAATGGTTTAGTGGAGACATCGTCAGCATCTCTAGGAGACTCTGGCTCACTGATCTGAAAACCATTTGAAAAACCAGGTGGCAATTGTTTTTTAGCGAATTTCCCTATAGGGAATACGCTATTACGGTAGTAGCCATGGTAAGACCTAAGCCCAGGACCACTTTACTTTTTCATTTTGAGGTCCCCAGAAGCCAAAAACACCATTCGTTCATTTTCATATATATGTATATATATATATATCTATATATCTATCTATCTATATATCTATGTGTCCGTGGTACTGATAACTTTTGAAGGGGACCTCCGATTTTGATGAAATTTGGTATGGAGGTGTAAGGCCAGGTCTATTTTCATGAGTTCGCGAACCAGCATTGTCGGGTTATGGGAACGGGGTTTTATGGGGTTTCAAAGGGGTCAAAAATGGGTTTTTTGCATTTTTGGACCTCAATTTTTTAAATTCATCAATTTTAACTGAAACCATTTAAAAGAGCTTAAAAAAACAAACAATTTGGTATTTTGAATTTTTATCATAGCATAACTGATTACGGGGCAAATCCAAAAATGTGTTTTCCATGTTATTCTTATGGGAAATGAAGAAAACCCTATATCTTGCTTATTTATTGACATAACTTAATCAAATTTGGTATGTACATTATCTATATAAGGTTTAACTTATACTTGCTTACAAAACCCATATGGCGGCAAACCTACATACTCACACCCATGGGGTTTATGGGGAAAATAAAAAATTGCCAAGTTTGATACAATTTTATGTTTGCATTCACCAATTATTGATTAACTTACATTTCTAACAACACCCAATGGCAGAAAACCTACATACTCGATCCTATGGTGTTTTTATGGGGAAAGTAAATAATCTGAAATTCCATTGGAAATTCGCTGAGTACGCAGGTCTGCTGCGACGGGGGGTATTAACTTTCCATACATTTTATCTTTAATCTGAAAAAATATTATTACGAAATATTAAAAAATAAAGGGTCAAAAAGTGTCACTTCCAAATCAAATGAATAGAGCAGTAAAACACACCCTCAGCATAAATGGTTTAACAGGTGTAACTGAATTAACTGATGATTGGATTTAGTAATGCTTTATTATTGTAGTTAGACATGGTCAACCACTACTGATGGCTCTTGGGAGGCCCATAGTGAACCGAGAGCTCTATAGAGCTTTTGAGAGTTTGAATATCAACACTGTGTCTGAGGGTTCACGACCTATAGATAAAATATCTCTATTTAGTTTAAAATTAGTTCATAACTAAGTAAAAGAAGAACGAGTGTGATGAGTATCATTATAGTTCTTTCCCAAAGTACCCAAAAAGCATGAGTCAAAACTTTTCGTCACAAAACAATCACCTTGTAAGTAAACAAGAATATTTGAATAATATTCAAAGGGTCACATGAATTAAATCTTAAAGTCTTATCTGTTAATATTGTCAGAGGTGGAACAATTTTGGTGGAACAAAATGTCTTTACAATTTACTAGGTTTTGGGAGGGTTGCTCTGCTGTAAGCTGTAATTCTAAAATCAAAACACTCTAAGCTAAAATGCTGGTGGCTCTACCATCGCTGCTATGAGTTCGGTTACTCTCTCAACTTATTTGTAAAGCAAGAAATCAAACCTATGGTTATTCATTGGTTATTGTGTGCTCACCAGTTAATAATAAATAAACTATAGCATTATTGAAGTTTGGGACCCAAGCGACAGCACAATTTGCTTATGATTGAACACACTAATGTCCCACAATGAAGAATAAGAGGGGCTGCAGAGAACCGCCCCCCCCCCCCCCCCCCCCCCCGCTGACTGTCTGGGGTATCCAAAGATCTTCTTGCCAAATCAAAGATTAAGTTTGAGCATTAACTCTTTTGTCTAGACATAAAATGAAAGTGGCTTATCCGCCCTTAGTTGAACAACTCGAAAACTGGTTCAACCGACCTTTTCCTAGGAATCGAGTGGTAACTTCTGTTTCCATCCTTATTGCTTTTGACACATCTTAAGGTGAATGAATGAGAAGATGAGGTGTAGCTTTGTTCTTTCAAGGATCAGCTAATTCACTTGTCAGGATCATTAATTAATAGTTGAATGAACAAAAGGTTCAGGAAAAGTCTTATTATTAATCACACGGTGAAACTCAGTACGTTGTTGAACATCACTCAACATTAGTTTATTTCATATGAAAAAACTGTATGCTTTAACATAAAGGTTCACTCAATATCAATAACAGGCCCCCAAGTGTTTTTTGAGACCCAAAAAGTAGGAAAAGTAGGACTTTTGAGGTAAAAAGTAGGACTTTTTGCAAAAAAGTAGGACTTATTTTTACCTAAAAATCTGATAGCATATAGTAAAACTGGAGTTAACCCGCTTCATTGAAGAAGGTAGATTAGGCTAGGTAGGGTCAAACCTACATTATATTAAATAAGCTATTTTTAAATAGAAATTAATTTTTTTAGATAAAATTTAAGAAAATTATAATTTTAACTAAATTTTAGATTAATTTTTTGCATTTTTTTATTAGTGACTAGCTGCTACCCGGCATGCTTTGCAATGCCAACCTGAGGAATTTTTTTTGCCCTTTCAGATGAGTTCGTCTCTACCCCCACTCACCGCAAGTCTATAATATCCTCTAATATTTGTTTTTACCAACCTTCCCTCAATACTTTAAATGAGAACACCCCACATATACATAAGAAAATCTGTTTATATAAATAACTAGCTTACTCGGCAAGCTTTGCAAAGCCAACAGGAGGAAGTTTTTGCCCTTCCGGTGAGCTCGATCGCTCCATTCACTCGCTGTCAGGTTTAGCTCATTCGCTAAGCTCACTCGCCGCAAGTCTATAATATCCTCTAGTGTTTTTATTACCAATCTCCCCTCAATACTTTAAATGTGAACATCTGTTTATATGATTAATATTTCTAAATAATTTAATCATATGATCCAATAAAAAAATGTTGCTTCAACAAGAATAACATGGTGACTTTGATGACGTGTAGGGCGGAGCCGTGTGGAATTTTTTTAATTTTTTCTTTCATAAGATCCTTCTCCTGACAATAACAAACACAACAAAAATAAGAATTCGCGAAATCGGTCCAGCCGTTCACGCATGATGCTGTGACCAGACAAATAGGGATTCATTTTTATGTATAAAGATTATAAAGAAATATTTTTGCTATAGGGCTAGGCCCTATGTTGTGTTCATAAACAACTCAGATAAAAATTTAAAAACCCCACAAAACCTGACATTGGTACACTTATGATGGAATTGGGGCTATGCCCTGAGGGATATATAAAAACTAATGGCTTACAAACATTCTTCATGAAATGTTCCTTATAGATACTGTATGTAAGTTTTTACCAAGTTTCATGGCAAACGGTCCAGCGGTTTCCGAGTCCATCAATTACAAATATATACAACATCCTCTTTTACAATTAGGCCTATAGATTTTAAGAATACCGCTAAATTAATTTTAATTTGAAGAATGTTTCCTTTTAAAACACATTAGAGTACTTCACATGGGGCTTTATCTGGTTGTTTTTACAAACAAATCAACTTAACCTCTAGATGGGGTATGGCATTTACTATTTTTATTCTATTAATTTACTATTCTTAAAAATAAAATTACATTATTACACTGGACTGAAATATATTAAATGAATATGATATAATTTTTATAATTTTATCAGTCTCAACACTTTTTAAATATATTCTAGGCCTACACCATACCTTCATTACAAAAAGTAGATTAAAAACTACCTAGTTTAACTAAAAAAAAAACATCTTGTTCATAACAGTCTTTCACTCATTAAAAATCTAAATTAGAAAATCCATATGAGTATTACATAGTCAAAAAAATTATCATGGTCCTGGTTCTAGATATTGATATGAGACCTACAGTAGGCCTAATAGTTTCTTTCCTAAAGGAAAAATTCGCTAATAATGAAATAAATTTAAAAACAGCAAAAGTTTAATTGAGTCACCAATAATTTTTGAAAAAAATTTCTTGGAAGGAAGTATTAATTTGTAAACATTGATAAAAAGCATAATGAATTATCGCGTGATTAGAGACAGACAACAGAAAAGTAGGAAAGTAGGACTTGTGTATCAAAAGTAGGACTTTTCCTACTTTCCTACTAAAAAGTAGGAAAAGTAGGAATAGTAGGACAACTTGGAGGCCTGCAATAAATATGTTATTATTTATTTTTGCGCAATTTTACTCGTTCTCCATTGCTGCTTGTATTAAGCCAATCAATCCAAGGGCAATTGCCTAAATATTAACCACATGATCTCCTTCTATCTTCTTCTTTCTATAAGGGTTTCGTCGGTTACATCCCTTTTTCTCTTGACCTACTGAACCGATTTTTAAGACTAAGGTGACATTTTAAGACTTAGGATATAGCACGTGGGCGATTCATAATTAAAAAGGTGATTTCGTTTCGGGTTACGCCCCCCTCGCCTTTGATTTATTCCTAGAGGGCGCTTAAAATGTTGACCAACTTTCATTGTACGATGTTTATAAATGTGAATTGTAACTTAACAGCTGATTACTTTCAGGCGGATTTTTAAGTCAGATTGTAAACAAAATAGATCTCTAACCAACATACATGTACTTTAGGTTAGTTTCTCTCATACAGAATCATAAAATGCGCAATTTGCGCACGAGCCACCTCGTATCATAATAATTTGAACTTTGTAGGTATAAAATTCAAACCTGAGATCCACCAGGGCTGATTGGAGGCAGGAAGTAATCCCCGGACGTTCCATTAGACTTGCTCGTGGTTTCTAGAACAAAGATGGAAACATAAAAGTAGAGGCTACACCAAAATGTAAAGCACAATACAATTTCAAAATTTTAAAATTTTTATTTATATGCTTATTGTTGCATAATTTTTCTCACGCAACTACATACGCTAAGTATGAACCTTTTTACCAAGCCAAACTAAATTTAAGACCGAAATAAAATAAACCAACAATCTGTTTTTAAATCCAATTATCAAATTTTTCAAATCATGCCATTAATCAAAATAAATGGATTCAGGGTAAGCAAAGAGAGATTTTATTTTAAATTCCAAATAGCAGCATCGGTTAAGATAATATGATGCAGCTGCCTCTCTCAAAGGTAATTACTCTCCTGAATGTTATATATAAAGAGGTTTTGGATGTTTGCAAGTTGGTTTTATTGATGGAGAAAATAGACGATGTATTAAAATCAGCATTCTATTTCTAACACTACTGACCACCTCAGTGATAGATGTACAGGTAAAGATTTGTAGGATGACTAAATTCATCACTATCACCACAAAGAAGAGAAGTTCAAGAAGAAGCTACTCGCTTCTCTGTGCTAGCACTTTTAACATTGAGTGCTGCGAACTAATATATCTCATAACATAATTACTTTAGTCATTCAGTTAAGTGTTCTAGCTATTCGTCATTCGTCATACATTGAACACTATTCTAGTTTTCTTTACACTTTAGTAAAAATAAATGCTGTACTTGTCAATAACATATTTTTGTGGTAAGTTACTTCTAACTTTAAAATTAAATATTAGCTTATTTATTCACATTGTACTAAAATAAAACTAATAACCAGAAAAAAAATAAATAAAAAACTAGAGTTTAACGTTTTATTGTACTATTTTAACTTTCTTCACCAGCCCTTTTCACAGAATTAGACGTCTTTGCACTGAAGTCATTCTTAATTTTTCATCGCTAGTGTATTACATGTAAAAAGACAAAAAATTCAGTATTGATAATGTATACAAAACCCAGTAAGTATGGACATGCCACATTAAAATACCCCCGTCGCAGCAGACCTGCGTACTCAGCGAATTTCCAATGGAATTTTGGTATATTTTCTATTACCACATAAAATCCATGGGGATGAGAGTATGTAGGTTTGCCGCCATATGGGTTTTGTTGGTAAATATAAGTTAAACCTTACCTAGTGATTGTACATACCAAATTTTATAAGGCTATAGTGTTCTTTTTATTTTCCCCATAAACCCTATAGGGGTGAGTACGTAGGTTTGCCGCCAAATGGGTTTTCTAAGCAAATATAAGTTAAACGCTTCCTAATGAATGTACATACCAAATTTTATCAAGATATGTCAATAAATAAGCAAGTTAGAAGGTTTTGTTGATTTCCCATAAGAATAACATGAAAAACATACTTTTGGATTTTCTCCATAATTATTTAAGCTGGGTAAAAAATTCAAAATACTAGATTGTTTGTTTTTTTAAGCTCTTTTAAATGGTTTAAGTTAAAATTGTTGAATTTTCTAAATAAAAGTAAAAAAAGCCAAAAACCCATTTTTAACCCTTTTGAAACCCCATAAAACCCTGTTCCCATGGTCCGATCATTCTGGTTCGCGAACTCAACCTAGTAGACGCTGGCTTACATCCCTGCACCAAATTTCATCAAAATCGGAGGTTCCGTTCAAAAGTTATCGTGTTAACGGACACATAGATATATATATAGATATATAGATATATATATATATATATATATATATATATACATATATATCAATTTGAACGAACGGTGTTTTTGGCTTCTAGGGACCTCAAAACAAAAAAGTATCATGGTCCCGGGCTTAGGTCTTACCGTGACTACTACCGTAATAGCGTATTCCCTATAGGGAAATTCGCTAATATTCCCTATAGGGAAATTCGCTAAAATGGTTCAAAAACCAGAGTAGAATAAATTTTTAATGCTAGTATTACTTCTCCTTCCATGGGAAGTGCTTCCAATGAGTAAATATGGCAACATTATTTCATAACTTATAGGGAGGACAAGAGATAGGGAAGAAGGAAAGTCCTCAGGTCTCAGACCCGTCCCGAGCCAACTATCGATTGTTGAAAGAGCTGAGTGTATTCGGTTTATTGGATCGACTAAATATTGCATCAATTTGATAATTATTGTCATCTTTAAAAACTATTGAGGAATCAAATCAATCTATCAATTGTTGAAAGCTTTCGATCATATCCCTTCAGTTGCCAGTTAGTGGCGCCTCTAGTGCATGTTCTAGTCATTCAGCGCTTCCATATTTTAACATTACCTGTCCACTCTATGAGTTATGATATAACGTTGCCATATTTACTCAATTGTGCTTCTTTATACCTCATTAATATGCCACTATCGCAAATGATATCGCTCATGATATGCCACTGTCGCTAAAGAATATCGGCTCCTTTTATAAATTTAAATGCAAATTTAAAACATTTTTGATAAAACATCGTTTTTATAGTATAGATGAATATTGGGAAGCTTGTAAACCCCACTGATAGAGAGTTTTTGCAGCAAACGGTAAATCTTACGGTAAACTCTAAACAGTATTTTTATGTTTGTAAATTTATGGATAATTCGCTATGCAGGGTGGTGAAACCGGATAAATAATGTATAATGTTTACCATTGACACTTTTCAACAAATCTTTCATAACTTCAAGCACTAAGAATAGGTAAATCCACCATAAAAATGAAATTGCATTTAGTGTTTACAGTATTCGTTTACTGTAAGTGCAAAAACTCTCTAATAGCTCTAATGGATGGAAGGTGGTTCTACGTGACAACGGGAATGTGATAGACCCTACTCCCACTGGGACACAGGATGGCGAATATATAAGTCAATTGATCTTGTAAGTGAGCATATTGTTTTACAAAAAATCAAAACAATAACAAATGTCTGCAAAATTATTCCAACCTACTTTTCCCATTCAACCAATCAAAACTATCCTTAGACACAAATTAAATTGTGATAGTGCAACCTGTGTTTCCGTTGCGACGTTCTTACTTTCCTATAGGATGTCCCTACTTATTTGGTTCTGTATACATTGGTATTGATGGTATAGTATCGTCAGTGTTTGAAGTGGGGGGGGGGGGTGGTGTATATAAATGTAACGGTTACCATCGTCAGTTTGAACAGCTGTGTTGACTATGGCAGGACAAGAGGAGGTGATCTGCTCCCACCCCTTTTCCGCCCCCACTGCCACACATTCCAGGGACCTGCAACATGTAAATATTTGTTACTACAAGTAAAATAGGATCGGCTTTCAAAATGTAACTTGGCTTAAGAAAAATGTAAACTGATTGTCTCACCCTTTACTTAATCTCAACTTTGAAATGTATTTCAAGTATTTTAAGAATGCAAATCAACTTATCAGAGCCACATTTTTATTAAATATTTAACAGTGTGACACTTTGACTTGTGATAAACTGTTTCACCAAGTACCGGTACATTCCTGTTCAGAATAAAAGTTCTGTTTTCATGTGGTAAAGGGAGAGAATGCGGTAGAGGCATGCAAGTGCTAGCCTCGGTTAGATAGACTTTCAGGAACTTATCTATAAGTTTGCCATGATTCAAAATCAAATCAAGTTTGAGTACAACTGGCTCAGTCACTGCATTTAAGGCTTCAGATAATGTTTGCAATTTAATTGTTTTTTCTTGTGTGATTTTTTTGGTTCAAAAATAAGTTTAAAAACAGCCTCAACTCTCAGCCCCAATAATTTTTTTGTCTAAAACTAAGTTTAAAAATTGTAGTTTCTAATATTGGTCTTATGGGTTGCCACCAAGCAACAAAATAACAGCGAAAGGTAAACAAACATAAAAAAATTATACTTTTAAGCAAGGAATCTAAAATAAGCGTTGGTTTTTAAACAGCTGTTACCTGTGAAAAGGTATAGTTGACGTAAACTTCAAAGCCTAATAACCACGATACTATAATAAAATTGAATTAAAACCAACGAGTAACACTCGATTAATTCAGTACTGGTAATGTTAACTCAAATTGGTTATTAGTTTTGTACCTATCACACAAAATGTTAAAGTAACTATAAAATTTAATTTATTCTAATTTTTTTTACTATTACCATAGTTTACCACGTGTAAAAATTAATTTATGAAACTTCTAAAATAATAAATAAACACTTAAATGGCAGTTACGAGAGAATTATTTTGGGTACTACAACTATAGTCCATATAGGTATAATTATAAGAACATCTTTTTTAAAAGTCCACAAAGACGATAAACTCATAAAGGTTGGAAAATACAATTACTCTTACTATAAAGAACCATGTTACAAAAGATGGACTAAATTATAATTAACGCTAGAGGAAAAATGATGAGCCCTTTCATGTGAACAGATGATCCTCAAAGCAAACTCATCGAGGGGATGATAATATTTAATGGCACTCTGCTCGGATGAATAAGGCCACACAGTAGTGAAGGGGTTAGAATTATCCAGGCTCCAGGAAGATTACTAGGGTCGAAAAATTTACAAATTCCAGAAACTTTTTATAATAAAAATTTTCAAAAAAGGTATGTGTCAATTAAATTACATTGTTTACAATCTATATATTAATAGACAAGCCTGAGTTTTTCCCCATTTTTAGCGAATTTCCCATAGGGAATAAGCTATTACCGTAGGTCTCATGGTAAGACCTAAGCCCGGGATCATGTTACTTTTTCGTTTTTAGGTGCCCAGAGACCAAAAATAATAGTCATTAAAAATTTTATATATATATATGTATATATATATATATATATGTATATATGTATGTGTCCCTAGACACGATAACTCTCGTAAAAATGGTCCAATCGACACCAAATTTGGTAGAGATGTGTAATCCTACATTTATTCGGATGAGTTCGAAAACCAGACATATCGACCTACCGGAAGGGGTAGTTTTGGGGGGTTTTGTACCCCAAAAATGGGTTTTTTGCATTTTTCATATTTAAATTTTAAATATTTTAAATTTTTATTTTGACCATTGGATTTAGCTCAAAAAAACACACAATTTAGTATTTTGAAGCTTTGCTCTATCTCCATTGGTTACCGAGATATTACAAAGTCTAAAGACAGTACATTGTCTTTTAGGGCTCCAATGTTAATCTTATGGAGAATAAGGATGTGTTAATATTTCACTTATTAACCAATATTTTTGGATGAAACTTGGTATTTAGCTTCATTTGGTTGAGATTCATCCATTTAAGGTAAAAAATCTTGGTTTTGTATTGTACTTATCATGGCAGCAAACCTGCATACTCTTTTCCCATGTTAATCATATGGAGAATAGGCAAACTCTTTTATTTATGGACAGATATTGATGAAACTTACTATATATCTTTATATGGTCGAAATAAATTTTTTCTATGCTAAAAACCTATTTTTAGTGTCCCCCATGGCAGCATACCTGCATACTCTTTCCCTATATTTATCTTAAGGAGAATATACATTTATTTCCCTATTTATGAGCATGTGATGAAATTTTGTTTACAAGTTTAGCTGGTCAAAATTAATATTACTAATTTGGAAATTCGCTGAGTACGCAGGTCTGCTGCGACAGGGGGTATTTCTCAGCTTGTGTGCATTGTAGGAGGAATTTGTGTATACCTTATCATACTGTTAGAAAGGTCCTGAGCAGAATACCAGTGCAATTCAGATTGGCATCCAGGGCTATGCCGTACAGGCTTTCAAAGTTTAAATGTTAATCTTATAGAATAAGGGTAATCAATTAAATCTTTAGACAGCTGTAAGTGTTTTAAAAACAAATGCTAGCAAAAATAGGAAAAAAGAGATTTTATAAATATAAAATATTATAGGGGGCCCGTGCACAAAGAGCGCGTTTTTAATATATTCCTTTCTGTTTGTGAGAAACTCACCTACAGTACAATTCAAAGGAATTGTATGACTTCAAAAAATTAAAGTATCAAGGAGAACATTTTCTTATAAAAGTAAAAAATTGAAATACTCCCGTTGCAGCAGATCTGCATACTCAGAGAATTTCCAACAAGATTTTTTAACTTTCCTCATAAACACCATGCGATTGAGGGTGTAGGTTTGCTGCCTTGAGGGTATTGCAAGTAGATATCGGAAAATCCATTCCCAGTACACGTAAATACTAAATTGCATCAAATTCTGATATTTTTCATTTTCCCCATATACTCCATGGGGGTCTTGGGGGTGAGTAGGTAAGTTTGCCGCCATATGGGTGGTGTAATTAAATTATAAATTTAACCTTCCCTAGTGAAGGTACATACCAAATTTAATCAAGTTATGTCAATAAATATGTGAGATACAGGGTTTTGTTAACACCCCATTAAAATAAAGTGGAAAACCTATTTTTTTATTTTCTCCGTAACCTGTTAAGCCATTTAAAAAATTCAAAATACTAAATTTTTTGCTTTTTGAGCTCTTGGTTTCAATTAAAATTGTTGAATTTTGAAAACTGAAGTCCAAAAATGCCAAAAACCCATTTTTGACCCGTTTGAAACCCCACAAAACCCCGTTCCCATTACCTGATAATGCTGGTTCGCGAACTCAACTCGCGTTGACCTGGTCCTACACATTTATACCAAATTTTATCAAAATCAGAGGTCCCTGTGAAAAGTTATAGGCCTATTATGTTCTTTCAATATCAAAGGCTGTCAATATAAACACTGATTTTAAAAACAAATAAGTTTGATTTTTATTTTTTTTTTTAACTTAACACATTAATAAAATTATCATGTTAAAATGCACACACGGAACCAATTTTAATTACTTCCAAATTAAATTTATAATGTGAAAATTATTTAAGTTATGTAGATTTGCATCTTAACACAGTTAGTGGTTAGAGAGAAATTCCCGAGTAAAGCTTATGTTCCTGTCTTAGATTTACCTACTGATCGGTTGTTTTAATCCAGAATAAAAATGTTAAAACTGAGTTAAATCCTTTAACCAGGTGCACTAAACAATACTGAAATAAATAGGTAATTAGTGGACTCTAACAAGTATCAAAGTTGTCGGGGGAGATGTTCGCAAGTTAAGCAGCACTGGCCGTGAGAGGGAGAAATAACGAGCCCCAGTGTAAGGGCACTACACCGACCCACCATTTACAGCCCTCCCTGGCACTGTGCGTCTTTGTTTACCCGTAAGATGCTCCAGTTAAATATTGAATATAAATTTTCTATGCCTTAAATGTTTTGAAAGGAGCACTAACTTCCATTTTATTATGGAGACAGTAATTTATTCTCATTTTGTACAACTTGAGATGAGTTAAAGTATAAAATTACCAAAGGTTACACCAGCACTTTCTTTTCTTTTCAGCTTAAGAATTACTGTATGAGTAAATTATTCAGAGAACCATACATTTTTTATGAAAAGGAGCAATATACATGGACAGTATTGTATTAAAATATTTTACACATATTGTCATCTGAGTTATAATGGATTAACCGATTATCAAATGAAAAAAGCAACAACAACATTATTAGTTTTTATTAGATTAATCAGTTAAATTTATTGATTAATCAGTTTCACCAACTTAATTAGTTATCTTTACTTAGGTAGGTTACATGCAAGATTTAAATAATTTTGATACTATAATGGTGACTAAAAACACACAGTTTATTTATTTATACTTATTTAATTAATACACAAGCATGTTTCATTTCCTCCTTTTTTCTCAGCTCGTGTGAATCGTAGGATAAATCTGCGCACACCGTTAGAAACGTATAGTCCTGCAGATGAGCAGAATCACATTCTAATTCACATCGGACTCTAGGGCTACGCCCTACAGGCTTACAAAGTTCCAATGTTAATCTTAAGGAGAAAAGAAAATTGAATGATTCATAAGACAGCTGTTGCAAAACAAATGCTAGAAAATTAGGAAGAACAGATGTTTTAGTTCTAAAATGTTTTTAAGCTTCTTGGGTCCAGATCAACTGAAATTTTGATCGAATTTCGATCAAGAGGCGATCTCTAGTACTTATTTAATACACTAAGGGTTTTTTTGTCTTGAGAACTCCTTCAACAATTTTCAACCGATTTTCAAGTATTTTGTGTCATTGGATAGGGTTTGGTCTGTAGTTGTTTCCACCAAAAATTCATGAGAATCTGACGGAAAATAAAGGCGTTATCCACCATTGAAATCTCAAAATTTCCCATTTAAATAACATTGGGATTAAATAAAGCATTTTAAACATATGTTAATAATCAGCTGTAAATACGTGTAGTTTTGGTGATAACAGAGATTCACAACATTGGATTGGTCGGATGTCATTGATTTAGAGCTAAAAGTAACTTTTGTATTGTATTAAAATTGATTGCTCGATTTCGAGCAACACGTATACTAGTTTTTACTTATTTATTTATAAGCCATTGACTATCTGAAAATAATTGTATGGGCTACTTATAGCTAAAGAAATGCAACAATTTAAATCTTTTTTGGCACATTTTTTTATCTCTTCTACCTAATAAAATGTTTTCTTATTTTTTTTTTTATAAATAGTAAATTCTTATATTTTATTTTCATAATATTCATTTGCACTATAATAGCATTTTTTAAGCAACTATTTCACTTTTTTTATTAAACTTGTATAAAAACTTTTCTTTTTTAATACTTTCTGGTATCTTATTATAAAGTTTTATTGCAGAATACATGATTTCGTTTTGATAAAAACTGATGTTGTTATGGGGAATTTTTAGTGACATATCAAATTAAAAGTAGGTAAAACACTTACTTAGGTAAATTATCTGGATTGGAGGTCTGTGTTGTCCGGTGGACTTTTGCGAGGTCTGATTTAGACTCTGTAACTAGGTCGTCAGTGAATCGAAAATGCTGAAAGAAAAAGTAGCATACAATTAGGACTAATATCTGTTTAATCCAAAACTGTAAAACTAATTTATCATTTTTTTACAACCCTGAATTATTATAGTTCATATTAGTTTGTGTATACAAGTTATTATTTAGTGGAAAATACAAATTGTATATCATATTATATCATTTTCGAGTACAAAATAAATTTTACAAGGATCTCATTATGGTGCTCCTAGAGCTTTGAAAAGTAATTTCATTGGCGTAATACACTAATGTAAAAAGACTTTTCATAGCATATGCTTGTTTGAAAGCAATGTTATGGTTGTGTGGCATAAAGAGATAAGGACAAGTAACATGGTAGGTAAATCATTTCTACCCATGGAGGAATTATATTGAAGGAGTGGTCATGTCATAGGGATATACCGTGCTAAAGTGAAGTTGGGCACTCCCCTCTACTAGAGTGGCATGGTGCCATCGCTGTAACATGGGAGGTATAGAAAAACGTGACGCAAGCTACTTAAAATTAAAATTCTGAGCACACCAGGCAAATCAATTAGCCAACCTATAAATTATCTCTATCCAGTGACATTATTTTATTCTAGATAAAAAAATTTTTAATTTGTAAATGGACATTGAAGTTTTTCAACACAACATTTCAAATTAGTTTTAGATATATAAAATTGAGTATTACTTTATGTATAAAGCAAAATGTACATAGTTACCAGAAAATGACTTACAAGTTTAGCAAGAACGGCTTGACTATGAGAGATCTGGTTTTGCAAAGCTTGCAACTCCTGTTGAACCAAACTTCGTACTTGGTCGTCTCCTACAACCTAAAAAAAAAAAAAACAACCATTAATATTAGGGTTGCATGGTTATAAATAACATTTTAGAGAAAGTGAAAAATCATGATAAATAGCCCATCATCATCACTTAACTTATTTAATGTACGGATGGCTTTTTTTGTTAAGTAACACACTGACACCTGCTTCCCATCATAGCGAGATGGGTCACATAAGACATCAGCGAACGATTGCTGATAACTGGGCTATATTATCTAAATGTCTAACTTTAAACACATTAAAGTATAATTATTCTTAGCTTGAATGTGATAATAATTGCTGAAACAAAACAAAACAGGTTGAAACTGGTCCACAATGTGGTGTTGATTTGAAAGACAGAAGAAAAGTTTATTTGGAACATAATTGTGAAAAAGACTAGGTAGTTAAAGCCAATGTATACAGAACCGAATAAGTAGGATATCCCATGTTAAAAAATTGTAGTTTTACCCCCGAAAACCAGAGTAAAATAAAGCGCTGATGCTAGGATTACTTCTTCTTATTGACACGGGAAGCGCTCTTTCTACCTCTCAAATGTCCAAATGAGCATATTTGTTTACAAAAAATCAAAACAATAACAAACCTCTGTAAAACTATTCTAGTCATCTGTTTCCATTCAACCAATCAGCATAATCCTTACCATCTTGGTGGTGCTATCTGTGTTTCAGGGGCGGCGTTCTCACTTCCCCATAAGGATGTCCCTACTTATTCGGTTCTGTATACATTGTTAAAGCTATGCAACATTAGAAAATAGGTGTTTAAAAGGAATTTGTTTCCTGACAATTTAGGCTGGTTGAGCAGGGGATAGTTGAGGGTTGGCCAGTTGAAGAGAGAGTCTACTGAGAACTACTGATTATGTATGTAATCCCACAAAATTTTAATGTACACTGCTGTATTTTACTATGTAGTGGTAAGTCATTGAGAAATATTACTTAGCTTAAGAGACTTTACATCATTTCAAAGATAAACTGTTATTGAAGTATCATAGAATCATAATCAAAGGCAAGAATTTGAAGGCATCATAATCAAAGAACTCAAACAAGAACTCAATTCATTAATTATTGTTTATTGATTAACTGATTTTTTAAATAATTCACATCTTAAACATTGTTTCATAAATCATCCAATAATTTAATTGTTTTAGACGTATTTATATCATTGAACGTTCTGTAATGTCCATGTATCATACAACTGACGAGAGGCCTATTAAGTTACATGGTTTCTTTACCTTCTCTAAACTAAAATTGTAATGAAAATCAATGCACAATAACTGTTATTGATCCAATACAATCATCACACTCACCCCTTCAGTCATACTCACCTTAAAATACGCACCACAGAGTGTGTCGGTGTTTCAAATAAAATATCTAAAATATAAAAAAAAAATTTACACCACTAACATTGTGCATTGATAATAACAGAATGGTGGGCCACAACAAGGCACACACCTGTTAGATCACTGTGTACATGGCTCACCCCCTCCCCCTGAGGTAATATTTAATCATGGCCCAGAAGGTGTTACTCACGCTCCCTGGATTAATTTAATTTTCATCACATATACCTTACACCTTCGAATTATGCAGTAGGTCTTATTTACTAATTATGCATTTGTAAAAGCTGTCTAGAGCCTTACGAAATAGTTGTTTGTTTCTTTATTACATAGTTTATTTTCACTCCGGTTATTCCTCCATTTTTTTTTTTTTTGTTCCTACGCCAGAGGCATTTTGTTAAGGATGTTTTACTGGATGTACTAATGTACCTTCAACACTTTCATGGGAAAGGGTCCAAACCCAAGTGAGGTGGATATCCCAGGAATAGAACCCGTGACCTCTTGAACCGAAGACCAAGACTTAAGTAAGAATAACATTTTATAAAAAATTAAAAAAAACTCACTATGTAAGCTGAATAAATTAAATTCATTTGAAAATATTATAATCTTTTAGGGAATGTTTGTATATTTTACTTATTTTATGTTGTAATTTACTGTCGAAAATTTGTGGATAAAAAAATCTGGAATCTTAAATTTTTGAATTATTTTCATCAATGTATGGTGTAAAATTTATTTATGTAAAATTACTTATAAGATACTTATAAGATTACTTATAAGAAAATTAATTATAGATTTTATGTAAAAGCCACTGTAAAATGTATAATGTATCAAAAGTTTGTTTAGTAACTCACTAAAAAGGGTTAATAGAAAGAAAGAGAGGGAATATATTATGCAAAAAAGAATAAATATACCGCAAAGTGACAAAGATGAAGATACACATTTAAGAAAACTGATTGTATAACCCAGTATGAGTTGAGCCGTGTCGATAATACATGCACCAGTTCACATTGTGAGGGAATGGGAGGGGGAATTTAAGCTCCTGTTATTGCACACCTTTTGTTCTCAGACTTCACTTTTGTTTTCATTCCAAAAGCAGATTAAGACACCATTTAGCTTTGGATTTTGCTCTTATACTCAAGATATCTAGTTAGATGAACCCATTTGTTGAAAATACTAATTAAAAAATACTTTCAAGGCTTCCTCATTTATTACTCTTTTGTGTCAAAATAAGTTGGAATTAGCCATTATTTTTGCGATTCAGGCAAATTGATTAAAATATCAAGATAAAGTTTTATTGTTAGGATTTTAACTTTGGGATCTCTTTGTTGTATATATAATTTTTGCTTAAAAGAAAAACATTAGCCAAAATTTTTTATTTAATGGAAATATCCTTTGTCTAAATCAACAATACTTAAAAATAAATAATATTTTTCACAAGTCTAATTATTTTATGAGAAAAGAAAATGCATCAATAATATAACCCTCGCCACGTAACTTGACGAATGAATTTTCACTACTATTCAGTTAAAATGATTGGATAATCAGCTGTTCAATAAAATATTGCATGTAACGTAAGCTTGATGTTTTTGGAAAAGTACCCCCTCTCCTCCCCTCGCCCTACCCAGCTGTTTTTGGCCATTCGTCAACTCATATGGCGTGACTAATCTGATAAATTTACTATAAGTTTATTATTCAAATAAAATTTACTATAAGTTTATTATTCAAATAATCCCTGATATAATCAAGAAAACATTCATGCACTTTGGAAATTTTATAATATACATTATAATTTAAATTTCTCCTTTTAAAATATACGAATGCAAACCTGCGTACATTAATAAGCACCAATATTCATTGCACCATTTACCCAGTGTGTACATTTATATAGGGGACCTGAACTTATTTATGACATCCTTTAAATGGGTTTAATTTTTCAAAATATTCTGGACTCCCCCCACCTCTCACCTGGATGTCCGGGGGCGGGACGGGGGTGGTCAGTGGCAGTGCATCCCCCGCCTGTGCCTGGCAGCCCACGGTCTCCGAACTGCAACACAAAACACTCAACAACTCACAAACAATTTGTATCATTCTCAAATTTGCATCAATGTATACAGAACCGAATAAGTAGGGACATTCCATGTTAAAAAATTTTTGTTTTGCCCCAGAAAACCAGAGTGAAATAAAGCGCTGATGCTAGGATTACTTCTCCTTATTGCCACAGGAAGTGCTCTTTCTACCTCTTAAATGTCAAAATGAGCGTATTTGTTTACAAAAAATCAAAACAATTACAAACATCTCCAAATTATTCTAGCCATCTGTTTTTATTCAACCAATCAGCATGATCCTTGAATAAAAATTACGTCTTGGTAGTGCTATCTGTGTTAGGGGGCGGCGTTCTCACTTCCCAATAGGGATGTCCTTACTTATTCGGTTCTGTATACATTGATTTGCATTGAGTAAATAAAATAGTATCTATAAATATTTAATAGGCGACATGTATTTTTTAACAAGGAACTCTTCCTACATTTTACAATCGTTTTTTTTTTTAAGTAAATTGGTAAATTTCTATCTAAATGGAAGACCCCTGCATGCCCTTAAAGTTGTGTATTTCCCCATTCGAATAAAATTGATAAGAAAATTACAAAAATCTATATACTTATTTAATACGCTAAGGGTTTTTTTGTCTTGAGAACTCCTCCTACAATTTTCAACCGATTTTCAAGTTTTTGGTGTCGTTAGATAGGGCTTGATCTGTAGTTGTTTGCCGCCAAAAACTGATGGGATTCGGACTGAAAATAAAAGCACTATCCACCATTGAAAACTAAAAATTTCCCATTAAAATAACATTGGGATTGAATAAAGCATTTTAAACATATGTTAATAATCAGCTGTAAATAGGCTACGTGTAGTTATTGATGATTGCATATATTCACATTATTGGGTTGGTCGGATGTCATTGATTTAGAGCTAAAGTAACATTTTTACTGTATTAAAATAAACTGCTCGATTTCGAGCAACACATATACTAGTTTCTACTTTAACAGCTGTAACAAGTAAACACAGACACTAGTGAGAAAATCTGTCTATTCATAATTTATAGGCCTACCAAAGAAGTTATGTTAGACCATGGAGGATACACTGATTAACAAACTGCATCAAACAAGCCTAACCAGTAAAATGTATCCAAACTAAACTACTTGATTTCAAGCAACAAGTATACTAGTTTAGTTAAAAACAAAAACACATTGTGGGAGATAGATTTGTAGTAATGTTTAGTCTTAAAATCAGCTTGAAATTTACTTATAATTAAAATTGTCATGGTTATGAAAAAAAATAGTGATCAAATACAAAATATTTTCTTATTTTTAGAGCCATATATGTATCACAAGTTGACAGGCAATTAAAGGATTAATTTTTTGAATATCTATAACATTGATAAAATCAATCCAAATCCAGAAATGAGAGGGAGCAATAAATGGGACTTATAGGATACCTATTTATAACCTTTTTTTAATGTCCCGTGAATTTTTTTTCAAATTTGACAATCTTTTTCCATCTAACAGTAAAAACAAATTCTTTCAGTTCTTCAAACATTATATGTATGAAATAAATATTGTGTTTAAATAAATGTTATTTCATTGTTATTTTTTTCAAGACACAAAATATGGTAAATATTTGCAGATAGATGCACGATAGATTTACATATATTTTAACATGTTTTTTTCACTGTGTGTAAATAAAAGTAAATTGAGCTAGACAAAAAAGCTGTGCAGTAATTAGAAGGATGGCAGGTAACTAAAGCTAGTTAACTAAGGCTAATGCTGTTTCTATGTGTATCGGTAAACATTACACTTCACTTGGCCTTTTGGCATTCATTGTCAAAGGTTGCTCCTCAACAGTCCTCTAGTATTTCGGTACATTTAATCCATTTCTCTTGCATTTTGTTTAACAAGGTGAAAGAAATCCTTTATTTATTGCAATATATGACAGTTCCGCTATTCTGAATCCCTAATCTGAAAATCCACCTCATACAAAAACTTTTTAAATTTCCATTGTTGATATTACATCAAATTTAACTAGGCTACATTCATTAGACATGGTTCCATCACTACTATGACTGTTTTTTTCCTGTAATTTTATAGTTTTGAACAAACTTTAGTTACTAAGTTCCATTTGTATGTTCCATTTATTATTCCATTGTATTGTTCCATTTACTAAGAACTGACTTTCCTTTTTTTTTGAAGGACTGAAAAAGATGGCGGCACATAGTAAACAGTCGAAGTGCGGTTCGTGTAATAAAAACGTTCCTAAGAATAGTAAAGCACTTTTGTGTGTCGGGAAATGTAACTCTTGGTTACATATTAACTGTATTAATATTACTGACGATGAGTATGAACTATTTAAAGCTCTAAAAGGTAAAGCGGTGTATCTATGTCGCGAGTGTCGTTTACCGGCGTCTTCTAGCAATGTTACGTTGTGTCAAGAAGTAAACTCTGAAGTTCAAAATGACAATGGATTATGTCCAGATATGCTTAAAGTTTTACAAGATCAAGTTTATAATCTCACTGGGAAATTTGAATTAGTTAATGCCCAACTACAGAAGATGGTGAGTGACAATGATGTAATAAAATCAGCTGTGAATAATCAGGCAGAGGTTATGAATGACTTATTAATAAAGGGATCGCCAAATAATCATACTATGTATTCTGACATCTTAAAAGTGAATTCGGTTGTTTCCCGCAACAATCCTTTGACATCTACGACAAGTAGCAAAACATCAACTAAAGTACCTACTGAAGCAATCTCAAGCCTCACTGAGGCTAGTAACTCGTCTTTGGGTAATAGGCCTACTTCTGCATCTTTGCCTGCATCAGGTCTTTCAGTAAGTAATCTTGATTGCATGGACGAGGATATGTTTATTCCTGTGAAAACACGGGTACAGTTAAGAAAGGAGAGGGCTGCAGTGAAAAGTTCGGATAATAAATTGGAAAGTAGGCCTACAGGAGCCTACAAAAAGAGAAAAGACAATTCTATAACTGGTACCTGTAAGACTGGTAATAGCCTTAATACTACCGATAAAAAGTCTTTCCTGTTTGTCTCTCGCTTGAGCCCTAATACTACATCAGAAAATTTAATTGAATTTCTGAAAAATAAGATCGATTCGTCCCAGTATGTTGCTGAGAAATTGCCATGTAAATACCCCAAGGACTACGCATCCTTTAAAGTTGGGATACCCTCCAGCTGCTTTAAAGAGATTTACAACCCAGAGTTTTGGCCAGAAAATACTTTTGTCTCTGTTTACGTCAAGAAGCACGTTAAGACCAGTGCTCAACTTAACTCTCCGGATAATTTAAACTCCAAACCCTCCGAAACACAAACTGGAACCTAAACCGAATTGATGACAACAGTGTACCTAAGCCTAGGCCCACTGATTTTGTTATTTGTGAGTATGATCTCTTTGTATTTAATGCCCAATCTTTAGCTGACAAGTTAACTGAACTCAACCTTATTTTAGCCTTAAAAAATTATACTGCAATATGTGTGTGTGAACATTGGTACAGTCCTGATACTATAGCCTATGCTCATCTGGAAGGCTATAACCTCGCTTCAGCCTACTGTCGGACTGTTAAATCTAGAGGTGGGGTAGCTATTTTTGTTAGAGATGGTATTGATTTTCACACCATAAATGTTGAGGACTTCTGCATAGAAGGCACTTGTGAAGTTGTGGCTGCAACAGTCAATCTTGGGAACTATACAGTTAGGTTGGTGTCTATTTACCGCATTCCTGGTAGCGATTTGGATTTGTTCCTGAACTCATTGGAACAACTTTTTCTGTTTTTGAGCACACCAAGGTATGCCATTATTATCTGTGGTGACATTAACATTAATATATTAAATGTCAACGATGTGGCTACACGGGATCTACAAAACACCCTTCGAAGCGTGGACTGTTATTGTGCCAATTATAAACCTACCAGAGGGTTGGCTTGTTTAGACAATATTATTACTAATCTGCCCAGAGGAACTTTACAAGTGGAAGTAGCTGAACCAGTATCGGACCATTTGGCCCTAACTGTGAACTTGTCAATTTCCCAGGTGGTTCTAGACAAAAAAGCCCCGGATCAAATGCGGATTCGTTGTTTTAATGAAAATAACATAAATAAGTTCTTAAATTTCTTGCTGACTATAAACTGGGATACGGTACTTTTGTCTAATGGTAGGCCTACATGTGCCTTTGACAAGTTTATGGACATATTTATTAAGGGCATGAGCTTGTGTTTCCCGGTTAAAATTGTGAACAAGAAGAAGAAATCAAGATACATCAACAGGAAATGGTTCACAGACGAACATTTAAAAATGAAAAGAAATGTGGAAAGCCTACATGATAAACTACAGTGGTCCTTAAAATATAACATATTTGTAGAAGAAAGTAAAGCAAGATATTCCGAGGCTAGAGCTAAATATAAACGAGCTCTTCATTTAGCAAAAATAGAAGCAAATGGCCACCTTATAAACACTGCTTCTAACAAAGTAAAGAAGGCCTGGGAAATTACAAATGCCTCAAGGATGATTTCTACGGTGCCAAAAGATGACATCACACTCACTGCCGAGAACTTCAATTCCTACTTCATCACCTCTGTTGCTGAGATCACAACCCAGGTGGGACAATCCCTGACAACTGCCATGGATCTTCTCTCCAACAACCAAGGGAAGTCAGCTGTATTCCACTGGAAGCCGGTGTCATGTGAGCAGGTTGCTGATTTTGTGCGTGATGTGAAAAGTAGTAAAAGCAAAGATATCTTTGATATCAGTTCTGAGTTTGCTAAAAGAGTTTTGCCTACAGTGTTGCCTCCTCTTACAGCCTGTATTAACCAGTGTTTACAAACTGGGGTGTTCCCAGAGTCATTCAAATTGTCTAAAGTGGTCCCAATCTATAAGAAGGGTGACAAATCATCCCCAAGCAGCTACAGGCCCATCTCGGTGGTACCAATTATCTCAAAAATATTAGAGAAAGCTGTGAAACACCAGGTATGTGAATTTTTTGAATCAAATTCACTTTTTTCTGAATTCCAATTTGGATTTAGGCCAGGGAAGTCAACTGTGGACGCAGTCGAGGGCCTTGTTAGATCTGTACTTAACAGCTTTGAGGGTCACTCGAGCACTTTGGCCACAATGTGCGATCTTTCCAAGGCCTTCGACTGTGTTCCCCACGAGATCCTTGTTTCAAAATTGAAATTTTATGGAATTAGTGGTGTGGAGCTTCAGTTTTTTGAATCGTACATTACAAACCGTAAACAAAGTGTTTTTTTCAACAACTCGTTTTCTGAGGTTGCGTCGGTGAGTAGTTGTGTGTCGCAGGGATCGGTGCTGGGCCCCCTATTATTTTTAGTTTTAATAAATGACTTACCTTATAGTTTAAGTTGTAACTCCATTATTTTTGCAGATGATACAACCTTGTATAGTAGTAGACCTAACAGTAATTTTGATGAACTCAGTTTGACAATGTCCAATGCTATGACTGAGAGTAACATTTGGTTCAGAGCTAATGGTTTGTCACTAAACGAAGGAAAAACACAAAAGATATTATTTACTTTAAGCAAAAACCCACTCAGTTTAGAACTTGATGACAACACAAATGTAAAACTCTTAGGTATAGTGCTCGATCCATCTCTTAACTGGAATCCTCATATTCAAATTGTTTGTAGTAGGCTAAGCAGAGTAATTTTTTTGTTGAGACAGTTGCGCAATGTGCTGCCAAAAAACTTTCTTAAAAATGCCTATTTTGCCTTTTTTCATAGTGTTGTATTATATGGCATTAGTGTCTGGGGGAACAGTCCTCACATTGTTAATGTCTTAAAGTTACAGAAGAAGGCCATCAGAATATTAACGAAATCTAGTTTTAATGCTCACTGTAGACCACTTTTCATTGCTGAGGGAATTTTGACAGTTGTTAATGTTTATATTTTCATTTGTCTATGTAAAGTTAAAATTAAGCTTAATGTTTTGAAGCCCAGAAGTGATGGTCACAATCATGATACCAGGCATAAATGGCAGCTTGACTTACCCTTTCGTAGACTAAGTATGTCGCAAAACTGGCTTGATAGTGTCGGTCTGAAAATGTTTAATAGGCTACCTTTATGTGTTCATTTTATGTCCATAAGTAAATTCAAACTCCGTTTGCATAAATTTTTAGTTTGTAGGCCTTTTTATCATGTTAACGAATTTTATGAAGTGCCTTTAAATGATTTTCACCTTGTTTTTACCTAACTAGGCTGTGATTAGCTCGTAGTGTTTTCATTTGTAAATCATGTAAATCTGTTGGTCATAATTTTATATGTGTTTTAAACATGTCACATTAGTATTATTATTGTCACACTTTAAATCTCTTTTACTGTTATCTTTTATTATTGTCTAAATTATTCTAGCCTAAGTTAATTTTGTTTTAACACTTGATTGTATTTGACGTGGTCTATTACTGTTTCATGTTTAATGACCAAATAAAGAATCTTGAATCTTGAATCTTGAATCTTTGTGTTTTCTGCTATTTAGTGAGGTCCATGCTAAAGTCCTATTGCCATTGAGTTCTGGTATCATACAACCTGTTCGAGTGAACTGCACAAGTAACCTATTTGATTTATTGTATTATTTATGAATTCCGCTTATTCCACAAATTTGCCAAACCAAAAAGGTTTGGCGGGATCTTAAGACGGGATCTTACTCAACTAACTGTAGATGGGTTTACCTCTTGGCACATGTGGAGAGGCAGTTGCCCATGCCTCGCCCTCACCATGTCGCCCCGGGGGCTCGCCCTGCGCTCATCACAGGCCCCTGCAACACACAACGCCCCGAGGTAGAGAGTAAATAAAATAGCTGCTGTAATCGTCGGCAGACCTTAAGAGTCATCTTCACCTTTGGGCTGGTAGCCCATTGTAGCGCAGTCGGCAATGTTAACCATACGGCTTTTAATGCAAAACATGATTTTTTATTCCCCTGTTTCGGACGCCGTTTTTCAACCGATTTTCTTTAAACTTTGTAAGTGTTTAGTTGAATAGTTATATTAGGCCCCTCATACCTCGAAATTTTGTTATTTTTACAAATATTACTCTCTGTGACATTGCACTGTAGTAACTCGATTTTCCTTAGTATTATTTGTAAAATTTTCAAAATTTCGAGCTATGAGGGACCTAATATAACTATTCAACTAAACACTTAAAAAGTTTAAAGGAAATCGGTTGAAAAACGGCATCTGAAACAGGGGAATAAAATACCATGTTTTGCATTAAAAGCCATATGGTTAACATTGCCGGCTGGGCAACAATGGACTACACTGGCCTAGGGGTGAAGATGACTCTTAAAGGCATGGGCGAATTTACAGTGGTGGAAAAAAGAGCGGGAACAATATATTTCGCAATAATAATAAATACTGCAAAGTGACAAAGATGAAGATACACAATAAAGAAAACTGATTGTATAACCTAGTACCAGCCGTGCTGTACAGAGAGGGATCAATTAATGGGACTTAGAGTACTTTATACCTATTTATAATAACTGCAGTTTTAATTTTTTTTAAGGCGAATAAATTTTAATTTTAATACTAGTGAAACTATGTGTATGACGCATATCAAAAGCATCAATAGTAGTGCAAAGATAAATTTAAGACACTGATGTTAAAAGTGTATAAATAAAGACGCTAATAACAGAATTTAAAAAATGCCTATCAGAATCACTCCAATGTAGTTTTTTCAGTGGTCTGCTTTGGTAATGTATGACCTTCAGATTTTTGGGATAGTAATTTTTTAACAATTGTAAAGACCTGCAACATAAACTGTTGAAAGAATTATTAGATATATATGTGTTAATTCGCAAACATTTGTCTTTCCTTCCTTTTTCTCAGCTTGGGTGCCTCTAAGGATGATGTACGCATATTGTAGTTCTATTGGTAGTTCTCCTCTTGATGAGAAGATACCCATTATAAATCAGCTCGGCCCCCAGGACTACGCCCTACAGGCTTTAAAAGTTTCAATGTTAACCTTATGGAAGAAAGGTAATTGAATAACAAAAACAATATTTATCTTTACACTGCTAAAAGCAATATCTCAAATTCTTTTTAAACACTCTGAATACGTTACGTTTTTCTATCAGTGGGGTGAAACCGGGAATGACGCCCAGGGGTAGTCTACCTATACATGTTCTATGTTCAAAATAGTTGAAATCTTATTTTTTGCTCACACATATACTCATTAATTGAATATTTGTGCTTTGGTACTGTTTTGCTTAAATGTGTGTATTTAGTAATGACTTTTTTCTGTTTCACATTTAATTAACATGTGTACCCGATTATCCTACTAGTGACTAATACTTGCACTTAAAAAAAAAAAAAAAATCACTAAAAAATTATAAGACTTGTTAATTTTTTAAAGACGCATTTTTTTATTATACAGAGCTGTATAATATGAATAAAGAAATTGAATCTGATATTGATTTATTGTTGGGTTTGAATATACTATAAAACAGTCTTTGACAGGCAAGCAGTAAGAATGGATATAGACTGGATATAACCTGGATATAGACTTTAAGGCCGATTCCTACATGGGCGACAGATGCGACGCGACGAGAGCGACAAAATTTCAAACAAATGTATAAGCATGGGAGCGTTCTTAGTGGGCGACAGGAGCGACAACAATTTACAATGTATAACATTATGGCGATGCAAGCTTGTCGCTGGCGTCGCTTCTGTCGCTCTAGTCGCGTCGCATCTGTCGCCCACGTAGGAACCGGCCTAAATTTTTACTGATACATAACTAAACCAATGAAATGGATAAGAAAACACAGATGGAGGAGGAAATCAAATAAAAATACTGTTATTAAATAGTATAAATTGAAATATGGGAATTATTACTCTAAACATATTCAGAACGTGTTATTGAGCTAATCTACAGCATATACAAACATTGAAACATTCATACTGTATCTTTTATCTTAACTTTCATTTCATTAATGGCAAACGTGTAAATTCATACTGTACATTAATTCAAGACATCAAATAATTTCAGATTAAACTTGGGATGTTTTAAACAAATACTATTTATTACCTTTTGTTAAAGTGAAAATATTACTTTTCATATATTTTAAGAAGTATTTAGTTTGGGTAGGGTTTTAATGACCAGAAATAGTTTTCTTTTATTATAAATGGATGACTCACCAAATTATGCGAAAATAATGAAATTTTTGGTGAATTTTTTCCAGCATTTCAATAGTAGTGCAAAAATAATTTTAAAAATCTACATGCCGATTAATGAGCTTTGCCGGTTAGAGTTGAACATCTTGCAAGGACATCACAGTGCTCCATCGATTGGTCTCGCATGATATCGGTCCATAAGCTGGGATGGGCATTACTTTAATCAAAACCTGTCCAGCAACCAACTCGTGCTTTGGAACTGCTGTAATAATAACTTCCTAAACCATAATAATTCAAGTTTGGCAATTTACAAGACAGAATTAATTGTAGTCTTATTGTTATGTATAATTAACATCAAAACTTTGAGAAGTAAGCATTTTTTTCTTTTTACCTTATAGTCAGTATTATAGTAAATATTTTTTAAATAATAGTCCACACATATAGGCCAACTATTGATCTTAGTAGTGGGTCATACTTCACAAAGTAAGGAGGTGAGCCGCTACACGGTACATATGACTAAGTTACTGATAAAATTTCCTGGCAGAATGGATTCAAACCCTCGGCATTTTTGCCATGGTCCTGAAAAATTGTCCGCAAACTACCCCACTGTCGCCGTGTCGCCCATTAATTGTAATTTCCTAAAATAAACATTAAATTGCCTTATTATGCAAGTGAGAATTATTTAGCTAAGTTTATATTATTTGATGTAATTGTCAGTATATTGTTTTAAGTTATGTTGTGCATTATTACTATCATTATTATATATGTTAATAGTTCACTTGTATTTAGTTAAGATAGCTGTTTAGGGAAGTTTATTTTCTAATAAAATAAATAATTAAATAATTAATTAATTCAAAAAAAGGTTTATTAAAAGTGTTTTTTTTTCTGACACAACTTGAGTTTATCAGGAAAAAACTGCTTGTAGTAAACAGTCCTGGAACAATGAGATCGATAAGGCAGTGCCTGGCGCTGTGCTGACATCTGATACAGTATAAAAATCTGGAGTTGCACGCTGCAATGACAGATGACAACTGACAGCTACAGTACAAACCCGTGTATACAACTAGAATGATCCCATGACAACTTTAAAACTGGTTTATACTAGTTGTGAAGTTGACATTGGGTACAGCAAACGAAGTTGTCATAACACTGTGGTAAGTCTTTTGGCTGTCCACTATGACAATTTCCCTTCCTTCATAATCCATTCATGTTCAAGACAGTGGGGGGTTAATGCGAACTGCATGTAAACCCCTAGCTGGAACATATGTAGACAGCAGGGGGTGAGGAGAAATGCTATGGGCATGGAAACCCCTTGCTGGAACATATGTTCAAGGCAGCAGGGGGTGAGGAATGCGACGGGCATAGAAATCCCTAACTTGAACATGAGTGGACAATCCCTTGTCTCACCTTTTCTCTTCCTTCAATATCCCATCCTTCCGGGGGCTTGCGCAAAATGCCCATTAGAGGCAGACGTGCTCAACGGTTCGGCCGGAGTCTCCTTATCCACGAATAACAACAACAACAACAACTAGAATGAATTATATAGAGTGAATTATATATAGTCACATCTTAATTTATTGTTTCTTTTTAATCGTCACCATTTTACCCACTTTTTCTCCATTCCCTTGGTAATAATCCAATTTTTATTTACTTCCGTTTCTTTCGTTACCAGTTTTATCTATTCTGTTTGATCGCAACAAGCTTAACCAGATCACAGATTATACTTTTAAGACATCTGATTTTTAGTTGTTGGTTTTTAATATCAATTTATTATTACCAAAATCTCTGATCGAACAAAATTACTTAATATAAATATGTGTTACCTCAATAAACCACTCTTTTGGATCTGCAATGTAGACTATTGACAAGGTCGGTAGAGGAAAATATAAGACACTCTATTCATTGGCACAACTGTTTCCTAAGGTCTGCGGGATAGCTGTTTTTTGTGTTCCTGATATGAAGCGTGAAAACTAAAACGGAAGTCAAGTTAAGTTTTAATATTTACTATTACATAGCTGACTGAATAAGCGGATGAAACAGTGTTGCTACGGGTACGATATTTATTGTAACAACACATTACTCTTTTTTTAAATTAGGTTATTAGTTAATAACCAGTAGGTAATGATCAAATTAACAATTATCAATCAAGGTAAATATAAAACCATAAATTCTACCCTAATTTGCTTTGAAATTCCTTATTTTAGTGGTTGAGACAAAAAGTCTCCATTGCAAACGAGAACGATTGTTGTTTCCTGCAGCGTTGGAAACACTTGCAGGTAACAAACAGTAAAATGTTGATGTTTTAACATTTTTTAACCAAAAAATCTGTGGCGACATCCGCGGATGTCGCAGAAACTGACACCAATGCTCTTATGAAATGTAGTTCACCTGTGGCACTACAGTCAACTACTGTAGCACCAAAAACAAACAGCACCTTATACATTTGGCCATTAATTTATCGATTAACTGCATGTGATATGCTGTGAAAATACAATCTAGACTAAATTAATATACCAATACCACTTAAAGCTTACAATAAATTATCAAGGCTCAATTCTAGGCTAATAAGCAAATGTGTTATTTGTTTCGTAAAGGTTTGGGAATGTGCCTTGTACAAAATATAACTATTGTACAAAATGAACCAATTTTATTTCATTTGACTTGCTATATATATATATATACCATGTGATTAGGATGGTCTGGTGAGTGGGGATCACCCCTCCCTCTCCAGTGTGCATACACGTTGATGATGATCACTCAAGAGTGTATAATAATAAATGATGTTTGTAATGAAGAGTCTACTTGTTTAGAATTGATGAGCACCATAAGCGACTAGTGGTAAACACTTATCAACTCCCTTTAATATTACACAGTTCCACTCGTGTCAATTCTAAATGTATGTGCAAAAGATCAATTCTTTTTGTACTGCATACTTTTGTATATGCATTATACTTTTGTACTGCATTACACAAATCTCTGAGAGTACTACACAAAACTACACTAATATATACATATATACACAGAACTAAATCATTCTGTAAATTAGGAACTTCTATTACGCTACTAGGCCTAGGTTCCGTACCGGTCGATTCAGATGTCGTCGGTAGATCTATTTCATCATCTTCGTCGAAGAGATTGTCGACTGTAAACAGATGGTCAAGCGTGGTACGATCTAATTCGACACTTTCTTCATCGGATCCACACGAGGATAATTCACAACTATCAAGATACTTATCAATTTCACTCGATCTCAAACACGGTCGCGTCATTTTCGCGGCGAACACAACCTCATAACCTCAACCAACACTACACACACACCTGTTGTTTACTAATATTTTCGTTCTCAAAGACAGGTTAGCCAACCAACGAAACTGAAAAAAAAAACAGAAACTATTGCAGCAGATTCATTGTCAAGCAATGATTGACCCGACAAGTGCTGCGATCCCTCGGAAAAACGTCGAACTACTAGTAGACGGAACAGTTCCGTCTAGGAATGCAGGAGCGCATTAGCGGCGTTACGGATAGGTTCCGTCCAAGTATGCCAATGGGTTAATTGTCTTGCCATTGGTATAGTTTCGCTGACTCAGGGTCCAATTTAGTTTGCCAGAATCTGGAGGTTGTATCTAATTTGCTGAACACCCGAGATTTACCAATCTGACCAAGTGTTTCTTCAACCATTCAACCTCTGGCAATAAGTATATTTGCCTCCTTACATTCTTGTTGTCAAGTTTTGTTAGATCCTCACCGAGTCTAGTCTAACGTCCTCATTAATTTTTGTCTACACCACCATCGCTGAGCACCAGGCCGTGGGCTCTTCCATTGGACTTATGAAACTTAATTGGACCATGCTCTTAAGTTCTGACTTGACTTTATCACATGGCGTTGTGTTTGAACCATCTTCGCGTACACTACGTTATAACCTAGTGTTTTACTACAATCATATATTTCGACGCGTTATGTTTCATTCTTCAGTCTTGTTCTGACTTCTACGCTTAACACATCTATTTACCTTGTCTTGTGATGGCTCCCCAATGTTTGAAATTAAAATTTTTGTGAACACAAAATATATTACGAAATGGTTCTAAACCCCCAATTTCAAAGTCTAAAACTAATTTAACTAAAATAAGGAAACGATTCAGTTTTAACCGGTTATACTCTTCTAAAACTAAAATTTCACAGGTTCAAATTGACGATAGTGTTGTTCACAACATTTTGCTTTCTATGTTACGCTTCTACGACTTTGAACTTGTTACACCTATCGACTGTGTTCAACGGGTTTTCTTATTTTACCCCCACCATTCCTTATATAACTGCGCTCACAGTAATTCCTGCTTCATTCTCCTGTACAGTTGGTTGCACGAGACGTGAGACAGTGTACCAGATGCGCGGGAGCAAAAGAGGCTATTGCGCATGCTCGCCCACTCGCCGCTAGAGAGCAGCACCGCCAGTCAGCTGTTATCTCTTGCCCGGTGCCGTTCGCTAAAAACATCCTAAAAACATTGACTCAATAATAGTTAGTGAAACATTGAATTTGAATCAATTGAATATCAATAACTCTTTAAAGTTACTGTTAATGATGATTGAGCTGTATTGTATAATTACTTTTTTGTTTATCTAACTTGTTTAATGGTTATTTTGTTACCGAAATCACAGCTAAACAAATTTGGCGAACGTGCGCTGCCAGGCTAGTACACCGTCGGCCGCCCCTCCCACTCCTACTCCATTCCCCTCCCAGCCCTCTTGCTCCCCTCCCCCATGCGCGGACTGTCTCACGTCTCGTGCAACGGCCTGTACGCTCTTCAACTGAATACATCTCTGCTCTAACTTTTACTAACAAACTATGGATACCCAGCAGGAAAATGTTCAAGTTCAGGAAATAACCTCCACTACTCACCCGAGAGAGAATACTCCAAATGATTCTACATCGCCGAATCCTCAGGACCCAATACAAGTTCCAGATATATCTTCAACAGCCAGAAGTGATCTTGAGGCTGTTCTACGATCACTTTTGTCGGATTCGACTTACCCGTACGACGATGGCCGATCAACTGAACTCTTAGGAGTGCATATTTTTTAAAATTCCCTCCGGACGACCTTGAAGCAATTATCCCCTCCCCTTTTTGAACTAACTTTTCATTTATGCAAAGTTTTAGTTCAACCCGTCTGCACCCGGTTAATTTATGCGCAAATTTAGTTCAAGCGAGGGCATATGCTCTCGCCATCTGCAACCCCCGCTAATTAATTTGCCATCTGCCCGACCGGAAGCTGTATGGCCCATTAAATGGCATCTGCAGTCACGCACTTCCGGTCGAGGAGTAACATTTTCCCACTACTAGTATAGTCTGAGAAAATAATTGTATATTTATAGAGTTTAGGGAAACACAGCGGATTTCATTACTCTTAAGTGGGAAATATTATAATATATTTGTATGGAAAGTACTTTGTAAATTTGTCACTAAATATTTTTCATAACTCCTTAATTTTATTTTTCTTTACTAAACAGTCCAAGGGCAACGTGGGCCCTTCTGACTATGTTCGATGCCTGCACAAGTTACAAGTACCGTATAATCCTTGTAGGGAAAGGCATGGGGAGTAGTGTCTTTTGGTTACTCCTGGCTCAGGTCAAGGTCATTGGTGGTTGGAAGTGGCAGTTGTGGGGTTGGAAGTGTGGGGTGGGGGTGACAGTGATGGATGGGTTTGGGAAGTGGGTCAAGGTCATCCGGAGGGGGTTTTAAAAAAGTGGGAGCCGCAGGGGCTCGGTGGGAATGGGGAGGGGTGGGGCGGCTTCGGGGTTGGAGGTTTTAGTTTATTTTTAAAATTAAATCAAAGTCGTGTTCTTGTGCAGAGAGGTGTTGGAGTGCCGTCCACTGGTGAGGGAGTGGTAGACGCCGAAGGTGGTGGCGAAGAGAAGGTAGACGCACAACATGCACAGTACGCATTTGAACAGTTGCAGCAGGCGAACCATCCCTTGTTGATTTTCCGTTTCCAATTGCAGCCTGTTGATCTCTAGTTTGAGTCTGTCTTCTTCCAATTGTGTTTTAAGTGAAAAATCATCCATCATGTTTGTGTGCTTGTTTTAATTTCTGTAGGTGAAACGGGAGCGGTGTTGACGGTCGGAAAGTTGGCGATGAAATGAGAAACGAAGATGAGGACAGGGCATATTTACTGGAAAGTGGTGGGGGGTTAAAAAAAAAACAGTTGTGTGTCCGATCAAACGTCGTCGTCAGCTGTCGGTGTAGTTTTGAAGGATGCAGGAGTGAGTTTTAGCAAACTATCTTCATCTTCAGTCTCAACTCTATCGCATGTTGGACAACCGTAAGCAAGTTCCAAATTCATAGTGATGCAGTGGAATTTGTCTATAATATCTTCTAAAGTTTCCATTATATCTTTTAAATCATGTCTTGTTCTAATTACAAAAGTAGATTTCATTAGTGCTAGCGGATCGTTGTTCATCGTACGGGAGTCGGGAAACAAATGGCGAGCGTCAGTCAGCGGCTCGCTTATATGCGGGCAAGGGCGGTGGAGGGGGAAGTGGAGGGGTGGTGGCGTGGTGGGGGAAGTGGAGGGGTGGTGGCGTGGTGGGGGAAGGGTGATATACCCCCATGCGAATCGTTGGCCAGCGCATTTCGCAGCGAAACGCCGTTCGGGTAGGTAGTAGGAGGTGTACTAAGATAACCATTAGTTGTATTTTTAAGTTAGGAATACTAATAATGTTTGTAAATTAAATATTAAATTTATATTTAACCAGAGCTTGCATTTCTTGTTCCTCGTCGTTTAATTCAACAATTTTAACACCATTAGTTGTCTGTTCCTCTTCCTCTGCACTTTGCGACGATGAAGACATGGAGGTGGCAGAAGATGATGATGAGGATGAAAATATTTTGGTAGGATTGACGTATTGCACTGTGATGTTGATCCATCTTAAAGGATATTTATCAATGAGTGTGAGTAAGTTTAGGAATAGTTCTTCCATCTGTTCTCTGTCGGTAATTAAATGTTGAAAGGAAATGAATTTATCATCCATGTTGTTCTCAGTGCGAGTAATGAAATAAGAATGAGAAGCGTATCGAATGATCCGTAGAATATATGTTGTAAAAAATAAGTGGTGGGGGTAATCTCAAGGTCAATCAAATGGAGTTTTAAAAAAGGGCTGCAGTTAGTGACTACAGCTATACATCTGAAGCTTCAACAGGATCAGTAGACCAATCTGATCTGTACTTGCACGCACTTATGATGCATGTACAAAAGTCGTCTTTATAATATGCATTGCACTCTCGACAATTGACAAGTTTTTCCGGATGAAATTTGATACACCTCTGGGAACAGCAAGTGTGGAAGTATCGTGATTTATAAATCTTGATGGTTCGCAATTCCGGTGGTGGTAGTTGCTTTGTCTTGCATTTGCAGTAACAGGATCCGAAGAATTCACACTTTGTACAAGCTAATCCGTCTACCATCCATCTTCCTAAATCGGTGCATTTTTGTTCACAACAGTAGCGCGGTGCGTCCTCGTTTTTCTTCTCTTCCATGTTGGCGCTTCTAAGTGTTGGCAAGAAATGAAGTTGTATAGTGTAGGATAGCGTGTTTTATAGACTAGGAAAAGTGGTGGGGGTAATCTCAAGGTCATCCAAATGGAGTTTTAAAAAAGATCATCTTACAAGTGTAAGATGTATTTATTTAAGATACTGAGTTTTCATTTTCTTTTTCTTTCTTTACATCTTGTTTGTATTTTTCTTTTTCTTCTTTAGCCATGGCGATGAGATCTTCAGTGGAGAGTGGATGTACTTCAGGAAATTTTAGAATTAATTTTGGTTGGAATCCCTCTTTAGTCAATACTTGAAGATCGGACGTCATTTGTTCTACACTTTGATAGTCTTTTCCGTAGATTTTTCCATTGAATTCAATCATCATTCTGTACAACATGGTATTAGTAGTTGTTTTTGCTGCGTCAGTTGGAGAGCAAATGATGATTCTGTTAGGTTACACGGTCCTTTTATAGATGCTACAGCGACCACTTGATATTATTTAACATTAGTAATATTTCTGGAACTTAACATTACTTTGAGTAGATGGTGTTGTAGTTGAAGGTTGTGTGGAAACGAATACTTCTTCGTTGCAGAACTTCTGTTTAGGAAACATCCTCATGTTGTTAGCGTAAACATCAATATTTAAACGATAACCACCGGCAAGTAACACTCGCAGTTCATTAATAAAATCGTCGAGTTCTTCAAAAGTTGTAATGGTGGTGGTATCATATGATGCACACTTAACCTTAAGAGACATGTTGTTATTCGTAATAACTGGAGAGCCAACAGAGATGTGTACAGCACGAAAGGTAGTCGTAGACTGATGAGATCCTCAAGAAAATTACGGCCTTTATATACCCTCGAAACTAGGTCAAGGTCATCCAAACGTGTTTTTAAAAAAAGCAACATATCGATATTGCAGAAACACTATCGATATGTTGCCTTTTCTTATTATTTTTTTTCATTTTTATTTTTTATTTATTTAAAATCAGTTACACACATGTACAACAGTATATATAAACTACAGACTAGTTGCTAGTAGGCATAACATGAAGTGTAAGTTCAGTAGAGTTGGTTCCACTAGGACCGTGGGATGCCAAATAGAGTGCGCCGGGGTGAATCAGTCGTAAATCTTCATTCTGCAGCAGTTTAACGAAGCGTTTGGGAAGAAATACTTGAAATTTCGGTTCATCACCAGGTGTGTAGGGTGCTTCACTCAATGTGCAATTGATGGCGTCTCCAACTGATGTTTCCATCTTCTTAATAGTGTGAATAATGTAATGTTTTTCTTCTTTCAATTCTGAACATTACTTAGTCGGTAGTATTGTAGATTTAGAATGTTTGTTGAATTGATCAACAAGCGACTGTAGAAAAGTTTGCGATGCCATTATTTTTTCTTACTATTGTTCGTCTTCTTCTTCTTGTGCTTGCGCGTCAGAGGTGTTGACTCCTCGGAGGTTAGAGTAATACTCATGCATTGTCATAGTGCCGCTCTCGCTTTTATACCCATCGCTTCCCCCACCACTTTGCTGGAGATAGACATTCAAACGATATGCGTTCTTTAAAGCACATTGAGACTGCCGATGTTTAAAGTTTTTAGATGCAATACAGATGTTAGCAAAGTAGCAATAAAAATCTTTCTCCATTTGCACATTTATCACTTCATGGTTTGTATATGCTTGTATCCAATTTGCTTTTTCCAATCCTCTTGTAAAAATAGTTTTGAACTCTTTGCAGAAATGATTCATAATGTGTGGCATCATATTGTAGGTTATAAAACCTTCATCCCATGTTAGATTATGAAAATGTTTCATCAACCATTTGTTTGTTACTTTAGCTTTGGTTGTTAATCTGTTGAACGGCAAAGGAGGCATGAATAAAAAATGATAAACAACAGATGTTATCATATCTAGTACCACTAACTCTTTAATTATAAAATTTCCATCATTACCACGGAATGCCTGAAACTCTATGATACCTCGCTTTACTTCCATTATTTCCGTCTTCTTAGAGAATGAAACTCGTTTATCCATGATGACGTTCAGTAGACAACTGGTATGTCAATGCGGATTGACAGCCTTTTATACTCCAACATTCTTCTTCTTCTTACTTAAAATATTCTTTGTCTGTTTAATTTGTTGTTGATTGTTGATTGTTGAAACGTGATTCGTTTTCCTTGTTTTCTTGCTTTTTTTCTTCATCTAAATTAAAGTTGGTTTGATTGTGGTGTAACTGTCTCCACATCTCTACTTCATGCGGGATCCTATTGAAGATTGAAGTATCTACTGGACCGTATAGGATTGGAACATATGGTTGTCTATCCAATGCATCAGTTAAATAATCTTTGATAATTGTACTTGAGAATATTAGCTGTTTTAAATATCTTGTTATAGGACCAGTAGCACAAGTTAAAGCGTAAAACTCTTCTTTTGTCAAATGTATTTTTATATTATATTTAGTTAAATCTCTAAATCGAACTAGTTGTTGACCACGTTGTTTAACAATATCGATTTCAATATTTGATTCGAACAAACCTAGTTTTGTTTTTCTTCCAAACGTATTGTTACTCAAATAGCATTCCAAAAGATGTATATGTTTCATAAAAGATTCCCAAGAAGATTCAGTGAAGGTTAACATTTTAGATCCGTGATTCAAAATAACAGTTGGAGAGTAATCCAATGATTTCATTACTCCAGCAGACACAGTCTTTGTCATACAAGAAGAAATAGGATAAAATATTCTAAGAAATACCTCCATTAAGATGTTGGTAGAAATGTTATCTTCAATTTTCCTTTTCTTCGTTTCTTTTTCAACTTCCTCTTCGTCTGTCTTCTTATGTTTAAACTTGAGGAACTCTTCCATTTCCTGTTCAACTTGTCTTTCTATATCCAAACTATTGTCAGCCATAAGAGGTGTAGTTTCTTCATTAGCACTTGATGTAGCAGAACTCATCTTGCGGACGGTGTTACCCATACGACAATCAAAGATGAAATGAATTTCCAGCTCTTCTTTCTCGCTTTTATACTCGCAGATGACCTAGATATTGTTGATCTTTTGTAAAGAACCTTACAAATCGTGCAGATGTTGTATTAATCTTTTTTAAAGTACATTCTTCACAATTCCTGTCAGCGGTGTGTAAGTAACTATTTTGTCATGTAGAATTAAACAGTATGCTGAAGTTCCATCTGGTATTTTATCTTCAAATTCCATTTCAATTTTTATATCTACACTTGAAGATTTCACAGATTCATTTTGTTTTGAACAATCGATTACAACAATTGGAGCTTTTGAATAAAATTGTTCTGGTGATAGTAGTGGTGTATTTGTCTTACCATAATATGACGATTGAAATCTTGCATACATGTCATATAGAATGGAATAACGTTTCTTGTCAAATGAAACATTTAAACTGTCATATGGAAAGAACTGAGAGTTTAGAAAAACTTTGCAATTCTTTATCTTGCAATGGTCAAATTGACCAGCGTGCGCAGTTATAACATCTTTTCGTTTAATCTGAAAACCGACTATTATGTACCTTGCTCGTTCTAAATAAGTAGAGGTTTTAACAGTCCATGTTTGTCTTTCTGTTTGAGGCAATATGGGGTATTCATGAAATTCCCAACTTCTAAATGGTATTACAATATCACGGTCAGATTTTAATTTTTTCAATAATAATACTCGATGTTCATCCGCCAATCTGACATGTGGTACTCTCCATACAACTTTATCCAATTGAAGTTGCCATTCCAAATCGGCATCTTTTGTTCCACTTGGCGCTTGTATTACATCCTTATTCGTTGAAGATCTGAGCAGTAGCAGTTCTTGCTTTACATTTATTATTATTCTCTTGTAATCTTCTGCGAATCCCAAAAGCAATCGTAAAGGCACATTAAAATCAAAGTAACCTTTTGAATTAGGAGTAATAGTGTCTTTATCAGGAGTCACCCATCCAGCCGAGATTAAAGAATTCTTTTCATGGGGTGTTATTGAAGTCAATCCTTTCAAAGTTGTTGATATACCAACTTTTTTTGTTGAATCAACTGTTACTCCAGATATCTCATATCTAATTTCATCAAACAGATATGCCATAGGGTTATTTATAAAAGGAACAGTTGAACCAGATTTTCCATCCAATGTTGTTACTCTTCCTTCGATATATAAATAACTTTCACATGGTAATGTGTAGATATCTTGTTGTTGAATGGGAATCCTTATTTCATCATTATTATTTAATTTTGATGAAGTGTAAGGGTTGTGAGTGTGATATTCCTTCTCCCATAGGGTTTCGTCGAATGTCGGTCCTTGCGCTATATCCAGTATATCCATGGTTGGCAAGTTTTAGTCCGATCTTTTGTAGGAAGCGTATGTTGTCCGGTGTTAACTCGTCGAATGTTGAGGAGCTACTGAGCTCCCGACTCTTCCGTTGTGGTTTAAATGATAATCCCATGTTGACTTTATGTTGCTGCTCTGATATGTAACCGTATAGTTATTGTTTCTCCTCTAAAGTCAACACTAATGCCGTCTTGATCCAATATGTTCAGTACGATGTCTGAAATGAAACTGGTGTTTAACGGTAGGTATATCAGGTTTTGTGGCTTCTCAACTATTTTAAAACCAGGAGCTACTGTGGGGTAAAATGTATGTAATATGTGTTGATTTACTCCATCTCTATATGATCCGTGTATAATATTACACGTTACATCAATACTGTTCACCTTTAATATTGTTACTGTTGTATCGCCAGTATAATCATTTCCAGGAGCTAAAATTCCTTTCTTCTTTGAAAATCCGAGCAAATTGCCGATTGAGTGGTCTAAGCTAAAATCTATATAATACTTTGAAGTTATTTCTGCTTTTAATGTATTATTATTACCTTTTATAGAAATATTTTCTTCTCCAAGCTTTTTTTGTAATACTTGGTTTATATCGTCTATTTCATATGCTCCTGTAGATAATGGAATTATTTTCAATTGTGAATAATTTCCTTTTTCATCTTTACTCTCATAATAATGTAGTAAATTATTTTTTCCTTCTGTAACATTGGGAATTGAATTGTATGTAGTCAAATCCAATAATGCTGCTTCCCATAGTTTGTCCGTAGATAAACGTAACGCTGGGAAAAGTGTACTTTTCAATGTTGACGAATTTCCGCTCAGCGACACTGTATACGATGACATTTTAAAGCTGACTGACGCTCTTCGCTAGGAATTTATGTTTAATGTCCGCATATTTCTGTATTGCTAGGTTGCTCTCTTTTGTAGTTGTAGAATATATTCTTGGAGTCCCGAAAATAATGTTGAAGTTCTTTTGGTGGAGGTAAATTTCCAAAACTATCAAAGTAGTAAACATTTTCTCCAAGTTTTTTATAACATACCCAATGAGTACCTGGTCCATAATTAGAGTCTAAGTTTACTATTCCAGTTTCATTTTTCCACACTCTATTTGGTAATGTATCTTTCATAAAAACTCCTCTGAAGAATGGTATTCTTAAACATTTCACATATTTTGACAGTTGATAGTTTGTTAATGCTTCATTTGGAATTATCAATTTATTCTTCTCATTTAATACACACGGTACGGTCTTAAGTAAAGACCCGATCCGTTTTTTACCATTGATATTCATGTTGAAATAATAAAACGTCTTCCAACACTACTCGATATATTTACACTTATACTGTAAATGTTTACAGACGGTAAATATATATAAAAGATCTTATAATAGGCCATTATAAGATCTTTTATATATATTTACCGTCTGTAAACATTTACAGTATAAGTGTAAATATATCGAGTAGTGTTGGAAGACGTTTTATTATTTCAACCTGAATATCATTACCAGCACATATAATGCTAATCAAGAAGTTATTTTACCATTGACCATATGCAAGGAATCTAAAATAAGTAAAAAGAAGGTAGGGGTCAAGACATACAACGCCCTCTATGCACCAGGTGTTCTTTTGCACCTATGACATCACCATTTATTTACGTTTTTAATAAACGTAAATAAACTTCAATTAGTTAGTTACCTTCAATAAATTCCTATTAAGTTATTTTTAGGTGTCATCTTTAGGAAATAAACTTTATAAGAGAGAGTTAATTAATTTTCACTGATTTCCAGCTGAAGACATTTTTTTAAAGACTTTTTTGTCGTAATAAAATACCTTCATTTTAGCAAGTTCAAAAGTGACACTTTTCTAGCAAGGACTATGATTGTGAGTGACTTTAATTACAGTAGTGTTTGAGTATGGTGCAAACAAGAACATTATTAAAACTAAATACAGTTTCTTTATTGTGATTGCCTACAGCAAGTTTACATCATGCTATCGTAATGCTGGATGTACCTGAGTGTGTTGAATATTTACCTATGCACGAAAGTAAAACACATTCAAGAACCTCACGAGGATCACAGTTTTTTTAGGAATAAAACAGATATTCAAACATGGTTTTTTCAGTGTGTGGATTAGATCTAAATGATTAGAAAAAACACAACCACATATTTTAAATAAAATGAATTTCTATGACTGTTTTAACAACGGTTACAAACGAGTAGAACATCTTATTTTCATCAAAAATAAAATGCAAGGCAGTAATAAACTATTTTAAAGAATAGTGTAAGTTTCAAATTAATTTCACACACACTTTTAACTTAATAGGTTTTATAACTTAACCTTATCGTTAAAATAAAAACATTGTGTTTCAGTATCAAAACATTACATAGGTTTTGACAGTTCTCTGCAATTAGTAAACAGAAACTAAATCAGCTGTCAAGCCTTGCACCGGCTACATCATGGTTTTTGTTTACGTGACCCTTACCTTCTATTTCTAGCTTCCTTGACCATATGGATGTTTTCTTGACTTTCCTTTTAGAGTTAGTGCGACGTCTTCTTTTGATGTTCCCGCCTCTTTTTGCAGCTTCTTTTTTACTAGGTTTTCTCCCGCGTCGTCTTCCACCACCAAACTTAGCTTTCGTCTTCATGGCTGTTGTCACTGCCCAAGCTGCTGCTTTTTCCGCAATACTGGCGTCACTTGATTTAACCCTTTGCCAAGCTTTTTCCGCTAGCGCTCTATCCGCTATTGATCTATTTGTTGAATCTGCAAACTTGGAATACGCTATATCGTGTTCTTTGCAAGCTTGATCTAATTTATTAATTCCAGGATCTCCTCTTGCTAAACGTTTTGCCAACTTAGTTCCGGGTCCACAATATTGATAGCCTCCGGGCAGATGAAATTCGTATGGTAAAGCGTCTATTGCTCGATTTAGAACAGCACCAACAGGAATCCGTCTTAGTAGGGATAACGCAGCTGATGTTATACCACGTCCTTTCTTGCCGCTGTCTTGACGACGACTGAGCGTTGCGGTCTTCATTATGTCGTCTTATATAACCAGCGTGTTTACTCCACGAGCTGCTTTACATAAATGAATAACACATGCACAATTTTTATATTTAAATACTTAATTATTCAAATTAATTATATACTGATTTATAATTCTATTTTTAATCCAAGCTTCTCGTTCATCGGGTTGAATCATCACATGACTCGTTGTACTAGCTATATGATTGTGGGTATCGATAAGTAAATTGCCCACTATTCTTATTAAACAGTCTAAAGTTACAGCATCTTTTGGATGTTGGGGATCGTGTAACTGCATAATACGTTTATCATTACACGTGTAAGCAGTTGAATCACTTTTCGACGTTGTTATGACTTGTCCAATAGTAGCAGCATCATTTAAATCTTCTCCTGGTAAAATATTAATTATTTTCTTCATCTTTGCATCATATTTGGTCCCAAAGTGTTTATCCCAAGTTATTGTTTGTCTTAATGTAACACAATCATCATCTTCATAACCAGGATAAATATCTTTTATTCTTCTATTACGACCATTGTATGTACCTAATGTACCACCACTCGCAATTAATGTTTGCACCATTAGAGGTACATCTGTATCTTTTATACCAAATCTTCCATTTGTTATTGTTTTATGTCCTGCATCCCATTCATCATTATTTCCTTGCATTAAATCAAACTTTTCATTTCCATGTATAAATGTATCTCCTCGCTTTAGCACGGCATCTTCATGTTTTACAAAATTCGATGTTCCCCTTTTTAATTCTTTAGATAATTGTTCCATAGTAACAGCGTCTTTTGGTTGAGAAGCGAACTTTACATTTGACAACACTTTCCCATGACAATCGATTTCATCACCATCTTGTAAAATACAGTTGTCCTTGATGTATTTCAGGTTTACAGCATCCCCATCTTCCTTTGGGTATCCAATGTCATTTATTATAAATTTATAAAAAGAAAATCCGCGTTGAGTCTTTTCCGGTATTATAGAATGTAAATATTCTTTATTAACTGAATCTTTATCATTTTTTGGATTTGCCACGTTGGTTATTCTATGATTTCCAGCATCATATGTCTGTCCATCTTTTAAATTATTACCCCATTGTAATTTTAAAGTATTTGAAAGTTCAGATGATAAATACTCTTTAGTAATTGCATCAGAACTGTCAGTTGGTTTACCAACATTAATTATTCTATGTGATTTAACATCGTAAGTATTCTTGTCTAATTTCAATGATGTTGAAGTAGCCTCTTTTACTGTCTTTAAATTCGCTCCATCAGTATCTTCTTCTGGGTCTTTAACAAATTTTAAACGTTTGTTACTCATATCATAGTCACCTTCAGGTGTTTGCGGCAATCCACTTCTTTTTCTGTTTTCTCCTCCTTGTACTCCTAGCCCGGAGTACCGTCCGAACTTGTCGACGCTCATGATTGAACTGATCCACTGTATGCTCACAGCTTTCTTATATATCCGTGATGATTTATACAACTATTCCACGATTTCGAAGTTCGTCAACTAAAGCCACCCATTCATTATTTAAACCTGTATGACCAGCTTCCATGGCTTCATGTAATAGTCTCATTCTATCAACCAATTTGTTTATATCATTATAGTAAATCACATTTGTATTATATAGGTTTTTCATTAAACCTTTACCAGATGTCGAAGTTTCTCCTTTTTTCTTTTTACCATATTCATCAATAAGTGATAAGTCCATAAGTGATAATGACTTCCTCTTAAGCGGTTTCTTCACAGCTGGTGCAGTTCGTAATGTTGGTAGTTTTTTTCAGGGGAAACAATCTTTTTATTACAACTGTATATTTAGTTGCACGTGTTCTATTTATCATTGAATCTTTGGAGTAATTCTTCTTATGAGCATTAGTATTTTGCAAAATTTCTTTAAAAGTATTTAAATCTTGAAGCGTATATCTTATAGGTATATTTTTGAAAATCAGTTCAAATAATCCTTTTGTTCCTTTATATTTATGCTCACCAATAACAATATCATCATCTTCAGTCAAATATACTTTTGAATCTCCTATTTTTAATTCATTTCCATCAATTCTCGCACCATATACATGTGACTTGTGTAATTTTGGGTTATCTTTTATTTCATGTAACATCTTCATGATATACTTTCTTCCAAGAGGTCCTTGTTGCAATATATCACTACTTAATTTTGTTAGATTTGGAATTGATTGTTCTGCTTCAGGTATATGTTGTTCTTGTTCTTCTTCTTTTTCAATATTTATTTCTGGTTCTTCTTGTCTTGTTTCTTCTTCTTTTTGAGAAACTTCACTATCACTTGTGTAAGAATCATCATCTTCTTCCTTTTTCAAACTTTTTACTTCAAATTTAGAAACAGGTAGCAAAACATCTCCTTCATAATGAGGTTTACCAATAGTTTCTGTTATCTGTTTTAAAGGTTCTGTAATAGGCTTAAATGTAGTCTCCAGAAATTCTTCTCTTTCATTCAAACCCATTCTTAATGCTCGATTTTTAAGTCTAATCGAGTCACTCAGTGATTTTATTTCTTTTAATAGTTTTTCTTGGTTCACCATGTTTACGCTGCGAAGACCAATCTATTACTAAACGTATCATCAATCGTTCAATGGATTAATACAAATTTATCCAACCCTATACGATATCTTCCATTTTTTATAGCTTCTTCTTTCATAATAACTAGAAATCCATATTTTTCAGCCCATGCTTTGCCACACATTTCTTTAAATTTATCAAATGACATGTCTGCATTTACATGATCATTATATATGTGCTTTAAATTTGTTTCATCCTGCTTGAAGATAATAAGTAGATTTGCATTATCTCTTATTAGTTGTTTTGGAATTTTACTGTAAGTTTGACCAATATAAATGCTATCAATATTGTAATGTCTCCCCATGGCAAAATAACTTCTAATAGTGTCATGATTTTCACAAGGTACATCATCGAATATAAATATAGAAAATGGTTTAGCCTCGTTTGGCTCCATTATAGTTTCACTAGCATTAAACTTGTAGAAATTAACTTCAGGCACACTTGCGAGTACCTTATCCAATAATTGGTATTTGGGTTGTTGCAAAGATTTGGAAAAGATGTAAATGTTGTTGAAACGTAATCCTTTAGGATTTGTTATTAAGTTAAAAACCACATTCGTCTTTCCACAATTTGGCGGTCCAGTTATTAAACATCTTATTGTGTTTGGCAGTAGTTCACCATGTTTTCCATGATTCAACTTGTCGTTGTCAACTGTTAATTCATCAATATTATTAATAAAAAATCGATCCTTTTGTTGCACAATCTCCATCTTGTGTAAAGGTTAAACACGTAATGACTTCACAAATTGCTACACCAAGTCTTTTGTAGGGATCCAAGAGTCTTCACTTTTATCAAATCCCAACCAACGTACTTTAACCTTATCCTTTTTTCTTTGTAAAATCTTTTCAACAAGATATACATCGCCGACTGATGATTTTAACAACTCATGTCCGTAGAATCCACCTTCGAGTAATTCACCCTTGTTGTCCTTTAAGATGTAAGTTTCAGGTATTGTTGGTTGCACTTTATAGATTGTAAATACTTCATTAGTCCAGTTTGGCAGATACCTTTTACTAAATACTCCTTTGTACTTACTTATACGAACTTTATCATCAACTTTAAATGTTTTAGGCTGCATTTTTTCATGTTTAGGAGTAGCATTATTCCTAATACGTTTTAATACCATCTTAGCATTACCGCTATTTACTTGGTTAGGCTTCATACCAATGGTTCGATGATACTTGTTGTTATATTCTTTTATAAGTTGCGGTAAGATATCATACCAAACATATGATCCTCGTTTGGAAAATGTTTTATACATTGCTCCTTTTAATGTTCTATTGAATCTTTCTATTATTGAAGCTTTAACTTCAGAATTTGTTGAATAATGATTTATTTTATACTTCTTCATTAAAGCTGCAAAGTCTTTGTTAAATTACTCTTTCCCATCATCAGTTTGTAGATGTTTGATGTTGAATTTATTTCTTTGTATAGCCGTTTCCATAGCTTTTGTAACACTTTTACCAGTCTTGTCCTTTAGCGGTAAGGCATCAGCCACTTTAGTAAAACAGTCTATAATCGCTAAAATGTATTTGAATCCTTTATTCAACTTACCATGTGGTATCATTTCAATGAGATCGGCTTGGAAAAGATCATTCATTCCTTTTATAACTGTACTTCTTCTAGGAAATTTTCTTCTTGCTGGCTTATGAAGTTCATTTACAATTTTATTTTTTAAGTCTTCCATCTTCAGTTGTGTCTTCCACATTGCTTGTAAAGGTACTGATCTCTAGAATGGTTTATCCTCTTTTATATACGGTTAGGAAATAGGTCAAGGCCATTTTATGTTGGTGTAAAAAAGAGGGAACATGACATTGGGCTTGTCATGTCCCCTCTTCTTTACGAAAGGAAAAAGGAAGAAGGTAAAGGACGAAGAAAAGGTTTACTGATCAATAGGGATTAGGGAATAGTGGCCGAATGGCAATGTGTTGATGTTATTTTCAAGAATGTGGCGTTTATCATCCTTATAACTTAATGCCCACTTTGTTTGCTTTACACTATACAGTATATGGTTGTAGCTTCTGATGGTGTTGAATGTTGCGGTTGTTTCCACATTTTGAAATAAACATCTTTTATAATGTTCAAACTGCACTTTTTTCTTTAGATATGAAGTCTTGATGCCTTTGGCTTTCTTCACCACTTGATGTTCATCCTTTTCACTGATGTACAGTTGGAATGAGTACAGTTTGGACATTAAAGCGACAACTTCTTCCATTGGTACACCATTTGTTTCGTCTTTAAACTTGCCCAACACCTTTTTATTTCTATCGTAGTCATAGTTGGGATGATCTTTAGGATAATCTGAAAAGTCAAAGTCAGTAGTATATACAAAAGTACGTAGATCTTCATACATGTCTTCTGTTCTTCTCCAATAAATGAAAGCATCTGTATCCATATATGCTATCCCGATGTTTTCTCTTCCATAAAACTTCACCATCTTGTTGTAGTGAAAGTCATACATGTGGGTTTTAGAAATATCCAAAATAGACATTCCCACATATAGAGGACGATCCATTGTTATTGAGATTTTGTTCATGGTAACAGCTACAAGATTCTCGTTAATAATTACACTCGTTCCAAAGTTTGGTTTTTGTACTAACTTTTGCAACTTCTCCGGATTGCTTACTAATTTTACATCTTTATGTTTTCTTTTGTTTTCCAACGTTTTGCCAAATATTGAATTATTCATTAATTTGAAAAAGTCCTTTTGAAAAGCGGATGTTGCTGCAGTCCTTCTTCTTGTGTTGTTGTCGATGTATGGTTTTAACCAACAAGATTGATTAAATTGTATTGCTCTATTGATTCTTGTTATTTTCAATCCCAGTTCTATTGCTTGCTGTATTGTCCAATAATGAGCTACATATCTCGACTTGTTGGTTAACGTCATCATTAATTTGGGCCATCTACCAGTTGGTGATATTTCCGTCTTTGGCAATAGTGGTAAATCGTAGTGGTGATCATGCAGTTGTTCAGGATATTCGAAGTCGACGTCCAAAATGTATCCAGTATCGCCGTATTTGGGTATGTCCATTATATTGCCGATCGAATCTGGGTTCGCCCACTTGAAATTACCATATGGAAGGGGATTTGACATAGCCCATCCATATAGGTTATTTGCATCAAAATAACCTAAGAATGTTGTTGGTTGTGACGCATCGAAGTTTGGGAGATATTTGTGGTTAGCTTTTACATGTCTAGTTACACTTTGCGTCAATCCTCCACGAACGCCTGACTCTATCATCAAAACCATATCGATATCTGTAATAAGTTCAAGTCTACACTTTGTTTCTTTCAGCATAGCTTGCCATGCTAGTCCAGGTGATGTATAAGAATGAAGTGGATCCAATCCATATGCTTCAAAACAGGTATCTCTAAATTCTTTAATTATATCACAAAGTAAAGTCACATCTAATTTAACATAAAAGTCGGAATATTCTCCCAATGTTGTCATTCCTAGTTCGTTCCATACTTTACAAGCGTGTTGATAATCTTCTTCACTGATGTCCTCTTCATACAACTTACTCTTGAAGGCTTCTCTTGGCGGAAGTGATGTTTCTTCAAATTTTTCCAAACAATCGATGTAATCATAGGGAAAAACACCTTTGCGGAGAACCAAATCCAATTTATCTTTACTAACAATCTTCATTGTTTCTATTAAATTTTCTTTCTTTAAGTTTTCAGTGAGTTTACTTAAGCTAGATGGCATAAAACGGTAAGAGTCTAAAAAACGTAACCTAATATTTCCAACCGTTTTACTAAAACTAATAAACTTTTCACTAGTTTCCGCTATCACATCGATTTTTCCATCATCTCGTCCCAATTCCGGTATGATAATGTGCATCATAACCGCTAAGGTTATGCAAAACTACAGGTATAAAGTTGCGAATTTGATAGTTAATATTACATCTGTTACACGCGGCACCTCTATAATAACCTGTCAGATGGTCATGATCACGTACCTTGTGGTTTTCCAAAGTATATTCATTTTTACATAATTAACAATGGGTTGAATTTTCATACTGAATCTCTTCTTCTTCATCCATCGGTATCATTGGTACAATATCACTATACATTTTTTGTACATTTTCTGCTATCAAATATAAGTGGTCAAGGAAAATTTTAGAAGCATTTTCACCGCGATATATAACAGGTTTTGATGTTAGATCATATTTATTTAAATGATCTTCTGACAGTGTAGATTTAATTAATAAACAAAAACTGTTTGGATCATGCATTTGATACTTAACACTTTTCTTGGCTTCATCATCATTATTTTCAATAGGAACATGTGTAGATTCAAAATCCGCATATACAACAATGGGAATACGGTACTGATGAGATATCTTCTCAAATTTTAGCTCGGCCTTATCTGGTGATGGTAACATTATTTTGGCTTCATAGTTGTTGTTACACAATCGTTTATGCTCTTCTAACCACTGTCTTCCTAGTCTTCCTTCTCGTTGAAAATTGAAACATCTTTTGCAAATTACCTTCTTATTTCTATTTTTAGATAATTGATTACTAACAAGAGTTTCAAATTTTTTGATCCATACATAGTGGGAAACATCACCTCTTGTAAGTAATAATAAGTCCCTATGATCAGGTAGTTCATTCTTCACCACACGCAATGGGTACACTTTATTCGAACTGTCCAAACCGAAAACATTAACAGATGTTCCAGGGTTTTGTTTTTCGAACTTTGGGATGTCCTTTAAAGCCACTGGGTAAGTCAATCCTTTGAAATTATATCTATATCTGTAAGTTTCATATTCTTCACTGGGTCTTTCCGAATTTTGAGGAGGTACAAATTTTGTCGTCATTGCATATCTAAAACATTCCATATCTTGGTTCTTAACATTTATACACGATTTGGTGTCTGAAATTTTCTTTGGGAGCGGAATATAACTGCTACCCCTTAATCCGTAGCCGTGTTTATGAGTTCTAATATCCATACCCTCAATACTAACCAAACTCCAACCAGATCCTCTGCCTTCATGTTCTTGAATTTTAGTTAATATTTCTTCTAAACAATCTTCAACTATTGAATTAATATCTGAACTTGCCATGATGGTCTGGTTTTTTGTTATGAATCCTCTTGGTGACATTTCTCCTTCTACATTAGTAAACATAGCATGTAGTAATATGCTAAATTTAATGAAGTTCAGTCTTCTTAATTCTTCTGTGAGTGTTCTCCTTGCAATTGTACTCACTTCTTTAAAAAACTGCTCCAATTCCAATTTTTCATTTTGAATTTTGTGGTGCATTACTACTTTACCTTCTAAAGCATATATTTTTAAACTTGGTATTTCATTAGATGGTCCTGCTAATGGTTCTTCATGTTCTTCTTGTTGTTTTTCTTGTTGTTCTTCTTGCTGTTCTTCTTGCTGTTCTTCTTGTTGTTCTTCTCCATATAGTTTTAAATCTTCATATTCGGTTTCTGTTACATCTTCATTATTATTATGGAATAACTCTTTGTGTATTTCTAGTAGAATATTATCATGAAAAGTTTCTAAGCAAATTTCACATTGATACATCTTGTTGATGTTTACTCTTTGAAATTTAGCAGCGAAATGAAATGCTTCTCTACTGCTCCCTTTTTATAGCCTCCCAGTTGTAGTGGGGGGACGGTAAGATTTTTAGTGAGATGTTAAAAATAGTAGGTTAAGACTAAAGCTGAAAAGTAATGATTAAAGCCTATATTTTCTTCCAATTGCAAATACTCCACATATGCCTCCGCCCATAGCCATAACAGATCACTGTTACGCCAATATACACCAAAGGTGGGTCTATCATCAACTAAAATTGGAGATGCTATGTTTACTAATCTTTCATTTTCTATCCATGTCATAACTTCAATTACAAACCTTCCTATAATATCCATTGGAGAATTCGGATCCACAAATATTCTTGTTACAACATTTTCACTTAACAAAGGCTCTTCAATTTCTTCATTGTTTTCTTCATCGTTTTGTACATCGTTTTCTTCATTGATTTCTTCATCCACCTCTAATACTTCTTCAACTTTTGTACATTTGTTATAAAATATTGGAGCATCTCGGGGGGACATGTTCACTCTAGCTATTATTGGCAATAAATGTCCCAACGCAAACCACAACACTCTTATATAGGCAAGTCAATGAGTAGGGGTTTCTTTTAATAATAAATTTTTATTAAAAGAAAATAATTTAATTCTGTCTTTACCACAATATTACTCCTAATTAGAGCTTTCCAATGATGTATCGCTTGCCCTATTCCGGCAACCCGTTCTCAAGTTATAAGTAAGTTTGTTTGCACTTTGCTGGCTGGGGGGGGGCTCGCCAAGTTCAAGGTCAAGGTCAAGACGTTACACTTAAGACGTTACACTTAAGACGCTACACTTAAGACGCTACACTTAAGACGCTACACTTAAGACGCTACACTTAAGACATTTTGACGTTGGGGGGGGGGCTCGCCAAGTTCAAGGTCAAGGTCAAGACAATACACTTAAGACATTATACTTAAGACGATACACCTAAGACGTTGTGACGTCGGGGGGGGGGGGGCTCGCCAAGTTCAAGGTCAAGGTCAAGACGTTACACTTAAGACGTTACACTTAAGACGCTACACTTAAGACGCTACACTTAAGACATTGTGACGTCGGGGGGGGGGGGGGGGGGGCTCGCCAAGTTCAAGGTCAAGGTCAAGACGTTACACTTAAGACGTTACACTTAAGACGCTACACTTAAGACGCTACACTTAAGACGCTACACTTAAGACATTTTCACGTTGGGGGGGGGGCTCGCCAAGTTCAAGGTCAAGGTCAAGACAATACACTTAAGACATTATACTTAAGACGATACACCTAAGACGTTGTGACGTCGGGGGGGGGGGGGGGGTTATGCATGAATGGATTGAGGTCAAGGTCACCAAAAAATAATAATGATCCAAGGTGATGGAGGCGGCTGTAACCGTCTCCACCACCCTGTGTTCCTCAAACACTCCCAATCCCAACCAAAAAAGTTACGTCTTGCGAGGGATCCCAATTTTTGGCCCGCACGCACGTGGCGATCCAGTTTGGTAGTCTGTGATACGGGCGGCCAGCCTCGGGCCTGGGCACTGGACTTGACCATTCCAATTTTACAATGGGGACTCTGGAACAGCTAATGCAAGACGCAACTCTAACCTCCCACCCTTAATCTAAACCCACCCAAACATATTTTTGCCTGACAAAAATTAAGAAACAAAAATCAAAAACAATAAAAATATGCGCTACCTACGGCACAACGCGCATGTCCCACCCATATTTAATGAAGTTCAATCGAACTTCTTAAATTTACATTTACATTTTAATTTAATCTACCCAACCTAACAGATAGCTGTGGAATGTAAAAAATTATTAGTACACAGATAAACAAACACAGACATAGATACACACACACACACACACACACATACACACAAATACCATAAACCAATACTTAAGATTAAAAACACATTTCTTAAACATAAATAATACCATAAAACACCTTAATGCTAACATCGCAATGCGCAAGTTAAACCTTAAAAAACTAACACATCTTAAGACTGAAACCAAATAACACTTTGCATAAAACCATAGACACACACACACACACACACACACACACACACACAACAAATATTAAATAGTAATAGCCTAACAACAAGAGTAACTCAAATATATATCGGCCGCTTATACATTTGAGTTGCCCTCTGAGTCGGGTCGGAGCGTCGCGTCCAAAATTCCGAGCCCGACTGTGGCGGCAATAGTCGTCGGGGTAGTTCTCGGCTCCCAGAGTGGTGGGGGGCCGGGAGGGGTTTCAGGGGCGCGGAACTTTCCAGAAATGTCAGTGGAAAATTCCAAACGGATGTGCTTTGTTACATGTGGGTCGCCTAAAACGCAGGTGGAGCCTTGTACCTCTCAATTTGCATTAGATAGCATCAAATTACATCCGCTGACAAGTACATCCGCAGCTTTCCCCATCGCGTGGCAGCATAATTATCGTCGATTGTTATCCACCCTCTTCCGCCGCTTAATTATACTTCCAACAGAAATAGGCCGCCAAAACACGCAACTTGTTTTTAACATACAATAGACTATTGTTTGGAAATGCATTACTTATGCTCATAATCCTTGGCCTGGTCGGTACTTCTTACACGCTACACCCAAGACGTTGTGACGTCGGCGGGGGGGGGGCTTCCGGTTTCCGGTCCGGTCGGGGGGGGGGGGGGGGGTCATGCATGAGTAACCATCCGCATGTATATAAACGACGGGAAGCTCGCGCGCCTCCCATATAGGGAGCTGACACCCCAACGGTAAACAACCAATCCGTGAGTTCATACCACATAGTACTTTAACACACTATTTATTTTAACATTTTTATTATTTTTACACTATTTCTTAACACTACATCAGTTATTTTATATATCTTAATTTTATTTTCGTGTCGAGTTTCCATTTTTTTTTTTAATTAAAATATGCAAATTAAAATCGTGTGCAGGAAACTCACACTGATTAATTGCAGGTTCCATTCTTACACACCTGTTTCCTCCTTAATATGCAAATTACTCTCTTACTTTAACAACACTTAAACTCTAACCGCTACTTCTCGGTCATATTAATATAATTAGTGCTACACTACGGGATTTACCTGTGCAATAGTGCACGCTATGTTTCCTGCACGTCTGCAGGTAATACACCTTACAATCATATACTTATTGCTACATTACACAAGACATTTCTTGCACACCTGCAGGTAATACACTTACTGACCGTCTACTATTATAATTATTGCTACAATACAAGAGACATTTCTTGCACACCTGCAGCTTATACACTTTACAACCGTTTAATATTAAAATTATTGCTATACTACAATGGTTACCTGTTCAATCACAGTTGTGGTCCCCCCACTTGATTATCCACAGAGCAATACTTGCAATCCTACAACGAATAATTAATTAACTTCCGCGATAACCAGTACTTTTTTAAACTATCCGTCTCTTCCTCTGACTCTTGTGACCGTAGCCGCAGCCGACTGACAAATAACCAAGCTCTCCCGAACCTCGCTCTTTTATGCGGTTTTCTCGGGGAGGGGGTTGGAGGGGCGTCGTACGTGACTCATCGATCGCATAAAAAGGGGGGTTGCTGCCGCGCGCGCGCCATTTCGGTGGCGGAATCGGTCGGGTGAGGAACTATCCGTAAGTCTCTGGCGCTTTTACAACTAACGCTTGTTACTCTAAAATGTGTTTGCACTTAATATGCTAATTAGTCTCTATATTTATGCACGGGACATTTCCTGCACACCTGCAGGTGATACACCTTACAACGGTCTACTATTATACTTGTTGCTACAATACAAAATTTACCTGTCCAATTGGCAATTGTGATCCCACTTAGTCGTGCACGGGATATTTCTTGCACATTAGCAGGTCATACACTTTACAACCGTCTAATTTTATAGTTATTGCTACAGTACAAGATTTACCTGTACAATTGACAATTGTATTCCTACTTATTCGTGCACGGAACATTACTTGCAATCCTGCACCTGAATAATTAATTAACTTCTGCGGCTACCGGTACTTTTCTTCGCCTATATGTTTCCCCCTGCTACAACCTTTCGCGGCGCCGCCCGACAAATAACTGAGCTCTCCGAAGTTCTGTTCTTTTATGTCATCCTCTCAGGGGGGAGGGGTTGGGGGGGGGGCACACAACCCCCATAAAACGGGCATCGGTACCGCGCGCACGTCATTATAGTGGCGATAGGGCAACAGTAAACAACTATCCGCAAGTCTCTAACACCTAGTCTAACACTTTTTTACTTACGCTTTTTTACTCTAACATATGTTTGCACTTATTATGCTAATTAGTCTCTATATATTCAGACACACTCGCGGGCGCCGGTCATATACTCGCCAATTGTCGGAGAGTACACATCTCCCCTTCGTATATTATCATGGCTTCGCACTCTTTACAACTAAAGCTTTTACGCACAAAACATATTTTACAGAAACAATCTAACTCCAAAGTTTGTAAACCGCGTACTACATTGGCTAAGCTTAAGAAATACTACAGTTTTCACCCGTTGTACTTTGCAAAACCTAGCCTGTGCAACACTGCATACTGTACTGATACTGTTTTGCACGCTGTCTTAACTGACATGCTGCAGTATCAACATTTCAATCTTGTTACACCTATTGACGATGCTATCCAATTATTCTTATTCACTATATTACCGGGTTTATATGATCGTTCTTCCTTGGACACATGTCTCATTCTACTGTATCAACTCGCACTGTAAACACCTAGGAGCTCTCCTATCATGCAACTATTATTTTAATTTAATTTTAAAAATAAACTAAAACCTCCAACCCCGAAGCCGCCCCACCCCTCCCCATTCCCACCGAGCCCCTGCGGCTCCCACTTTTTAAAACCCCCTCCGGATGACCTTGACCCACTTCCCAAACCCATCCATCACTGTCACCCCCACCCCACACTTCCAACCCCACAACTGCCACTTCCAACCAATGACCTTGACCTGAGCCAGGAGTAACCAAAAGACACTACTATGGGGAGTCCCAAACGCGGTTATGTCTTTCTGCTTAGCCTATACATTCTAACATCATCGCAAAACCAAAACAAAGAAAACCCTTCGTCCCTGAAAGTGAGATTATTATTCCTTCCTTAAATAATGACGTACGAGAGAAGGTCATTAAAACCAACCCGGTACAAACTCTACTTGCGTGCAGGAATGAATGAACCCTCACAGCTTATTGTTAAAACATTGCAAACATGTGGCCGGGGCCGTTGTCCGTATACCTACTGTTTACAGGAACGTCTTTATTGTTCCTATTTTTGTAACAACAAACATCCGTTGTTTGCAGAATAATCTACAAACAAGAGCTAAAATAATTTGTTAAAGTCATATGAGTAATAGTAGTTTTCATCATAGAAGTAAAAGTGAGTCTTTTTAGTGCGCAATCGAGTTTTAAAAAACCATCTTAACATTTTTTTTGTATATAGCCAATTAAGACTTTAGAAACATTGCAAATTACAGTTATTAGCTGGAAAACTGTTTTATCACGTAAATCTGTTCTTCGTGACCGCTTACTTCATGATAATAGCCTATAAACCTTTTATAAAGAATGTTTATACAATTAAAGTTTTTTTCACCACCAATTAGTAATCATGAACTTTATGGGGTTATGAAGTTTATGAGCTTGAGCAATGAAAACACATTAATATCTCTAGAAAAAAACTTGATGCAGTAAAAGTTTTAGCTCTACTGATTCTACCTGACAACGATTCGCAATTAATTATGTTCGTATACAATCAGTGGCGGCTTCAGGGGGGGGGGCCATGGGGGCCATGCCCCCCCCCCCGAGAATTTTCGGCCAGTGATTTTTGGGGGGCTTAAAAAATAATACGTTATATTTTAGTCACAAAAACTATCCATTTTAAATGAAATTTTGACATTGTTTATTTATATTTATATTTAATTTGTATTAATTGAGATTAATAACAACATTATTACATTTTGAGGAAGTTTTGGAGGTACTTAAATTGCGATCGCGCGCGGCAGACGACACGGACAACGAACGGGATGAGGGACGAGCAGAAGACTGTGACGTGAATGCCATCAGCTGATCGGGACTGTTGACAGTGGCTTCAGGGGGGGGGGGCGATCGAGCCATGGCCTCTTTCCCCTCAAGAAGTTTTTGCTAGTAAATTTATTGGGAGTTTAAAAATAATAGGTTAAATTCAGTGTCAAAACCTTACTCGTTGGTTTTAATTTACTTTTGTTATAAGTCATGCAAATCACGCTATTCATATTACAACAATCAACTATAGGCTATCTCTTCACAGTTAACAGATTCAATAAGAATGCTTAAAAGTAGTATTATTGTATTTTTGTTTACCTTTCATTGTTATTCCGTAACAAAAATGGCAACCCATATTACAAATGTTACAAATTACATTTTTTTAACTTAATTTTAGACATTTGATTTTTTCTGGGGATGAGGCTATTTATTAACTTATTTTTGGCCCGAAACACTATTAAACGCAAAGTTTAAACAAAATCTACCCGCTTTATTTCAAGGTTGTGGAAAATACATCGCCATATAGACACTCCTCGTAGGCTAATAAGATTTGCGCGCAGCAGACGACACGGGCAAAGCGACGAGAAAGTACAGTATTTTATTGGTGGTATTATTGATTATTGTGAAGGTAGGTCATCGTCTGGTCGAGATTGTTGAATAGTCATAGCCATAGCCTTCTTTTTGGAACAGTATTTTATAAAGATTGTTTTAATAACAGTACGGTATTTCAAACAGTTTTAATTTTGTATTAAGTGCTGAGAATAAAATTTGAGCTGTGATCATTTAGAATTGATGGAATAGGCCAACCGTAGGCGTAGGCCTACTTTTGTTTCACTATGGGGTAGATCGGGAAGCTACATATGTCGGATTTATATGATCACTTGGAAACCATAAGGGACTAAAGCCTTATCAGAGGGGAAAAAAATTTCAATCTCGTTTTTATGAAAATAAAACCTGATAGGGGAGAGCTCAAAGTCAGAGTTAATTTCGATAGTCATGACGACATTGGCCCAAAGGGTTTTTTACCGCTAAGTGCATTTAACAAATTAACACCTATGTGATTTATTATTGAAACACAAATTGGGGTTTTTTTTATAAAACACAAAATGACTACAATACTTTAACCATTTAATTTATTTTATATCAGTCTGTTTAGTTCTACTGCTTAAGAAACGCATGTAAAATCATGAGTCTCGACATTATAACTCCAACTGAATGCAGTTATTTGCGTGATGTGTACTTGGTTTCTGCTGCAACCCACCAGATTGTCCAAATACAGAAACAGGAATGAAAATACCCCATTTGATTTACATTAAGAAAATTCCCTTGAAAACTAGTTATGTATTTATGAAGATACATAATCACTCAAACCTTAAAATTAACAATTGTTAGACTGGATTTTAGTCAATCTTTATAAAAACAGTGGTCGTTTTGAGAAATTCAGAGAGATTAGGAGTATTCCTGTCAATTTGTGTCTTCTTTTACTGAAGTTAGTTTTCAATGAGATAGCTAAAATAATATAGTTAGATTTATCAAATAGTTTCAAAGTAGGCTATCATCCCTATATCCCTTTAATCTGGGGAAATAATAATAGGCCTACTTATAATGGAAAATAATAATACCACCAGTAATCAGCAATTTATACTACCCCCCCCCCCCGTCACCATTTCCCACCCTTCACGATACCCACGGCCACCTCCCCCCCCCCCCCCGCCGGAGGCAATGGCCCCCCCCCCCCGAAAATCGGCTCTGGAGCCGCCACTATATACAATACATCGAGATTTTCACTATTAAGTCAGTAGAACTAAAACAATTCACTGAACGAAGTATCTACCATATTTATTAGATTATTAAGTCACGATTCAGACTTGTGTTTTGCCTCTCATTGTCCTGAAATAGTCCCCAATTTATGTGCAAATGTCTCCAGTGGCCCGGCAAGGCTAGGGCGGGCCTATACCATTGTCTTGTCGTCATCTTCGTATCTCGATAAAAAAGAGAAGAAAATAGAGAAATGGGTTTTATAACAACCTACAAACCTATTATCATGCTTTGAGTAAAAGGCATAAAAAGAGTAACCTCTTAAAACCAACCACACGTTCTGGTGATATCGGCAAGGTTCCGAATTTAGTTCAGTACTATACATCAACTAGTAGACTACGGTACACGGTGCTTCGTTGGATTAAAAAACTTTTACATCTTTGGGGATTTTGAGTACAAACTTACTATCTAATCTTTAATTTCTTTTTTACACGTAATATCGCTGGAAGATGATGCCTCGATAAAATGTTGAGCTACTCTATCCAACAGACAGCTTAACTAGCTTCTGAGCTAGACTACAAAATGATAACTTCAACTTAAGGCCATCTTCATTTATACATAGAGAAAACAAAGAGTTAAAATAAGAAGTAGTATTACCTATTACTTATATGCAATTTTTTAAAGTGACATTACAAAGCCATAAAATAGTTTAAAAATTTGATTAGAAATTAATTGAAGACCTGCAATAAATGTTTACAAAGGAGATTAAATTTAACCAGGACTGGTATACATTTCAGTCATCTCTGAGTATTGAGGCTGCTTTTGAATTCTGATTGGGTTGGTTTTGATGAAATAAGATCAAATGCATTGCTGGCAATAAATTTAAAAAATAAGATGTTTTCGTTTTTAATTTCTCCCTCTATACCATAGTATATGGAAAAAGTATTGTTTTCGTAAAAATTTTCGAATTTGAGTTGTTGGTGGGTTTATCCATTTTGGTTCCCCCTGAGCCCAAAAAAGTGGTTTTCGGAGTGATGTCTGTCTGTGTGTGTGTGTGTGTGTGTGTGTGTGTGTGTGTGTGTGTGTGTGTGTGTGTGTGTGTGTGTGTGTGTGTGTGTGTGTGTGTGTGTGTGTGTGTGTTCAAGTTCAAGTTCAAGTTCAAGTTCAAAAATCCTTTATTTTCCAAAAATTTACAAATTTACAAATTGTCTTTTTGGCCATGTGCTCATAGCACGCGAGGCCAACAATATACAATTTTCAATTACTATTGCTATTACATGGTTTGTCCTGAATCAACATTTTTACAGAAAACAATTTTTTTTACAAAGATTACATAACAAATAAACCAAATGACTTATAATAACCTTAAACATAATAAACAGAATAATAACCTTCTATTCTGTACACATAATTTTCCAATACCAGGCTATACAATACACATAGCTTACAATATTTACTAAACATTAAACTATCTCTAAATCAAATATCATCTTTCTAATACACTTTTTATAAATTGAAATTTTAGCTGTTTGAGGAATGATATTACAAAATTTATTGAACAGAAAAGTAGAACAATAAAAGCATTGTTTTCTACTGGTTTCCTTTATATAAGGTGGAAATGACACCATAAGTGGGTTTGCGGTTCTAGTCGCGCGTCTGATCTCTATTAGGGTATATAAATTAAAATTCTTTTTAATGTACATCAATATTGAATAGATATAAATTTGACGGAAATTTAAAACATTTAAAAATTTAAACAAAGGTTCTGAATGTGCATATTTACTTGTACAACACACAGTACGTAACGCTAGTTTTTGTGCCACAATAACTGGTTTAAGAATTTCGTCAAATGTACCACCCCAGTGGATTATTCCATATTTAAGAGTGGCTTCGAACCAAGATAAGTAGAGAGTTCTCAAATCAATAGGAGTTAAGTAACTTCTCATGAAATATAAATTGGAACTAATTTGTCTGAGTTTTTTAACAACATAATCAACATGTGACCTCCAACATAAGTCAGCATCAATATGGACACCAAGATATTTTACAGTGTTAACTATTTCTATTTTATCACAACAGCACCTATAAATACACAGTAGAGAATGACACTTTAACAATAAATCCCTTTTTACAATTTCTGTTGAAGATGGCTTATATGAAAAAATTATAGCATTTGACTTCTTAGTATTAATTAATAATCTATTGTTTATAATCCAATTTGACACCTGTTCCAAATCTTTATTAATTTTATTTTTTAGAATAACATAATTATTCGCAGAAGAAATAAACGAAGTGTCGTCAGCAAAAGCAAATATTTTGGAATTTAATTGTAACGAAAGTAAATCATTAATAAAAATAATAAATAAAATAGGCCCAAGAACGCCTCCTTGGGGTACTCCGCATCTAACAGGCATAACATCACTGTGAACATTATTTATTTTCACCTTTTGAAATCTATTACATAAAAAAGATGTAAACCAATTTAGTGCAATGTTACGAATTCCATACATTTCAAGCTTATACAGTAATATATTCAAATCAACAAGGTCAAACGCCTTAGTAAAATCCAAATATACACCCACAGTCGGTTTCCTGACATCAATATTATCAACGATTTCACTTATATGTCTTTCTATTGCCAGATCCGTACCCTTATTTTTTAAAAAGCCATATTGATTTTGAGAAAACAAGGAATTATTAACAAAGTGGTTTATCAGTTTAAATTTAACGCAGTTTTCTAATATTTTAGCAAGTGAATTTTGTAATGAAATAGGCCTATAATTATTGATAATTTTAGGGTCACCATTCTTAAATATAGGTACAACTAATGACACTTTTAACAATTCTGGAAATATACCTAGAGAAATGGACAAATTTACAATATGTAACAGAGCAGGTAACAATGCAGTTAAGTTTCGTTTAATGGTAACAATCGATATTCCGTCAGTTCCAACTGAATTTGTATTTTTCATCTTAAAAATTATATCAATTAACTCAACTTCTGTTATTACATCAAACACAAACACATTATCAGATTTAGCCATATCAGGTAGTTGAGTCAAATTTTGGCCATACGCTTCAGTTAAAAGTCTGTCAGGAATGTTCGTAAAATGGTCATTAAAAGCATTAGCCACTACACTTTCATTTCCGTCAACAGCTACCTTATCATCATGAATTATTATGTGTTTTGAACACTTTTTTTCTTTTTTAATAATTGATTTTACTATATTCCAATAACCACGAGAGTCCCCCTTAACTTCTCTAATTCTGTTAGAATAATAACTCATTTTAGCATTTTTAACCGCTATAGAACATTCAGTGGACAACTTTTTGTAGCTTTCTTGAACAGACGTATTATTTTTATTTAATTTAAGTTTTTTATACATACGATTTTTTTCATTAATTTTACTAACTAAATAATCTGTTATCCAAGGTTTTCTTTTTCTGTTACGATTACTTATAAGCTTTAAATAGGAAGATTGTTGCCAACACAAATTAAAAATCGTATAAAAGTTACTTAAGGAATGATTAACATCATAGCAATTTGTTACAGAGCTCCAATCACTGTCAACTAAACGACGGTTTAACAGAGAATAATCGATTTTTTTTACAAATTGACTATAAAATGGTTGGTTTAGCACTGCTTTACAAACAACTATCACACCATAATGGTCTGTGATATCAGTTACTTCCAGATGACTTTCAAAACTTAAATCATTACACCCTCTAATAAACACATGATCAATACATCTGTTATTCCTAGTTGGTTGGTTCATAAAGGATTCAAACCCACGTGAATACAAAATATTCAAATACTGATCCGCAGATGGATTTTTTTCCAAAATACACAAATTTAGATCACCTAAAAAAATACAGGGACCATTTTCACTTAACAACTTATTTAGAGTGGGTATAAAAGCTTTAAAGTTATACTTATAGTTTCTATATATACCTATCAACTTTAAAATTAAATGTGGTTTTCTAGGTAAAGACAATTTTAAAACTAAACCTTCCGCTTCAACAGAACTAACATTAGAAAAATCATAAATCAACTCATTAGAGACATAAAAAACTACACCACCAGAAGCATTATAATCTCTCTCTTGTATTAAAATATCAAATCCTTCTATACCAAATTTATTAATTTCATCTACACGAATCCAAACCTCTGTTAAGACGATAACATGAAATTTTATGTTTTTTGACTCAATAAAGACTAGCAAATCATCAAAATGTTTTCGTAAACTTCTAATATTAATATGAAATATATTTAAATTGTCTAAATTGGAAATAGGACTACTAATCATAAGGTAAGAACTTTACTTATACATACGAAATGTTTACTTGTTTGGCACTGGTAACACCCCGAAATGCTTAGCCAGGTCTTCATACCTCGATATTCTCACTGTAGTGGAATCATCACTCTGACGCATCAATATTTTCGAGTTTTTAACCCAGACGTATTTAACCTTCTTTGAAATTCTGTACTGCTTAGCTTCGTAGAGAAGTTTTTTGTTGAAGAGGGTCAAATGTTCATTTACATAAACCGGTGTAGAGGGTACATTGTCAACGAAGCTGGTGGATGTCAGCCTAGCCTTCTTACACTTGTCAAGCACAAGTGTGTGTGTGTGTGTGTGTGTGTGTGTGTGTGTGTGTGTGTGTGTGTGTGTGTGTGTGTGTGTGTGTGTGTGTGTGTGTGTGTGTGTGTGTGTGTGTGTGTGTGTGTGTGTGTGTGTGTGTGTGTGTGTGTGTGTGTGTGTGTGTGTGTGTGTGTGTGTGTGTGTGTGTGTGTGTGTGTGTGTGTGTGTGTGTGTGTGTGTGTGTGTGTGTGTGTGTGTGTGTGTGTGTGTGTGTGTGTGTGTGTGTGTGTGTGTGTGTGTGTGTCAGGATGTAAACAGAGCTAGAGAATGCCCTAATGGTCCGATTTTAATTAAATTTGGTACATAGGTCCAAATCCATGATAATTCCAGGCGTTTTTTTCATTTTTTTTGAATTTTTTATTTTTAAGGGTATTTTATCCCTAAAAACCCTCAAAAATCGTCAAAAATCAAAATTTCTCAAAAACGGCTCTAACGATTTTGATTAAAAATTTGTGGTTTATTAAGCTTAAAATGGCGAATAAAATGACACCACCCGCATCTCCGGGAAAATCCGCGTTCAAAAGTTATGGAGTAAAAAGTGTTTCAAAAATCAATTTTTTTAATTTTCAAAATAGCTGTTGTCTTGAAATAAATTTTACTTATCACCATTAAATCAAGCTCAAAAAACTAAATAATCCAGTATTTTAAACTATTGCTCTACGTCAAGTGGTTGCGGAGAAAATTCAATTTTTCGTTTAGCGGTAAACGCAGTACGTTGTTAAAAGTCACAGACGCGCGTAGGGTCAAACGAGCGCTGCTCAGCCGGTAGCTATCAGACTGAGTCATCAAGACATTAATTTTTGAAGCTTTTCATATCTTTTTTATATTGTTGGGAGAAAGTATGTGTTAGTTAACTGATACCGTTTATTTGGCTATTGTCTTTTCATGAGCTAAATGATGGTATTCTATATATATTTTTATTGAAAAACAAAAATGAACATAACTTGGTTTCATATCGATTAAAAATGTTGTATTGGCTTCGAGACAAATACAAATGAGAAATACGGTACTCAAATAAAATACATAATGTATACTAAGCACTTGGTAAATAAATATCAAGTCGTGTGCATTATAACCTACCAGTTCCTGGTATTATCTTTTTCTTGTACAGGCTAGGCTATTTGATTTATTTTCTTAAGGGAGCCCCGGAATTTTACCCCCAGGAAAAGTACCCTAATGAAAACACGTTACGTCATTTTGACGTCACAGGTAACCAACTTTCGGGAAATCAGCTGATTGTCAAACAAATCAGCTGATTGTAAAAGCTATTTTAGCCAATTTACTGGCTGTGTCTTTATACAGACCATATGTGAATGTATTGTATGCAATAAAACATCTCATGAATCAATTTCTTTTTTTTAGATAGTACTAATATGAAATGAAATGCAAACTGTATATAAATATGCTAAAACAGAAAGTTTGCAATTTTTGACCACTTGTAGTGTTGTAAAAAAATTACACTTATAAGGTGAAAAATTGATTTTGGTTGCATTTTTCTTATGTAATAAGACCTAAAGAACAAAAATATAAAATTAAACAAATTGTAAAATTTGACCAATTTTGGCCTTAGTAGCAAATCCCCCTAAAGTTGATTTGGGGGCTGTCAATAAAAAACATTATCCAAAGCTCCACAAAAATTTAATTAAACTATTAAATTTGCAAAAAAAAACCATCAATAACATAATTGTAGCTGATATAGTATCTGCAGAAAGTCTTTACTGATGTGGTTGTCACACTTATTAAACCAAATCCAAATGCATTACAGTGGTATCCTACAGTAGCTCTATGCAGTCTCAGAAGGTTTTACAATTTTGGGTAGTATTCGCAATCCGATCACCGAGTTTTGATTGCAGACAAATAAAAACTTGAGTCCAGCCGGCGCCTGGATGTGGGGGGGGGGGTTGGTTGGGTGAGAGTAAATGCCCCCCTCCAACCCCCCTCAGTCGTCGGGAAAACCACTCCACTGCCCTTTGATTTTACTACCTCCCAAATCCCAATTTACACTTTCCGTAACGATGGGTATTGTTTTTACTAATCTTCAATGTTAAATCGATCTCTACTTTGTGGGTCTTCTATGGCAGTTTAATTTACTTTTTGTTTTCAGAAGAATACTTTGTATGTTGTAATTAAATTTAGTACAAATTTGAAGTGGACATCGCAACTATGTCATTCGTATATTAATTCAGTGTAGCAATTGGAAGAAGATAACCACCTTTCACGTCTTTATAATGTGTCCCGTACATCCCGAAGGTTAACTAACTACTGTATACAGTATTCTATATATTTTTACAATAGTTAGTTTTTAGACTGGTTCAACGAAATTCTTTTTAAATGTTATTTAATGGCAACATTCAGTATATTATCAAAATGGTCTAACTATATTTTCCAAGACAAAACCAAACTCTAAAATTTCTAAAAATTAATTCACATCACAATGAGATTATAAAACATTATCTGTAAACTATAAGCTATCAAAATTATCTATGCCTACATAAAAAGTCCAGCAACTAACGACAGCATTGAGCTTTTAAGTCAATTATGTATTTAACCATTGGTTGAGGAATAAAGTGAAAGCAAATTCGTGTTAAGTTCAAAGTCATCAGAGCCTTCTCCGAAGCGGCTTAGGAACATCTTGATCTTTCTGCATCGACTCCGAAAACTGCCGTGACTAAACCCGATCGAAAGATATTTAACATAATTTTTACAGTTATTTTGTGCTGCCGTGTCGTCAATAACTTTGAAAATAAAAGGAAAATTTTGATGAAATTCAGAATAAAGATATATAGGACCAGATTATATAGGCCTGCTCTAAAACAAGCACTTTTTATAAAGACAAAAATCTTTTCCATCCAAGATTGTTTTATTTTGTTAATATATTAAATCGAGGCCTAGATGGGTTGAGCATGCACTGAAAGTCTAGCAGAATTTGACTTTTATTATTGTTGTTGGGGACATCTAGTCGATGAAAGAAAATCAATTTCACAACCTTTCCATTGCGGGCACAACATATGAGGGACGCCCCTTAAAGAAAACGTCTCAAATGAATTTTTGTTTATTTAAATAGTATGTCAAAGGTATTTTAAAAATAAGTGATGCAAGTTACAAATATAGCGGCTAAAATAGAACCATGTAACGTAGGCCAATGCAGTTTTTCTTAATTCTTAGTTTAGGAGACAACCCTAAAGGAAGTCGTCAAGGAAACTGAATTCACCTACATCATATGATACATAAATTTAAAGGACTTTGCATTTTGAAGAATATGTCACAAACCCGACTTCAAAATGTCAGGTGCATTGGAAGTTACTGCATTCATGTATGCGTTAATGCCAAGTTTGATCGCCTGCCATGTTTGACTCATTTGTCCTTTTAATTTCGAGTTTGCGCCATTGTTCTCTATTCATAGAGATCTTTAATTTGATGTAAATGTTGTCCTATGCTTACATTTAAGATTTTATTCTGACTCCTTGTGGACCGTCACACCTTAAGGTTCTATTTAAGGCTAATTATGGGTTTTTCACCTTCAATTATGCAGGTGTTTGCAAATTTCGTATTTTACCCCTACTTTGACCCCCTCCTACCCCTTGGGGGGGTGAGTGGGGGTTGAATGGTTTATGTTAATGTAATCGGGATATTTTTAGAAATTTTTTGGCTATCTTGGATTTTTTTTATCACTCAATATAAAAATTTGGGATTTTTTCCCTTTTTTCAACCCCGTCCCACCCCCATAGAAAATTTTGCAGGGAAATGTTGGGGGGTAATTTTTGTTATTTAGGGTTAGTATTACCCGATTCAGGGAAAAAATCCCCAAAAAAATCCCCGGAAATACCCAGGCCCCCTAAGTCAAGGGGTTACCAGGTTCACATGTAATAAAATTACTTTGGGGAGTAGACTTTGAGAGTCAAAATCAGTTTGCAAAATTTTAATTTTGTCATTAAATGCTTAATTAAGATATTACGCCGTTTCAAGACTTTTATTTCCATAATGTATATCGTATGCATGGCATCTTTTACAGTGGTTGGTTTATTTGTGTGTTCCACAGAGAAGATAACCTAATCAGATACTCCGTTTATACCTGATGTGCTATCTTTCAACGGCGGAAGGTATGGAGGCTAAAGGTGCGGCTACACATAGCAGGAAAGGACACGGACAGGACATTTGTCGTGTCGGATGGATCTCCAAACGAGCATTCATCCGCCACTGTCTTGTCCTGTCCGTGTCCCGTCCTGGTATGTGTAGCCACCCCTTCCAACACTATCAGAAAATGATAACGGTAGCTCAGTGTAGTGAGTGTGGCGGCCGGCGGGATGAGCCGTGTCGGACGGCTGCGCGCGCAACCTTCCGACGTCTGACGGCTGCGCGCGCAGCCTTCCGACTCAGAAATGTCCTGTCCGTGTCCCGATATGTGTAGCCACCCCATCAGAATTTTGTCCGTGTCCTTTCCGCTTCCTTTCCGTATCCTTTCCTGCTATGTGTAGCCGTACCTTAGGGCTTGTAATACAGACCCTAGTATATAGATAGAACCGCGGATCATATCGTCAGTGTACCAAGACAGATCCATAAGCGGCCGCAATGTTGAACGTGTGTAGTCCAAATAAACACGAGCTAACAGCATCGGCGTTGGTGTTATTGGGTGGATGTAAACATGAAAGCTCTGGTAGGATTGGCAGATCCACATACACAACTGACAGATCATAACAAATTATAGCTAATGACCGATATCAAAATAATTTAGATCTGATTCAGCTCACGCCTTTTGGCTTGTTTTATAGCTAGGTTCGTGTACTAGCGACGAGTTGGTTTTATTATGTACAAATCTATATATTAATAAGCAAGCAAGTTTTTTCTCTCGTTTTTTCTCAGCTTGCGTGCAACTCAGGATAAATCCGTGAATACCTAGAAAGGTGCAGAATCACATTATAATTCACATTGTCCCCAGGGATACGCCTTACAGGCATCTTACAGACTTTTTAAAGTTCATTTACATTTATGTATGTATGTTTGCACACGGATCTCCAAAACGGCTCGAACGTTGTTTTTAAAATTTGACAATCCTATACTATAATACGAGGAATATCTGAAGGGATGTGTGTTCCACGATCTCGTAATCTAGCTGTTAGATTTTGCTTAAAGTTTGCATTAAAGAGTGTTTTGGCCCAAAAATATAAGTTTAGAAACAGCCTCAACCCCACGAAAAATCGAATTTGGTCTAAAATTAAGTTTTAAAATTGTAATTTTTAACATTAGTCTTATGGGTTGCTATTTTGGTAACGAAATAACAACGAAATGTAAACAAAAAGAAAGAAACATTAATGTTAAGCAGACTTTTTGAAACAGCTGTTAACTGTGAAGATGTATAGTTGGTTGTTGGTGGAAATTTAATTGCTTTTTTACCTTGACACTATAACAAAAGTGAATAAAAACCAACGAGCAAGGCTCGGTTAACCTGGTACTTAACTTAGTTCAGGGATAAAAATAATATATGCCTCAATGCCAGGAAAATCTTATTTCTTTACAATTTTTATTTGAAATATAAAATAAAAAATGTTATATGCCTGTTGGTCATATGGAGTTAAAAATCAAAACAAAGAAAAAAATAAACATAAAGTAAAAACAAAGCAGGCCACGTGTTTCAGTATAAACATGTAGTTTTGCATGGCAGCCACTTACTAAATTATTAAATGGTACTACTGTATGGTAAAAATAATTTATCATGTGTTTTTAAATCGTTCTCTATACTGCTGACTATGAATGTTTAGATAGATAAAAGTCATGTAAAAGTGTAAAAACAACTAACAATTTGTAGAATTGCCTTTGAGTTTAAAAAAAAACATTAGTAAACATTATCCCGGGATCACTCGCGCTATTAGATTGATTCTAACATTTTTAGTTCCTCTGAAGAAAATTTTTTTAATAATGATTTCTTGCGACTGAGCTTTTAAGAATGCTTTCCTCAGTATTCTATGCACCCGCTACAGCAGTTTGGGGTGGGTAGTGTGGTGGGGAGGGTAGTTTTAGGGGGGAAAAGGCTCGCACCTCCACCCTTGTTAGCGCCCGCCTAACTGCGCGAGCGTTCGCGTGACTCTCCATGTTAGTATAGTTCTAACGGCGCGAGTGATCGCGGAACTGCCGGAGTCCTACTTTTTGAGTAAAAAAAAATTGTAAATTACAATAAATATGTTATTATTTTATTTTAAATGTGTAGCGATTTATTTATTTCATCTACCAAACAAATATTATGATAATTACTTTGAAGTGTAAGATGCTGTTAAATGTTAGGAGCGCTCTAACGGCGCGAGTGACCGCGGGACTTTCGATAGCGCGAGTTGTCCCGGGTTAAGAAAACAGCTGTTTACTAAATGATTATAATCCACGTGCTTGCCACGTGTTACATATTCAACATGTGTTTCAACAAATATACACCAGAGTGCAGCACCTGTATGCTTACATTGAAATAGTCTGAAAGGCGAGTGAGCGGAGCGAACGAGCTCATCTTGAATAAGAAACAAACCTTTTTGCACTGGTCATTTTACCGTTCACTGTTGAGAAGAACGGTAAATTGAATCGTTAGACAGCTGTTGCAATAACAAATACCGGCAGAACAGGAAGAGCATATGTTTCAACTATTAAATATTTTAAAACTAATTTTGAACAGATCAAGGAATCTAAAATAAATAAAGACATTTATCTCTTTATTTATTTTAGATTCCTTGGTACAGATCAAAATTTTGGTCCAATTTCAACCATCAGGGGACGGCCTCTAGTATTTTTAAAACTCTATTGCACAAGTTTATTGAAACTAGAGATCGCCTAATGGCCGAAATTCGACCACAATTTCAGTTGATCTGGACCCAATTAGTTTATAAAAAATTTAACATCTGAAACAACTGCTCTATTGATATGCTAGCATTATTTATTACATTAGCTTTCGCTTTCTAACGAATGAATCAATCAGTTACCCTTCTTCCATAATATTAACACTGAAACTTTGAAAGTCTGTAGGGCGTAGCCCTGGGGGAAATTAAAATGTAATTCTGCTCATCTACAAGACACCACACCTTTCTAACGGTATGAGAGGATTTTTCCTAAGAAACACATAAGAGCTGAGAAAAAAGGAGGAAAAGAAACATGCTATCTACTTCTTCTACTATATATTTGTCAAATACCACTCACTCATGTATCAGAGAATCTCCATAACCATGGGGTATAGAGGGTTGAAATTTTGCATGGACGTTCCACTTTGCTCAAAAATGCTCGCTAAGAAACAGTTTTGCAAAATTCCTTCAGGTCTCCGCCCCACAGGACTTCAAAATTTCTATCTAATGTTAATCTTATGGCCAATTTTTAATACAAATCAAAGCAACGACGAATCTGAAAAACTATGGGACCTAGAATGTTAAAATTAAGCACGGGTGTTCTTCTTTGCTCACAAGTGCTCACTAAGAAACGGTTTTGCAAAATTCAATCAGGGCTCTGCCACACAGGACTTAAAAATTCCTATCTAATGTTACTCTTATGGCCAATTTTTATACGAATCTAGGAAACATCGAATATAGAAAACTATTAGATCTACGATGTTGAAATTTGGCATGAACGTTCTGCTTTACTAATAGTTGCTCACTAAGAAACGGGTTTGCAAAATTCAATCAGGGCTCTGCCACACAGGACTTCAAAATTCCTATCTAATGTTATCCTTATGGCCAATTTTTTGTATGAATCTAGGAAACATCGAACATAGAAAACTATTAGATTTACGATGTTGAAATTTGGCATGGACGTTCTGCTTTGCTCATAGGTGGTCATTAAGAAACGGTTTTGCAAAATTCCATCAGAGCTCCACCACATTCAAAATTTCTAATGTTATTCTTATGGCCAATTTTTAATATGAATCTTTTAAAAACATATCTGAAAAACCATATGACCTAAGAGAATTATTTGGAACATTTTCAATGGGAGATCCACTTCGCCCATCGGAGCTTACTAAGAAACGCTCTTGGAAAGCATCTTCAGGGCTCCGCCCCTCGGGTCTATTAAATTGGTCTAAGGCCAATGGGGTTGAACTTTGGCATGAACATTTCTCTTTGTTCAAAGGTATTCACTAAGAAACGGTTTTGCAAATATAGTTTTTTAAATCCTTTGGGGCTCCGCCCCACAAAACATCAAAATTACTCTATTGCATCCATTGTTGAAATTTGGCATTGACGTTCCTCTTTGCTAACAAGTATTCACTAAGAAACAGTTTTGCAAATATAAAGATTATTATTATATAGTTTTTGAAGTCCTTTAGGGCTCCACCCCACTAGACTTCAAAATTACTCTAGAGCATATGGGGTTGAAATTTGACGTAGACATTCCTCTTTACTCATATGTACACACCAAGAAATGGTTTTATAAATATAGTTTTTCCGCCCCACAGGACTTCATGATTACTATAGAGCCTACAGGGTTGAAATTCTACGTGGACGTTCCTCTTTACTCATGTGTACTCATGAAGAAACAGTTATGCAAATCCTTTAGTTTTTGAAGTCCTTTAGGGCTCCGCCTTAATGGACTTAAAAATTACTCTAGGGCCAATGGGGTTAAAATTTAGTATTTATGTTCCTCATTGCTTATAGGTATTCACTAAAAAACGGTTTTCCAAGTATAGTTTTTGAAGTCCTTAAGGCTCCGCCCCACTGGACTTCTAAATTACTCTTGGGCATACGGGGTTGAAACTTGACTTGGACATTCCTCTTTACTCATTTGTACTCACTAAGAAATGGTTATGCAAAGATAGTTTTTGATGTCTTCTAGGGCTCCGCTCCACTGGACTTCAAAATTACTCTGGGGCATACGAGGTTGAAATTTGACCTGGACGTTCCTTTTTACTCATATGTACTCACTAAGAAACAGTTTTCAAAATAAAGTCTTTGAAGACTTTTAGGGCTCTGCCCCACTGGACTTCAAAATTACTATATAGCCTACAGGATTGAAATTTGACGTGGCCGTACCTCTTCACTTGTTATGTTGCCAACTAAATAAAAAATGGTTTTGCAAATATAATTTTTGAAGTCCTTTAGAGCAGCCTACGTAAGGTCCATGGGGTTTGAAATTTGACATACCGGTATCGTTTCTCTTTGCTCATATGTGCTCATTAAGTAGGCCTACATTGTTTGCAAAATTCAATGCTCTGTTTACACAATTCCTAAGAAAGAAGATTTCGTTGCCATTTAAAGAGATATTATTACATGTAAAATGAATTTAATCACGGGCGAAGCCGTGACGGGCAACAGCTAGTAAATATATAGATGTAAATACATTTTTTATATATTTATTATTCGATGCGACTTCATTGTATCTGTTTCGTAAAATTAAACTCTTACAGTAAGTTGATTTATGTTTTTAATGTAGATTGCATTTCATCTATAGAGTCTGGTACGAATAACTGTTACCGTCAAATGACTGGTAGAAATAATTAAATAACAAATAATCTAAAATTTTAAAGGTAGAATATTTTTCTATTGAATTAAAAAATATATTTTAAAACCATTTATAGTTAATATGAACGAACATTGATACAAACAATGCACAGTTAATCACAAAAATTGTGAAATTAAATGCAATAAAAGGCGGAAGTTTTAGAGCGTAATGGGCAGTCATTAAACCACTCACTAGGGCAATTAGGGCACAGGAATTAATTACAACCAAAAGTGACATAGTTAACATTAAGGACGGATTTAGATGATTTTCATGTGTTAGTATTGCAATGTGTAAGTATCTATATAACATAATCAAAGATATGCATTACGTTAGATATTTTTATCATCTAAAAATAAGTGTGAGAGTAAACTTATTGATGCAAAGCCACCAGTAACAATTGTAAGCGGCGCAGAGGTCGGTAAATATCCTGGTTATCAATATCTACACGCCGGCCGGGCCCATTGTGGCGAAAACTACGTGTGTAAAGTATCACCCCGAGAGATGCATAGCCTATCAACCTTCAACCCTACACGGACATGTCCCATTGCGTGAACAGCAGATGACAAATGTAAATTAGGAACAATGTGAGTGGTCAAGTTGTACTTACGTGGGAGGACGAACACGCAACCCACCCCCGCGCTGTTCGATACAGACTGACAACGACAGAGGCCTGAGCCCGCGCCCACCCACCCCCTGACGTCATCGGTGGGAGAGGGGGGGGGGAGATTGATCATCAGCTGATTGTAAACAAACACTTCATTCTTGACGTCAGCTGATCGAGAAAGAAAACTTAGCATCAACTTCTTGACGGTCTTTTCTTCTTTTCCGTAGCTTTGAAAGAGTGAAAGAAGGACCATCCATTCAATAATGAAAAATGGTGTCATCTTTTACTATATATACTATATACCAACATGAATAGACTTATCATAGGCGTGATTGAAACCTATTTACGGTGTGTCATCTTCTGTGGCGTACCGTGCATAAATTACAAGTAAATCAGTATTACCACTCTTCTTAACCAAGGATGAAACATTTATACCTGAAGGTTGTGTTTATGTTGTTGTTAAATGTTTTTCAACATCGATCGCAACGCCTCTATTGGCGCGGCGTACACGAACCTTCCAAATTTCGGTATCAAAGAAAAAACATTGGATAAGAGGTCTATTCACCTTAGTATAGTCAGTGGTGTATCAAAGTAATCTTCTATCAGTAGATCATGAAAAACTGTTTGTTAGATTCATGATTTCAATCCCCTTAGACCTTTACACTAGATATGAAGTGTCAAAGAGTCTGATATTAAATTAAAATGTACTATAAATATGAAAAATGTGAATCTACAGAAGAAATTCAGGAGGCTCCTCGTAAATTTAACCTAAAAACTCTATAGACGTCAGGGATTTAAATAGATATATAATTTTATTTTTATTTTTTGGTGCCTCTGATGGCTTTGATTTATACCAAAGTTGGTGATTTTTTTAGTTTATGTTATTATTTAGTACATTATCGTGGACGTTATCCATCACTGATTTTACAAAAAAATTAATTCACGACGTTCCAGGATCCAAAATCTGATGATCTACTCTTTAGGTGGAAGAAGGGGTGATCTTGCTCCAGATACGTGGTTTTTCATTTTCATTTTCCATTTTTTATTATTTATTTATTGCTTTCAGAGTTCTCTGTTTGAGCTTTGCGCATTTGTTCATGTTTTATTTTTTATGACTGCCTATTCTGTACGGTATTCGGCTTTGGCTACGGACTTCTCCATAGGTTGGTGTGATTTTATTAACTTCGTTATGTTATAGGTACTTTTCTACCAGGAGACAGAATCATATTTCAGATCAGGAAACGTCGTTACTTGGTTTTATAATCAGTGATGAAAAATGTTTGCAATTATTTATTAAATAACAACTATGATAGACCTTATATAATTTAGCGTAAGCTGATGTTCCCTCAAATTATGCCAGGTAGGTATGTTCTTTATTAAGGATATAAAGAGTTTTAATGATGGTCGAGTAATTAATCGCGAAAAGAAGTTTCTGTGTTATCGAAATAAAAACATCTTCGATATTCTACTGTGCGACGATCATTAAAGGAAGACTGGAAGACAATCCCAAAACTACAAGGAATTGGCGTGCATGATCTTGGGAATACCCACTTGACACACTTGTGGTATGAAAATAGAGTGAGACCTGTTGGAATCTAAGTATGATTTAATAATTTTCTTAAGAGAAAATTAATGAAACAGTGTATCGCTTTTATTCATTGTTCCTGAGCCTTATGGCCAATAAAACTAATTATTATTCTTTATAAATAATATTCTTAAAAATGTGCGTCAAAAGCTTTGGCAATTATTATAACCATGTGTATTACCGGACGAAATATATCAGCGTTTTATTGGAGGGTCTTTTTCCTATAGAGTGTATTTGATAAATTGTCCCTAATGGGTGTATTATCAAATTGAGTTGAATCATGTTCAAGCTTTCAAAAATGTTCTTTTTTAAATTATCCCTTTCACCTTGAAATTACCAACATGTTTGTGTATGAAACATATTGTATAAATTCATTAAACTTTGAATTTTGGGAAAAATTAGTATTATCGTTAACGACTAATGGAAGAGCAGCTTTGCGATTTAATTATTTACAATTAAATTGCCGAGTAATCGCAGCTCGCTGTTTTAATTGATCACGAATTCAAAGCGAGAAGCGCCGAGGGGCGGGGGTGGGGGCGAGGGAAGGGTGTCATTAAAGCTGTTGATTCTTCTGCTTGATTCCAGAAAAATTTAAATATGCAATGTTCTGTTCCGTCTCAACATCTTGAGGGTTTCACTTTAATATTTGTAATTGTATTTTTAACATGCAACTCAACCAAATAATCTTTGACTATAGTAAGGTTAACGAAAATAGTCCGATAAGAGTTTATGCATTGTTGCCAAATCAATCCATAAACACATTTTAATACTGTATTACACATGATAAACATAAGCACAAAGACAACAATACAGGGCGAGAGGTTGTAATGGAGGGAACAGATGCTTAAATTCCCATCGGCCTATTTTCGTGTACTTTACTAATCTATACATTAATTATTGAGAGATCTATAGAACAGAGATCCATATGAAAATTTGATTTTCCTACGTCTGAGAAAGCAGTTGTTTACGCACTCGATATGCGACGCAAAACAGGTGATTGCCGTATTCATTTTACTTTGCGCACTGAAGTGTTAAAACATTAGAAGAACACAAAACAGTATGCATTAGCCAGCAAGGAAACGTTGTTTAATCAGGAATTAAGTTGGCAACACAGGATACAAACATCTGACCTATTGTCCTTGTTATTGTTTTCAATGAAATCAACTATGAAGGTGACTATAGAGATCAACGAGATAGGTATAGAGTGCTCACCAGATAGGGAAAAGTGTCCCTTTTTGACTGGCGCCACTTTACCCACGACTCCCGCCGTTTCCTTGGTAACCAGTCCTTTGTTTACACTTTCCCCATGTGTTTTTTGCCATATTACCCACAGCTATACGACGTTTCTATGGTAACCAATCTCAATAGCCTGTTCACAGACATTCAAATCAATTTGGTTTTAAAAACAAACAACAAAACAACAAATAATCAGATGTTTTAAGAGTATAAGCTGTGATTTTTGAAGCTTGTAGCGACCAATTAGAATAGCTAAAACTAGTAACCAAGGAAATGAGAGTAAAGTGTGGTATGGTTGCCAAGGAAACGGCGGGAATTTTGGGTAAAATGGCACAAATGAAAAAGGGACACAAAATTAACAGGTGATGAGCACTCTATATCTATTTAATCTCGTTGATAGAGATTCAGTTACCCTGACGATTTTTCAGAGACTGCTAAAACAGTATAGTTAAATCTCCTACCTGAAAAATCCAATGAATTTTAACTAATTGCAGGAAATGCATAACATAGGCTATAATAAATATTAAATATTTATAAACTTCTTATACAATAAATATTTAGCAGTCGTAGGAAAACTTATGCAACTCGTGCCAAAAGCGCCTATATACTGCACTCGAGAACAATTATTTCACATTTTTCTCGAGTGCAGCGAAACGGCACTTTGTGCACTTTTTGCATAAATACAGTAACTTCATATTTTAGTGTATGGTATTTTTATTGTACATTTCATAATAAAGAAACAGTAATTAATTTCGAATTAAAACGACTCGATTATTTGAAAATATATTTATAGGCCTACCGTTAAAATTGTGTTGGCCGAAACATTTCCCTAAGTTATTTTTGTGCTTGGTATGATAGAAAAAAATGTTTTGTGACAAACTGAAAGTTATAAATATCTTGTAGTTTGATGGTAGATGGGCTTATAAGGGATACATGTGAGGATGTACCGGTGTTCCTAGAAGAGTTCTCCTTCCAACAAAACGTCGCCTCTTCAAGGCAGCACGACATGCATGTTTGCGTTTCAACTCCTGCAGGCGCTCAACAATCAAGATTATTTCTCTTCGTTTGATTTTGTCGGCCCTTTCTATAATTTGGATAAACATTGTTAAGTGGTATTTAGAAATATATTGATAACCAACCAATCTCTGATTAATAGGCCAGTTAAAAATTTGTGAGCAGGGACTTTAAATGTGGTTTTTATATATCGGTATTGCATAAGACAATATAAAAAATTTAATTACCGTTGGAATAACTTTAAAAAATATACATTTTTGATGGAAACAAAATATTTAATTCTTAATGGTAATTACGCTGTTTTATTGCTTTCAAGATAAAACTTAAGTTTTTATCCTCTAACACAATCCTTTGTATTTGTTGCTTTGTCTTAAGGTAGAATTATCTACTCGTTATGCGCGTTTTTTGCGAATTTCCCTATCGGGGAAACGATATTTCTCTATTCACAAAAGTTTTGACAAAACAACATTACAATCTTCTATACAGGGTGTCCCGGAACTCTCTGGAACCCTTTTGTATATTTGTTCCTTGCATCAAGACAAGAAAAAAACATCATACAAATATGGGTCTAAAATCCATCGTTAAGCCGCTAGCCGCCATTTTGTTTTTTCACATAATAATTTTTATTTCCGTAACGGGTGGTTGTATTCAGTTCATATTTGGTATAAATCTTTATCATACTAATGTACATTTTCATGAAAAAAATTATTTTTTTCCACAGTGTATTTTCAAAATGGCTGCCATTTTTAATTTTCAAACTCAAATATCTCAAATTTGGTAAATTTCGAAAAAAATTTACTTTGTACAAAAAAGTTGTCAAATTTAATTATCTAACCAACGGTACCAAGTTTGTAAGGATCTGATTATAAATAACGGAGTTATTGCGATTTTTCTCCAAAAAAACATTGATTTTGCATCATAATTAATGCAAATTATGGCCATTTTCACAGAAAATATCCTAATATCAGATTTATACCTAATATCAGTAATCAGGTAATCACTAAAAAATACACGTATTTTACAGCTGTACATTAATAGATGTTTTAAATGCTCAACTCAATCGCATGTTATTACTATGGGAAATTTTCAAATTTCAATTGTGGATACAGTAGTATCCTTATTTTCCGATTTTCACCACTTTTTGGTGGAAACTGGAAACAACTACAGACACAAAATACTTAAAAATCGGTTAAAAATTGTAAGAGGAGTTCTCTCAACAAAAAACCCTTAGCGTATTAAATAAGTAGAGATATAAGAGATAATTATACAGCTTTTGTAATAACAAATGCTAGCAAAACAGACAAAAACATATGTGTCACTTATAAAAGTAGCTTTCATCACTAGGAGCAAAAGTTGCTCTTTTTGGTGCGCAATCGTGTTTTCAAAACGAGGCGCAGCCGTGTTTTAAAAACGATTAAGCAGAAAAAAGACACTTTTGCCCCAAGTGATTAACAACGTTTTTTATCATAAAGCGGAATCATAATTTTAATCGTTAAAAATACTAGATATAAAGTTGTATTTTCGAGGTTATATTTACAATATAGTTAATATTCTGAATACTTTGATCGGATTATGTATTCCTCAGCAATGTCTACCACACCCTCATACACCTAGTATCAGTATCGCAACAGCTCGCCCCCGTCACTCGTGAGGCGTCGACACAGCTGCACAGCGACCCAATAAGTGACACGGCGTCAATGGAGTTATTATCCTGCGGCTCGTGAGGGAACGGCGTTGCTTAACGTTACACGTTGTACACGTTACACTGCTCCACGTTACACGTTACAGTGAAATGGAACCGGCGACAAGGTCACGGCCTCCGTCACTTACACGATGACACTCGGGCTGTTTAGTGTACGCAACTGTTTCGGGAGATAACTACATATAACTAGAGGTAACAGGCTCTGATACCATTGGCTGTTGGGCTCTTAATAACAGTCCTGTTTAAGGAGAATGTCTTCCTTAGTCATAGTAATAAGACTACAAGATCACGCCACAATCATCCTACACTAATCTCTCATTCATACTTGGCTCAAACTATTGTCAGTCTATATTGAGTCGATCAATCTTTAACTAACTACCTCTTAAAATTATTTGTGAATCATCATCATTCTGAAATTGTTATGGCGTAGGCCCAAAGCATATGAGACAGACAAGTCTTTTTTTGTTTTGTTTTGAAGTCCATCAGGGTTCAACCACAGAGAAGTAAGTCCCTCTCTTCTTTAGCTACTCTTCTCTGTGGTCACAAGGGGCCCAGAAATTTTTGTCATCCTACTGACAGACGTTTTTTACCTGGGGTTTTAGTTGAAAATAACATTCCGAGATCATTTAACAAGAATACAAAACAAATGCATAAATTTAAATGAGCAAAAATACAACAATGGTTAAACTACAAAAAATTATAAAAATTTTGATGAAAACATCAATTTTTATAACCAATCTAAAATTAAAAAACCGAATTGCTGTGAATCGAAACGACTTTCAGGCGAAATTCCCATTGGCATGTTGAAGGAGTTCTTCAGCATCGGATGAGCCGTCAGTTACATATTTACTCCCTGCTGAATTCGAAGTGCTCTTCGCTATGGAGATTGGCGGGAAGGAGAGGCGATGTGTTGTAGTTGCACTTCCTGCCGCGCGCGGCGTGACTGGCGGCGGCCCTCGTGATTCTTATTGCCTTCAATAAACCAATCCACCGGCCTCGACTGCCTCCTGGTACACGCTACACGATCGTGCCCCAGCAGTCATTCGTTCAGCAGTTTCGAATCGGAATCACTCCCCTCCAAGGCGTTTCTAAGATCAGAAATACTACCGCAGTCAAAGTTCTTGGTTCGAAATTGGTTTCGTGAAAAAAACCTTTTCAATCCTCGAAACCTTTAGGATTTCGGCGATGGTTGCTCAGTAATGACCTCTAGAAACTAACTCTATTTTAATTATTAAAATAATATCAAAACTAAGCCTAACTAAGTATACAATGCAGTTGTCTGCTTGCAATATTGAGCGGAGCGACTATTTTTTAAATCAATAATACCTAGCAAATGTTTTATATGTAATTCAAGTGAGCTCGTTCGCTACGCTCACTCGCCATCAGGGTTGCGCTCGTTCATTGCGCTCACTCGCCATTTGGGTCAGCTCATTCGCTGCACACACTCGTCGCCAGATTTAGGTTGTTCGCTGCGCTTACTCGCCACTAGTCTGCAATACTCTAATAATTTTTGATTACGCAGGTTTGCTGCGACGGGCTATTATATGTTTACAAGATATTAAATGGTGCGTCGTCCCAGGACTGGGGAAAACTGCTGTAATATAATAGACAAGGGCTGTTTCATTAGCGGGTAAAACGATGTAAAAATTAGTACCCAAAACGTCACTAGCCTGATCAGCTGGTACATGTTATTCTTATGGACATCAGCTTGATTACGTCACCGGCCTGACTCAAAAGCGGCATTTTCCAACATCAAAGGAATGAAACAGCCCTTCTTTTTTCATATGTTCTCAACGGTCCTGGCGTCGTCCAAGATTCGCACCTCCTCTCCATAAACGTGGCATTTCATTCACATAAACAAACCCCTAAAATAAAAAAACGACAATTTCACATAAAACTACTGTATTCACAAACAGCTGATAGTAACAGTCTGCAGTTAAATTTGATCCTTATAACAGCTGTATAATCAACACACTGTAAACAAACCAAATAAAATATTTCTCCTATTAAAATAACATGGTAACTTTAATGGGCCGTAGGGCAGAACCCTTATGTCCGATTTGGACCATTGCAGATTTATACCTTCCCGTAGATACACCACAGAAAAACCACTATGACCACAGAAAAACGAAACGATGTTGTTTCCTTTTTCTGTGCTATGACCGAGCAAAATTTCGTGAGGATCACTCCAGCCGTTCAGGAGGACGTGTAAATAAAAAGCCATAGAGTGTAGTAGGCTATAGGAGCTTCAGTCACTTCGCTCACTCCGCTTAGTTAAAAAATAAAACTCACTCAAGTCCCGACAGAAAAATATATTTATTAGCCATTTACGGGTTTAAACTTACAAAATTATTTTCATTATTCACATATCTCCCTCTCCGTGGATGACTCGAGCCTTCTGAGACCTCATGTCAACAACGTTACACTTCTTTGGTCTGCTAAAGTCGTTGGATGGTCCATGAGGAAGTGTTTCAATCTCAACTATCTCCAGTTTTGTAGATCTTTGCTCATTCCGAGGTTCGTCTTTATCAGCTAGTTCAACTATCTCAGGGGTTCTAGGTTTGTTTTCCGTATCACAACTTGGTGCGGGTGAAGACAATGTTGTAGGCCTAAATGCTTCTTCTCGTGTAACGTTACACTTTATAACTCCGCTACATGGGCAAAGTGTTTTAGGCAATCCCCATTCATTCACTTCGAAACACCGATTTCTCTCCTCGTCCTTTTCAGAAACTTTCTTTATCCTTTCGTTCTCAGTTTGTTCAAAATTTTTTGAAGTGCTATCGGTTGTTTCCGTCTCTGAACGGATTATTTCTGTAAGTTGTTTCGTCATAATCTGAGCCTGACAATGGTTGGGTTCTTGTTTCAAGATCATCTTCATTATTTGAAGAGCTTCTTTAAATTCATTTTTGTATTTTAGTGCAACTCCTTTTCTGTAAAGAGCTTTAATATTATTCGGTTCCAGTTCAAGCGTGCTATCAGCATCTTGAATTGCAGCCGAGTATTTATTTTGTTTTAAATTACAGCTTGCTCTGTTGTTGTATGCCTTTGCAGTGGGATAGATTGCCAAGGATGCTGTATAATATTTTTCCGCCTCTTGATAGTCTTTGGCTTGGTAAAATTCATTCCCTCGCAATTTTTCTTTTTCTGCTAAGATCTCTTTTTCAGTCTGTGAACAGGTTTTAGCTTCTGGCACAACATGGTCCAATCTATCTTTTTCTGTTTCTTTTGTTTGTATTTTATCCTTCAGGTTCTTCCGCTCTTCTTCAAGGTCTAGCTTGAGGAGTTCGGTGTCGACGTCGTATTTATCCCAAAAAGCATAATCGCTTACTTTTCTCTTCGACTGTACTTTATTCTCCAAACTTCCGGAGGACGGTTTAGCCAAGAGGGGTTGCCTGACCGGGGGGACCGGGGGTGTGTTTACCTCTGCATTGTCACAATCTTCTTCCGCATGCAACTGTTTATCGATCTCAGAAACGGTTTTCTTCCAATTCCCGATGTCATCCAAAATGTTTCCCCACTCATTTCCATTGAAACAACTCTTATTTAAAGCCGGTACCTCGGTGCGGAGAAGACGATTATTGGGGTTTAGATTTCGAAGTCGATCTTCTGCAAATGTTTGTAAATCCGGGAAGTACCCCTCCTCACCTGATCTCAATATCTTGACGATCCTCTCAAGCTCCTTGACACAACTGCATCCCCCAATGTATTCGTAACTCAAATGGTCAATTGGAATTTCATATTTTGATAACAGGGATTTGTTTTTTAATTCTGGTTGGCGTTCTTCCGAAGCTACTGAGTAAACCATATCGACAAAATTAAATTATTTAAGTAAATAATAATAAATTATTGGTTACTGACAAGTTTTTAATTATACTACTTGTAATAACTTTGGTTTATAAACAGGCGTCATTATTATTAGTCAGTTGTTTATATTTTGGTTTTACATTTGAAACGTTCACGTTCATCCGCCGCAAAAGAAGTTGGTTTACGTTTTGCCAATCATATGACTAATTCCAGACATTTTATTTGTGGGATTTGTCACGTGATAGGCAAAGACGTAAACAAACCGATTTACGGTGGATGCTTGTGAACGCCCTCATTTTGACGTGTTCGATTGCACAGTATCTAATAGGCTTAACGGTAGGTGACACCAACAGCTGATTGAAGAGGTCCTGCCCCGTTGACGTCATAATTTTTACATTCGCGTTAAAGTTCAATCCGCTCAACTAACCTCAACAGAGTTTTTAATGAACATTACATTGGTTTACAGTATAGTAGTTATAATTTCAATTAAACTGCTTCTTTTGGCAATAAAACACCTTAACTGTAGGATAAATTTCAAATCATTGAAATCAATAAAATGTATGATATTTAAATCTTTAGTGGCGAAACATTATTCCTTGGATTAGAGCCACAATCTAGGCTATTGGTATCTTGCTATATTAAGGGGGGGGGGGGGGAATTTAGTCCTTTATTAATTTACACCTTTTTCTCTTAACTTTAATTTATAAAGGTAATGGTACGTTTAGCATTTTGTTTCATTTCTTTGGTTTGTTTAGACCGACAGAGTTAGGCACTAGCTAGACCAAATAGACAAACCAAAATGAATATTAGTTTGAAAGAATTACATTTAAAAATAAAACTCGCTGATGTTTTTGTTTAAGTTAATATTTAAAATCGCTTTTACTAATAAGCGTAATTAGATTTTTAGGTCTACTTTGTAGACAAGTAAAATATACTCTTAGAAGGAAAGCCTATTTTGTTGTTTTTGGAAGTCATATTATAATTAATGTCTTTTTCTTTAAATTAGCTTATGAGACTAGCCTTTCATTTAAACATTTCCCTAGCCTGACGGTTAAGGACAAGGACCTCGGCTCAAGAGGTCACAAGTTTGGTTCCCGGGATGTCTATTTTATGGGTTTGCACCGCTTTAAGTTAAAAGCATTAAATGTTCAATGCATATTCCTCATTCAGTTAAAAAATTGAAAATTGCGATCATTGAAATATAGGGTTAATCTAAGTGTTCTCTATAATGGTGTTACCCAGTAGCACATAACAAGTGTTAGATTGTCTATATTTATTTCATGTAGCAAATAGGCCTATCTCTAACCCATTATGTCATCATTGTAGCGTAACAAGACTTTCGCATTTGTCTGTAGGCTGACTGCTGATCTGACATCACACTGTAGTTTTGTCCATGTCCTTGTTAATTAAAATAAAGATTTGTTTAAATAACACTTTTTTATTGAAATAAGTTAAACAATTAAATAAATTAGGCTGCAAAATTTTACAAATTACATCCCTCTTTATTGTTTAGACTCTTTTTCTTCATTATTTCCTTCTGCTGCGCCGCTCTTTGCTGAGTCTTTCTTCTCCTTCTCCTTGTTTTTATCAATCCCTGTGTTGTCGAAGAGTATGTAAGCGATCAACGCCATGGTGAGTCCAGCCACTGTCGTCAGAGCTACGAACAAACGGATGGCGTTCCCCCACGGAGGGAAAGCGTTGGACTTGAGGTCCAGGTAGAGAGAGCTGACCACCGCCGCTGCGACGCTGAGGAAGCCCAGCGGGTAGGGCAGCGCGAGGCCCAGGAGAGCGACGCAGGGTGGAGCCCCAGCCTGGACCATGGTGTCCCAGGACGGGGAAGGGACGGGGTTTGAGGAGGTCGCAAGACCCCACTTGACCCCTCCTAGAGCCGCGACAGCGACGACGGCGAGATGGAGTTGAAACAATGTCAGAGTGGCGGAGTATCCTCCTAGGAGTTCTAGCAGCGGGATGACCACCTGGGTCCCTCCGACGACCATGGATACCCAGAACGAAGACGGAGGAGCGTCCTTCATGTGGGTCAAGTCGACGCACTTTAACATGTTCATCATGTCACACACTACCACACTCGGGTCTGGGAACGCCACGTGGGAGGATCGTACTCCTGAGGTCCACCGGAGGTTGGTCAAAACTGGTGTCGCAGCAACCAGAGGAATCGGTCTTTGATGTTCGGCTGCTCTCTTGCTCCGCTGAACATCGTAGATCGCTGTAGAGCCGAAGGACGCTGCTTCAGCGGTAAGTGAGCCCACCGGGACAGCTTTCGGAATCAACATGCCCCTCTTGGCTAGTGCTAAAGCTCGTAACATTTCTATAATAATCTGAAACAGAAACGGAATTATCATTTCTTCAATCTTTGCTAACATTATTGTAATTAAATGAAATTCTTGAAGTAAAAACCGCCTCCAGCCTATATTATTGGAAATTTTATGAAGTCCAACAAATTAATTGAAAATTGTCCTTTGCCAATTTGTCTAAAAAGCGTAGTTTGATAGATAGGTCATTAGAATTTAGTATAGATTTTTATTACGTATCATGGTATGAAATCTATGAGTGGTGTGGAGTGGTATGAAAGGTTTTGGAGGTCACCACACTAATACTATGTTCACACTTTCATTAATCTTTTGAGTTTATCCTCAATGATTGATTTAAATTTATGCGTTGTTTCCCGTAAGTCGAATTAGCACACTATCTATTAGCATACAGTTTACGTCGTTTATAACACATTTTACAAGGATACCTCTAATTTTTAAAACCTAGCCTAACCTACGTTTCACTCAAACTATGCAACAGTGACTTATACTCAAAAGTAGGTTTTCTTGATATTTCTTCGAAAACTTTGTCATTTTGAAATTAATTTAAACTTTACTTGGAAAGTCTGCTTCGGTCAAAGTGGATAATAGGTTGGTCCAAGAATTAATGAAAGCTTTACGTAAAATAGTTGATACACTTAACACTGAAGCTATAAAAATATAAACAAACAATTAATTGTTCATATTATAAGTAACATTAACTGTAGCTGCCTATCAGCTGTTGTATCCACTATAAAATTCCTTAAAAAGTGAAAATTATTTATGAGCCTTTGGATCTAAGTATGCTCGATGTAATGTAATAATGCTATTCGTTTACATGTTTTGTTTCGCTACATTACAAAATACATTGAGCTATACTTTAGCACTTGAATTTAATCCTACTTATAGAATGAGTAAAAAAATTATCAAGGGACGAGAAAGTCTCGTTCGTTGGGGAAATGAATACAGAGGACGCATAGACAGGTAGGGGTCCTCTGGACGCAGAGGTCCCATTGATTGGGACCAGGATTTGGGAAGGTTGGCGAAAACCGTTGGAAGAGTTTCTATCAGCGTTAAATGTAATAAACTAAATAACTTGCAAATACAGTTTAATTTTTTTTTTTTTAATGTGCATCCATCATTAAAAATGCATAAATAGCTACGACCATTGATGAAACACAAAACAAACGAAACATAATGGACAGTGAAAAATCTTTCTTTGCATGTTGTTTCAATTGAAAACAACCTTTAAGAGACGCCAACTCCAAGTCAAATCACCCTTTCTAACTTGGCCTCTCCAAGGGCACTAGAGCTCAATGGCATCAATTAGATTGGATAATCTTGGATACAAGCGGCTCGCAATGTTTGAAAGAGTTGCTTTATAAAGTTTACAGTAAAGTAAATCAGTAAGAAAAACTTTGCAAGATAGATGGGGCCAAAAAGGTTTACACTGCGCAATTTATTAGACATAGTGTAAAAAGTGTAGTCTACTGGTTAGTAATAGAATTTGTCGAGTACAAACTTATTTCATAGGCCCTATCCAAAATTTAGGGGAAGAGGGGCAGTTTCAACCTATGTCATCACATACTTAAATACAAACAGGGTCTTCATTTTCTTAAAATAAAAATCCAAGAGGTGCTTCCATCCTTTTCTCAACATTTTTTAATTTCCGTACGCGAGATTGAACCTGTTTTAATCTTCGGCACTTATTTAAATTATATTTTATTCCAAACATAAAATGGTTTCATGTGGCTTTATCGATGCTGAAAAAGAACACTATGAAGAAATAGTGGCAGACTAAGCTCCGCACTACTTAACCCACTTAACCATCAGACTGTTGGCCATTTTTCACCGTCACACAGAGCATAGTAAACATGGATGAGCGAAGCGCCGCCCCCCCAGCACAATACTGCACGTGGTTGCGTCACCGGACCTTCTCCCTTGTTATTTATCATGACGCTAAACCTACATGGCAAAACCACTGGTAGTAGTTGTCAGTATAAAACTATCTTCTGTCACTACAGGCATATATCTAAAAGATAGACCGGTTGCCCATAAAGTCTCCGAATGGCCAAATACGATTGCCTAAATCACGGCAAAAAAGTTAAATGATAATTTGCATTTATGAAGTAACCGAATCCCAATCAATTGCCCGGTAAATTTATACAATTCTTCATAGTAATATCAGTAATAGACTTACATTAAATGAGCAAGCGCAAAAAGGATTGTTTTTATTCAAGACGAGCTCGATCGCACCGCTCACTTGCCTTTCGCAATGTTTTCATATGCAGGCCTACAGGTGCTGCACTCTGGTATAAATTTGTTGAACCACATGTTGAGTCTATAACACGTGGATTAACTTTTGCGGTCAACAGTAAGTCAATTATGTGAAAATCATGAGAAGTAGTTCCTTGATGAAAAGTAACATAGTAGCCTAAACAAACATTTCATGACAAAGATTATTGTTTTAAGGTATACTAACGCACAGAAACTAACTTTTAAATAAACACTGTAGGTTTAAATAAATAAATAAATGAAGGTATCTCAAATATCCAGTAAGTAGTTTTAATAGTTAAAAGCTATTCCTTTTTAAAACTATACAATACTTCAAAGGGTTAATTAAATGAGTTAGAACCTAATGCAAACTTTAGTAGGTATATTATTTTATAATAATATGTCTTATAATATTATAAGCATGGGTTTCATTTTATTTTTAAAGATTGCTTTCGTTTAGGTTTGCCCTCTGTTTTACCAATTCATCCCCATAAGCGCAGAATAAGCGCACTCCTATCCTAGTTATATGTGTTGCCAACACCTCCTAGAGTAATAAGAGAAGGCCAGACAACTGAAGATCATTACGTCATATAAGTAGGCTGATGTGTTAAATCATTAGTTCCAACTCATGCTGGTTGTCCCCAAAAACCAGGAGTAGTGGGAAAAAGCCACTTCTAAACCGGAAGTGACGTCAGCTGCCAGGGCAGCTGCAGGGGTCAGATGGTGTCAGTTGCCAGGGCAGCTGCAGGGTGCAGATGGCGAGAGCATATGCCCTGAATTTGAAGTAGAATTGGGCATGAATTAAGAGTTAATTCAAAACTGAAATTTAACAGTTATAACTGGGGCTTGGAAAGTATGTCAAGGTCATCCAGAGTAAGTTTTAAAAAAGCCTATCCAACTACCACCAGAAATAGTTCAAAGTTGAACTAGTTGGTGATAGTGGGATAGGTTGAAGTAACTTTTGAATTTTATTTGTGAACATACAATTAATGTGCAACAGCAGAGTTTAAACAAGTTGAACTTTTGTGATGAACTACAGAGTTGTAAATGCAAACACCAACGACGATGAGAAGGTAAACGCAGAGTCCCCAGATGATGTATTTGAAAAGCTTGAACAAACGTAACATTTCGAGTTGGTTTTCTCGTTCTATTTCCAATCGTTTAATTTTTAATTTCAATTTATCCTCTTCCATTCTAGTTATGAAGGGAACTTCATCCATCATATCCATCATGATTTTGTAGTGTTTGAAATTTTAAAACAAGTGATGTTGATAGTTCAAAAGTTGAAGACGGAATGAGAAGTGAAAGCGAGAAATGTTAGTTAAATAAAGAAGTGGTGGGGGGAACGAAGAATTACAAAGAAGTGGTGGGGGAAATATTTTGCTGTTCATTATTACCATCAGTAGTGTCAGATGGTGCAGGAGTTAGATTTAGTAAACTGTCTTCGTCCGAACTTTCAATCTTATCACAAATAGGACAATCGTATGTTATTTCCAAATTCATTTTGATGGTTGTAAAATTATCTACAAGTTCTTGTAAAATATTAAAAATGTCTTGTAACTCTTCTTTAGAGTTTATTTCAAAACTAGAATTCATTCGGGCCAATGGAGAGTTGTTCATTATTGGAGAGTCGGTGATGGAATGAGGATCGGCGCATAGGGAGGGGGCTTATATAATGGTGACCTTGAGCAGGCGTCTAGGGAGGGGGGCTGTCTAGGGAGGGGGCTTTTATATAGGGAACCTTGAGCTTATGATTGAATAAAACGTTTAGTTCTTCTTCTCCATCTTTTAATTCAATTATTTGAACCGAAGTAGTTGTTTCATCTTCTTCACTTGATGAAGAAAACAATTCACCAGGATTTAAATATTGAACTACAATTCTGAACCATCTTATAGGATATTCGTCAATGACAGAAAGTAAGTTTTGAAACAATTCTTCCATCTCCTCCCTGTCAGTTATTATATGTTCAAATTTGATAAATTTGTTTTCCATGTTGTTAGTTAGAGTGTTGGAAGTGGAATGATTTAATATTATATAAAAATTAGAACTAGTGGTGGGGGGAAATCTCAAGGTCATCCAAATGAAGTTTTAAAAAAGAGTGTAAAACTGAAATTACACATTTGATGGTTCTACAGGATCGGAATACCAATCTGATCTGTATTTACATCTTTTTATCATATGTGTACAAAAATCATCTTGATGAGAATTGGTGCGTTGACAATGAGCAAGATCTAGAGGGTGAAATTTGAAACATCTTTGAGGACAACATGTATGAAAATATTTTGATTTGTAAAATTTGAAAGTTCGCAATTCCGGTGGTGGTAGTTGTTTTGTTTTGCATTTGCAATAACAAGATCCGAAGAATTCACATTTAGTACAAGCTAACCCATCCACCATCATTGGTCCTAAATCTGTACACTGTTGTTCACAACAGTAACGAGGTTTGTACTTGTATTTTTGCTCTTCCATGTTGACGCTGCGGAGTCCAGTGAAAGAATAAGAGTGTATAGTGTTCAATAGTGAGTTTTATGTACTGTGAAAAGTGGTAGGTGTAATTTCAAGGTCATCCAAATGGAGTTTTAAAAAATTATACCTTACAAGTGTAAGGATTATTAAAATTTAGGAAGTTTGTTTCTCTTTGTTTTCTTCAGACTTTTTCTCTCTCTCCGCCTTAGCCATAGCAACAAGTTCTTCTGTTGATAATGGATGTACTTCAGGAAATTTTAAAATTAATTTAGCTTGATATCCCTCTTTAGTTAATACATCTAAATCTTGGGTCATTTGTTCAATGGTGTTGTAGTCTTTTCCATAGATTTTTCCATCAAGTTGAATCATCATTCTGTACAACATTTTCTTAAATAGGTCTTGTCGTGGTGAGAGCTAAGAAGCGAATGATTATTTATACAAGTATCACATCCTTTTTATTAACTCACATTGATCATGTGATTCTTTAGTTGTAGCTTTGTCTGTCAAAAGTTATTCAACATTGGTAATACTTTTGGAACTTGATGTTATGTTGACCAGTTGGCGATGAAGAAGTTGTAGGTTGTGTAGAAATAAATATTTCATCATCGCAATATTTTGTTTTAGTGAACATCCTTGTATTAGTAGCACTAACATCAACAGTTAAGTGATAACCACCGGTAAGTAAAACTCGCATTTCGTTAGTTAAATCTTCAAGTTGTTCAAAAGTAGTTATGGTGTTGGTATCATAAGATGCACACTTAACCTTTAGGGACATGTTGCAGTTTTATATTCAGGGATTAAGAGCGAGATGTGTACGGTATGAAAGGTAGCAGTAGACTGATGAATTTTGCAAGTACATTTCCCCTTTTATAATTATACAAAATTGGGTCAAGGTCATCCTGTGGAATTTTTAAAAAAAGCAACATATTGTAATGTACAAAGACATTACAATATGTTGCTTTTTTTATTTTTATTTTTTGTTTTGTTTTATATCATATTTATTGAAAAAACAAATACAAAGAAATATTTACAATGTTATGTACAAATTAATCAGTAGTAGGTGTTACATGAATTGTAAGTTCAGTAGAGTTGTTTCCACTGGGTCCATGTGATACCAAATAGAGTGCGCCGGGTTGAATTATACGAAGATCTTCATTTTGAAGTAGTTGTATGAAGCGCTTTGGTAAGAAGATCTGAAATTTTGCTTCATCACCAATTGTATAAGGTGCCTCGCTCAAAGTGCAATTTATAGCATCACCTACTGAAGTTTCCATTTTCTTAATAGTATGAATGATGTAGTGTTTTTCTTCTTTTAGTTCAGAACATTTCTTCGTAGGTAGAATTGATGATTTAGAATGAGCGTTGAACTGATCAACTAAACTTTGAAGTAAGTTCTGTGATGCCATATTGATGTTGTTGTTAATCTTCTTGTTAATAAGAATGTCCGTCGGAGATGTTGTCTCTTCGGAGGTTTGAGTAATACTCATGCTGTGTCATGGTAGCGCTCTCACTTTTATAATCGACACTACCCCCACCACTGACACTACCCCCACCAGTTTGTTGAAGGAAATTATTCAAGCGGTAGGCATTCTTTAAAGCGCACTGCGACCTTCGATGTTTAAAACTTTTTGATGAAATACAAAGTTCGTTGAAGTAGCATTGGAAATCTTTATCAATTATTGCATTAATCACTTCGTTGCTTGTAAATGATTGTATCCAATTTGCTTTTTCCAATCCCCTTGTGTAGATAATTTTAAACTCTTTGCAATAATGATTCATAATGTGCGGCATCATATTATAATTAATGAAACCTTCATCCCATCTTAAGTTGTGAAAATGTTTGTTCAACCATTTGTTTGTAACTTTCGCTTTAGTTGTTAGTCTATTAAATGGTACTGGAGGTTTGAACAAATAATGATAAACTACTGATGTGTTCATGTCCAAGATTACTAATTCTTTAATAATAAAATTACCATCATTTCCTCGGAAAGCTTGAAATTCAATTATACCTCTTTTAACTTCCATTATATGTGGCGCATTAGAAAACGAAACCCGTTTATTCATGATGAAGTCTTACTAACAACTGACTTAAAAATTGAATGAGCCGATGTTTATAACAGACAGGATTGTTCTTCTTCTTTCACTTCTTGTGCCACTTCATCAATATTAAAATTGGTGTGATAGTTGTTTAATTGTCTCCACATTTCAACTTCTTGAGGTATTCTATTAAAGATTGAAGTATCCACGGGACCGTATAAAATTGGAACAAAAGGTTTTTTGTCCAATGTATCAATTAGATAGTCTTTAATTATTGCACTTGAAAATATTAGTTGTTTCAAATATCTGGTGACGGGACCGGTAGTACAACTTAAAGTATAAAATTCTTCTTTAGTGAAATATAATTTAACATTATGTGTAGTTAAATCTCTGAAGCGAACAATTTGTCCTCCACGATGTTTTACTATATCAACTTCAATATTTGATTCCAATAAACTTAATCTTGTTCTTCTTCCAAATGTGTTGTTACTTAAATAGCACTCCAAAAGATGTAAATGTTTCATGAGAGATTCCCAAGTAATTTCACTGAAAGTAACCATTTTGTTTCCATGATTTAAAATAACAATTGGTGAATAATCCATTGATTTTAAAATTCCAACTGATATACTTTTTGTCATGCATGAAGAAATTGGGTAGATAATCCGAAGAAATACTTCTGTTAAAATATTGGTTGTAATGTTAACTTCAACCTTCTTCCTTTTTACTTCTTTTTCAGCTTTTTCTTCTTCTCTCTTCTTATGTTTGTTGAATTTTAGGAACTCGTCCATTTCTCGTTCAACTTGTTTTTCTATATCTGAACTATTATCATCCATTAGAGGTGTATTTTCTTCTCCGTTAGTAGAATTCATCTTGCGAATGATGTTTCCCATACGACGGTTGAAGATAGAATGAAGTTTCTACTAATTATTTTCTCGCTTTTATATTTTTCGTAAATCCTTGAAATTTATACAATTACATAATTGTTTGTTTTGAACTTGTCTTTCACAAATGAAATTCTAACCTCAAAAATTAAAGCAGATAATTCTAACCTCAAAAATTTGCAGTTGTTGTACAATTCTTCTTAAAGTACATTCTTCACAATTCCGGTCAGCGGTGTGTAAGTAACTATTTTATCATGTAGAATTAGACAGTATGCCGAAGTTCCATCCGCTACTGGTTCTTCAAATTCCATTTCAATTTTTATATCCACACTTGATGATTTTACCGATTCATTTTGTTTTGAACAATCGATTACAATTATTGGAGCCTTGGAATAATACTGGTCAGGTGATAATAGTGGTGTATTAGTCTTTCCATAATATGACGATTGAAATCTTGCATACATATCGTATAAAATAGAAAAACGTTTTTTGCTGAACATGACATTCAAATTGTCATAGGGAAAGAATTGAGAGTTTAGGAAAACTTTACAATTCTTTATTTTACAGTGATCAAATTGACCAGCATTTGCAGTGATAACATCTTTTCGCTTAGTTTGAAAACCGAGTATTATGTACCTTGCTCGTTCCAAGTAAGTTGATGTCTTGACGGTCCATGTTTGTCGTTCTGTCTGAGGTAGTGTAGGGTATTCATGAAATTCCCAACTTCGGAATGGCATCACAATATCACGGTCAGATTTCAACTTTCTCAATAATAGGATTCTATGTTCATCAGCCAATCTTACATGAGGTACTCTCCAAACAACTTTATCCAACTGTAGTTGCCATTCCAGTTTATCTTCCGTAGTTGCAGGGTCTGCAAGTATCAAGTCCTTATTAGTTGAAGATCTGAGTAATACTAATTCTTGTTTGACATTTATTATTACCCGTTTGTAATCTTCAGCGAATCCAAAAGCAATCGTAAAGGTACATGAAAATCAAAGTGACCGTTGGAAGCTGGTGTTATAGTGTCTTTATCGGGGCAACCCATCCGGCGGTGACTATTGAATTCTTCTCATGCGGTGTTAATGATGTTAATCCTTTCAATGTCGTTGTTAAACCAACCTTTTTTGTTGAATCAACCGTCACCCCTGATATTTCATATCTTATTTCATCAAAAAGATATGCCATCGGGTTATTTATAAAAGGAACTGTTGAAGCAGTTTTTTCCATCCAATTTTAATACCCGTCCTTCAATGTACAAGTAACTTTCACACGGTAAAGTGTAAATATCTTGTTGTTGAATGGGGATCCTTATTTCATCGTTATTGTTTAATTTTGATGAAGTGTAAGGGTTGTGCGTGTGATATTCCTTCTCCCATAGTGTTTCGTCGAACGTTGGTCCTTGAGATATATCCAGGATATCCATCGCTGTTAAGTTTTAATCCAATCTTCTGTAGAAAACGAATGTTTTCCGATGTTAACTCTTCCAATGTCGAGGAGCTACTGAGCTCCCGACTCTTCCGTTGCGGTTTAAATGATAATCCCATGTTGACTTTTATGTTGCTGCTCTGATGTGTATCCGTATAGTAATTGTTTCTCCTCTAAAGTCAACACTATGACCGTCTTGATCCAATATGTTCAGTACGATGTCTGAAATGAAACTGGTGTTTAACGGTAGGTATATCAAGTTTTGTGGCTTCTCAACAATTTTAAAACCGGGAGCCACAGTTGGATAAAATGTATGTAAAATATGCTGATTCACTCCTTCTCTATACGATCCGTGTATAATATTACACGTTACATCGATACTATTGACTTTCAATATTGTAACAGTTGTATCACCTGAATGAGTAGTTCCAGGAGTTAAGATTTTCTTTTTTGTATCTGTAAATCCAAGTAAACTGCCAATGGAGTTTTCCAAGCTGACATCGATATAATATTTTGAAGTTATTTCTGCTTTTAAAGTATTATTGTTTCCTTTAACGGTGATCTTTTCTTCTCCGAGTTGTTTTTGTAGTAATTGGTTTATATCATCGATTTCATAAGCTCCAGTAGGAAATGTAATTATTTTCAATTCTGAGTATTTTCCTGAAGCATCCTTAGTTTCATAATAATGTAGTAAATTGTTCTTTCCTTCCGTAACATTGGGAATTGAGTTGTAGGTAGTTAAATCAAGTAATGCCGCTTCCCATAATCTTTCCTTGGATAGACGCAATGCTGGGAACAGCGTACTTTTCAATGTGGATGAATTTCCACTCAGTGACACTGTATACGATGACATCTTAAAGCTGACTGACACTCTTCGCTAGAAACTCCAAACATAAATGCCCACATATTTCAGTATTGTTAGGTTGTTCTCTTTTGTAATTGTAAAAAATGTTTTTGGAGTTTCGAAAATAATGTTGCAGTTCTTTCGGCGGTGGTAGATTGCCAAAACTGTCAAAGTAGTAAACGGTTTGTCCGAGCTTTTTATAGCATACCCAATGAGTGCCTGGACCATAGGTGGAATCCAAATTTACTATTCCAGTTTCATTTTCCCATATTTTAGTTGGTAATGCATCTTTCATAAAAACTCCTCGAAAAAATGGTATTTTCAAACATTTTACATAATCATTTAACTGATGATTTGTTAAGGCTTTATTTGGAATTAGCAATTGATTCTTTCTATTTAGTACACACGGTATGGTCTTAGATATAAACCTGCTCCGTTTTTTACCATTTGCCAAACAGAAGTCTTCTTTACATTTGCCTTACGAGTTCTACGATGTCCTTTTTTAATGTTTCCACCTCTTTTGGGAGCGCTTCTTTTTGCAGGTCTTCCTCTGCGACGTCTTCCAGCACCTAACTTTGCTTTCGTCTTCATGGCTGTAGTTACTGCCCAAGCCGCTGCTTTTTCTGCAATATTTGCGTCACTTGATTTTACTCTTTGCCAAGCTTTTTCCGCTAGAATTTTATCCGCTATTGATCTATTTGTTGAATCTTTATACTTTGAATATGCTATATCGTGTTCTTTGCAAGCTTGATCTAATTTATTAATTCCAGGATCTCCTCTTGCTAAACGTTTTGCCAACTTAGTTCCAGGTCCACAATATTGATAACCTCCGGGCAGATGTAATTCGTATGGTAAAGCGTCTATCGTTCGATTCACAACAGCACCAATTGGAATCCGTCTGAGCAGGGATAATGCAGCTGATGTTAAACCACGTCCTCTCTTGCCGCTGTCTTGACGACGACTGAGCGATACGGTCTTCATTATGTTGTTTTATGTAACCAACGTCTTCACTCTATGAAATACTTTATGATAATGAATCCTTTTTTGTGTATTCCATACTTAAATATTCATAAGTTTTACTAGTATTTATCAATGATTTCATCTTTAATCCATTGGTTTCTCTGAGAATCTTCGATTTTATTGTGTTTCATCGATGTATTAATCAAATGATTATGCATATCAATAACTACATTACCTACAAGATTCGTTACATACTCGATATTAGTAGCATCTTTGTCATATGTAGGATTATCAAGATTTGTGATACGTTTACCATTACATGTATACACCGATGGATCCTTTTTAGAGGTCGCTATAACTTGATTAATAGTAGCAACATCATTCGGAGCTATTCCTGCTGATATGTTAGATATTCTTCTATTTTTTCCATCATATACGTTATTTATTTTATCTAAAATTATAGTTTGTTTTACAACAGCACAATCCTGATCATCTTTACCAGATTTAACTTGGGTTAATCGTCTACCTTTACATATAAAATTAACACCAGTAGCTGATAGTTGTGGTACTTGTGTTAAAATAACAGCATCATGTTCTTCCGTGCCTAAACTTATATTTGACAATCTTTTATTTTTTCCATCCCACTTGTCATTTTGTAGTTGTAGTAAGGTAAACTTTTCACTTCCTTGCATAAACTCATCACCTTTCTTTGACACCACCTGATTTTGTTTAACAAAAGCGGATGTTCCTTTCTTCAAGCTTTCATTCATTTGTCTCACGGTAGCAGCATCCGATGGAGTTGAACCATCTTTCAGATTGGACAACACTTTTCCATGACAATCAATAACAGCACCATTATATAAAATACAATTATCTTTAATGTATTTTATATTAACACCATCACTTTCTTCTTTAGGATATCCAATATCGTTTATAGTATATTTATAGAAGGAAAATCCATCTTTTTTCTTTTCTGGTATTACAGAGTGCAAATAACGCTTATTGATTGTATCTGTATCCTCGGTTGGATCTGCCACATTAGTTATTTTATAATTTAAAGCATTGTACCTTTTTCCACTTTTAGTCTTTTCCAACAGTAAAGCGTATTCCATCGCAGATAGAAAATAGCCTTTATTAACAACATCTCCATTATTGACTGGTTTTGCAACGTTAATAACCCTGTGAGATTTTGCATCATACAGTTGGTTGTCGTCGAGTTTTAAACTTGTAGATGTTACCTCCTTAACTGTTTTTAAATTTGTTGCATCTCCATCTTCTTCTGGATCTCTAACAAACTTTAAACGTTTATTATTTATGTTATAGTCACCTTCAGGTGTTTGCGGTAATCCACTTCTTTTTCTGTTTTCTCCAACTTGCACTCCTAACGCGGAGTATCGTCCGAACTTGTCGACGCTCATGTTAGAACTGACACATTATACGCCTGCAATTCTTATATATCCGCGGACAATTATACAATTATACCGCGATTCCTGAGTTCGTCAATCAGAGCTACCCATTCATTATTTAAACCTGTATGACCGGCTTCCATGGCTTCATGCAATAGTCTCATTCTATCAACCAATTTATTGATGTCGTTGTAGTAAATCACATTCGTATTGTATAGATTTTTCATCAATCCTTTGCCAGATGTTGAAGTATCTCCTTTACTCTTTTTACTATGTTGTTCAAGAAGTGATAAATCCATAAGTGATAAAGATTTTCTTTTCAGTGGTTGTCTCGCCGCTGGCGCAGTACGTAATGTTGGCAATTTTCGTGGAGGAAACAACTTTTTTATAACGATGTTATATTTTGTTGCACGTGAACGATTAATCATTGCATCCTTTAAGTAGTTTCTTTTATGAGCGTTAGTATTTTGTAGAATCTCCTTAAAAACACTTAAATCTTTGGATGAATATCTTAGTGGTATGTTTTTAAAAATTAATTCATATAATCCTTTTGTTCCTTTATATCTATGCTCACCAATAATGATGTAATCGTCTTGTGTTATTTCAAGCTTTGAATCGCCAATCTTCAATTCATTCCCATCAATTCTTGCTCCGTATACGTGTGATCTACTCAAATTCGGGTTTGATTTCATGTCATGTAGCATTTTCATTATATATTTTCTTCCAAGAGGTCCATGTTGTAATATATCGCTACTCAATTGAGTTAAATTTGGAATAGATTGTTCTGCTTCTGGTATTGGCTGTTCTTCTTCCTTTTCAACAATTGGTTCTTCTTCTTCTTTTGTTTCTTCTTGCTCACTAGCACTTGTATATGAATCATCATCTTCTTCTTTTTTTAATGCTTGTACTTCTTGTTTAGAAACTGGTAGTAAAACATCTCCTTCATAATGAGGTTTACCAATAGTTTCTGATATCTGTTTTAAAGGTTCCGTAATAGGTTTAAATGTAGTCTCTAGAAATTCTTCTCTTTCACTTAAACCCATCCTCAATGCACGATTCTTCATCCTAATAGAATCACTGAGTGATTTTATTTCTTTCAATAGTTTTTCTTGATTCAGCATGTTTACACTGTGAAGTTCAACATGTAACTAGATGTAGCATCGGTAGTTCAACGCATAAATACAAATTTATCCAACCCTATACGATATCTACCATTTTTAAGATCTTCTTCCTTCATAATAACGAGAAAGCTATATTTCTCATTCCATGCTTTGCCACACATCTCTTTAAATTTTTCAAATGGCATATCCGCATTTACATGATCATTATATATATGCTTTAAATTTGTTTCATCTTGCTTGAAGATGATCAACATATTTGCATTGTCTCTTATAAGTTGTTTTGGAATTTTACTGTATGTTTGACCAATATAAATGCTATCAATATTATGATGTCTTCCCATAGCAAAATAATTCCTTATTGTGTCATGATTTTCACAAGAAACATCGTCAAATATAAAAATAGAAAATGGTTTTGCTTCATTCGGTTGCATAATTGTTTCACTGGCATTAAACTTGTAAAAATTCACTTCAGGTACACTTGCAAGTACTTTATCCAATAATTGATATTTTGGTTGTTGCAATGATTTTGAAAAAATGTATATATTATTAAAACGCAATCCTTTAGGATTAGTTATAAGGTTAAAAACAACATTAGTTTTTCCACAATTTGAAGGACCAGTTATTAGACATCTTATCGTATTTGGTAGTAATTCACCATGTTTTCCATGATTTAACTTATCATTGTCAACTGTCAATTCATCAATGTTATTGATATTAAATCGATCTTTTTGTTGTACAATCTCCATCTTGTATAAAGGTTAAACACACAATGAGCTATTAAACAACTATACTAAGTCTTTTGAAGGAATCCAAGAGTCTTCACTTTTATCAAACCCTAACCACCGGACTTTAACCATATCCTTTTTCCTTTGTAAAATCTTCTCGACAAGATATACATCACCAACTGTTGATTTCAACAATTCGTGTCCGTAGAATCCACCTTGAAGTAATTCACCCTTGTTATCCTTTAATAAATAGGTTTCAGGTATAGTTGGTTGCACTTTATAAATTGTAAATACTTCATTAGTCCAATTTGGTAGATATCTTTTACTAAATACACCTTTGTATTTGCTTATACGAACTTTATCGTTGACCTTGAACTTCTTTGGTTGCAATTTTTCTAATTTCGGTGTTGTATTATTTTTAATGCGTTGTAATACAATTTTCGCATTAGCACTGTTTACCTGGATAGGTTTCATTCCAATGGTACGATGATATTTGTTGTTATACTGTTTTATAAGTTGTGGTAATATGTCATACCACACATATGATCCTCGTTTTGAAAATTGTTTATACATCGCACCTTTCAATGTTCTATTGAATCTTTCAATTATTGAAGCTTTAACTTCAGAATTTGTAGAATAATGATTTATTTGATATTTCTTCATCAAAGCTCTAAAGTCTTTATTAAAATATTCTTTTCCATCATCGGTCTGTAGATGTTTAATTTTAAATTTATTTCTTTGTATTGTGGTTTCCATAGCTTTTGTAACACTTTTACCAGTCTTATCCTTCAATGGTAAAGCGTCAGCTATTTTAGTAAAACAGTCTATAATTGTTAAAATATATTTAAATCCTTTGTTTAATTTACTGTGCGGTATCATTTCAATGAGATCAGCTTGATAAAGATCATTCATCCCTTTAATGATTGTATTTCTTCTTGGAAATCTTCTTCTTGCTGGTTTATGTAGTTCATTTACAATCTTGTCCTTCACACTTTCCATCTTCAGATGTTGCTTGTACACCGCATGTAAAAATACTGATCCATAGAATAGTTTATTCTCATTTATATAGTTTTAATATAGGTCAAGGCCAATTCATATTAGTGTAAAAAAGAGGGAACATGGCATTGGGCTTGCCATGTCCCCTCTTCTTTACGGAAAGGAAAAAGGAAGAAGGTAGAGGACGAAGAATAGGTTTACTGGTCGATAGGGTTTAGAGAGTAGTGGCCGAATGGTAAAGTATTAATTTTATCTTCTAAAATATGGCGCTTGTCATCTTTGTAGCTTAATGCCCACTTTGTTTGTTTGACACTAAATAGTTGATGATTATAACTTCTAATAGTGTTGAACGTTGCAGTTGTTTCAACATTTTCAAACAAACATCTTTTATAATGTTCAAACTGTACGTTCTTCTTCAGGAAAGAAGTTTTTATTCCTTTGGCCTTCTTCGTGACTTGATGTTCGTTCCTCTCGTTTATGTACAGTTGAAATGAATACAGTTTGGACATTAATGCTACAATTTCCATCATCGGCACACCATTTGTTTCATCTTTAAATTTTCCCAATACTTTCTTATTTCTGTCATAGTCGTAATTTGGATGATCCTTAGGATAATCGGAAAAGTCGAAATCATCTTTATATATAAAGGTGCGTAGATCTTCATACATGTCATTTGTTTTAATCCAGTAAATTAGTGCATCCGTGTCCATATATGCAATACCAATGTTCTCTCTTCCATAATAGTTAACCATCTTCTTATAATGAAACTCGTACATATGTGTTTTTGAAATATCCAAGATTGACATTCCAAGATACAAAGGACGATCCATTGTAACTGACTTCTTGTTCATGGAAATAACAACTAGATTTTCATTAATAATTATAGATGAACCAAAGTTTGGTTGTTGCACCAATTTCTGTAATTTTACTGGATCAGTTACCAATTTGATATCCTTATGTTTCCTTTTGTTTTCCAAAGTTTTGCCAAATATTGCGTTATTCATTAATTTGAAAAAATCTTTTTGAAAACTTGATGTAGCGGTGGCTCTTCTTCTTGTGTTGTTGTCGATGTAAGGTTTTAACCAACAAGATTGAGAAAATTGTAGTACTCGATTAATTTTTGTAATTCTCAATCCTAAGTCTAAAGCTTGTTGTATCATCCAGTAGTGTCCAACATATCGAGACTTGTCGGTTAAAGTCATCATTAATTTTGGCCATCTTCCAGTAGGGGAAATTTCAGTCTTAGGAAGAAGTGGTAAATCATAATGTTGATCATGAAGATGTTCAGGATATTCAAAATTAACATCAAAAATGTAACCAGTTTCACCATGCTTCGGTATATCCATTATGTTTCCAATCGATTCTGGATCTATCCATTTAAAATTATCATATGGAAGGGGATTCGACATTGCCCATCCGTATAAGTTATTTGCATCAAAATAACCCAGGAATGTTGTTGGTTTTGATGCATCATAATCGGGCAGATACTTGTTGTTCGCCTTGAAATGTCGTGTAACGCTTTGCGTCAATCCCCCTCGAACTCCTGACTCTAACATCATAACCATATCTATATCAGTAAGAAGTTGTATTTTACAATTTGTTTCTTTCAACATAGCTTGCCATGCTAATCCAGGTGAAGTGTACGAATGAAGAGGGTCCAATCCATATGCTGCAAAACATGTATTTCTAAATTCTTCCATTATATCACATAGTAAAGTTACATCCAATTTAACATAAAAATCTGAATATTCTCCCAATGTTCTAAATCCTAAATCGTTCCATACTTTACATGCATGATCATAGTCCTCTAGAGATATGTCCATGTCATAAAGTTTACTTTTGAATTCTTCTTTAGCCGGAAGTGATGTTTCATTAAATCTTTCTAAACTGTCTATGTAATCATATGGAAACACACCTTTCCGAAGTACCAAATCCAGTTTGTCATTATTTACAATCTTCTTTGTTTCGATGAAATCTTGTTTCCTTAAATTTTCTGAAAGTTTGGACAAACTCGACGGCATAAATCTGTAGGAGTCCAAGAATCTTAGTTTCATGTTTCCAACTTCTTTGGAAAAACTTATGAACTTCTCTGAAGTTTCAGCTAACACATCGATTTTACCGTCGTCTCTTCCTAGTTCAGGTATTATAAAATGAGCATCGTACCCACTGAGGTTATGCAGAACCACAGGAATAAATAGTGGTAAACGATAGCTTAAATTGCATTTATTACAAGCAGCACCCCTGTAATAACCTGTGAGGTGATCATGATCTTTAACTTTATAATTCTCAATAGTAAAATCATTTTTGCATAAGAAACATCGAGTTGCATTTTCATGTTGAATTTCTTCTTCTTCCTCCATCGGTTTCATTGGTACAATATTTGTATATAATCTTTGTGCATTTCCAGCTATTGAATATAAGTGATCAAGAAATATTTTTTCTACATTTTCACCACGATATATTAGAGGTTCTGAAGTTAATCCATATCTGTTTAAATGTTCTTCTGATAATGTTGATTTAACCATTAAACAAAAACTGTTTGGTTTGTGCATTTGATACTTGACACTTTTTCTAGCTTCACAATTTTCATCTTCAACAGGAACAAGTGTTGATTCAAAGTCCGCATACACAACTAGAGGAATACGGTACTGATGATGAACCTTTTCAAATGTAACAAATGCTCTGCTTTCCGAAGGTAAAATAATCTTTGCTTCATAATTATTGTTACATAATCTTTTGTGCTCTTGTAACCATTCTCTTGAGTGTAGCCCATCTCGTTTAAAATTGAAACATCTCTTGCAAATTAACTTTCTGTGTCGATCTTTAGAAAGCTGCTTATTAACAAGACGATCAAATTGCTTTATGTACACATAGTGAGACACATCTCCTCGCGTTAGTAGTAGTAAATCCGTATGATCTGGTAGCTCTTCTTTTGCAATACGTAAAGGATACACTTTGTTTGAACTATCTAATGCAAAAACATTAATAGACGTACCAGGATTTTTCTTCTCAAATTTTGATATATCTTTCAGTGATACAGGATAAGTGATTCCTTGAAAATTGTATCTAAATCTTTGATTTTCATATTCTTGGTTAGGTCTATTCACATGAAGTGGTGGTACAAATTTAGCTGTCATTGCATAACGAAAACATTCATTGTCTTCATTTTTAACATTAACACAAGATTTTGTATTTTCAATTCTTTTTGGTAAAGGAATGTAACTAGATCCCATTAGTCCATATCCATGTTTGTGAACTCTTATATCTAATACTTCAATACTTGTAAGACTCCATCCGGATCCTCTTCCTTCGTGTTCCTGAATTTTTGTTAATATTTCTTCTATACAATTTTCTATTATTGAATCAATGTTTGAACTTTCCATAATGGTTCGGTTTTTTGTTATGAATCCTCTTGGTGATAATTCTTCTTGTACATTTATAAACATAGCTTCTAGTAGTAAACCAAATTTAAGAAAGTTTAATCTTTTCAATTCTTCTTTTAAAATTTTACTTACGATTGGTTTTGCTTCTCTAATAAATTCTTCTAGCTTCAAGTTTTCATTTTGAATCTTATGATGCATTACTACTTTACCGGGTAATGCAAATACTTGTAGATTCGGTAAAGTAGTTGAAGATGTTGCTGTTATTTCATCTTGTTCTTCTTGTTGTTCTTGTTCTTGTTCTTGTTCTTGTTCTTCTTGTTGTTCTTGTTCTTGTTTTTCTTCTGGGTTGTTGTGAATTAGTTCTTTATGACAGTCTAATAGAATTTCATCGTGAAACGATTCCGAACATTTATCGCAACGATACATGTTGAGATGTTTACTCTTCGAAATTTTGCCAAGAAATGAAATGGGCTCTCGCGTTCCTCCTTTTATAACGGTCCCCCCACCACTATTTCATCTTCTTCACTATACAAGGAAATCAAACTTATTAAATAAAAATATTAACCTTCTACAAACTAATTGTTCATTCGTGTTCTTTATTCCCATTGGAGTTTTAGTATATACTTCTTTATATTCAAGCTTTAACTAACTTTCTCCCACCCAACTAATTTTAGTTACTTTTAAAACCAAACACCTGCCCTCCAAACATCTATTAGGACAGATGTTATGGGACAGATGTTGAAAGAACAAATGTTAGGGTGGAAATGGCTAGAGCACAGGCACTTGGTTGAACTAAATTTGCACATAAATTAACTAGAGTTGAATTAAAAATTCGCATAAATTAAAAGTTAGTTCAAAACTAAAATTCGACAGTGTTAAGAAACTCTAACATTTGAACAAGAATAAACATTAGTTCAAAACTGAAATTCAACAGTGTTAACCAAATTCTAACAGTCAAACAAATAGGTCAAGGTAATCCAATTTAACGCGAGAACGAGGAATAGAGCACTAAGTGGCATGTTAGTCCATTACCACAAAGTGATCTATTCCTCGCTCTCTATTCTACATCTACTTTTTACAGTTTACTTATTTATATTAAAATGTTCAAATTTTACTATGTAGAATGTCCATTCTTTCTCTTCAACTCTTCGATTGTTTTTAGCAATTGTAACAAATATTCGTTAGTTTTCACCAAAGTCTTTAGTTTGCTACATCCAATTTTAATGGAAGGTATTATAAGTTGTAATTTTATAAGTTCAATCTTTTCTTTCTTGCGAATTTCTTTCTTTATTATATTATTCCTTATTTTTGCTGAAGATTTAAACTCCATGTTGTTTCTGCTAAAGCCACAATAATAATAAAAGTCTCTTGAAACAACCTGCATTTATACACATTCCCCCACCACTTTATAATCCCCACTCCGTTCCCCTTCTTCTTTATATGTGGAAGGAAGTATTATAATTAGATTCCTAATATTTCTTTTCCTTCTTCACTACGTGGGGGAAGGGTAATTTGTTATTACACTAGTTGTGCAAGAAAATAGCCGCCAGTGTCCACACCTTGTTCGTAGCACTCCATCATAGATTGTGCCCACTGCAACATGCGGTCTCTGTCATTTGGTGTGACAAGGAAAGAATGACTATCACCATACAATATAAAAGAGTCAATTCGTACATAACATCCTGAGTCCAACCATTTATTAGCTTCAGCCATAAACTTTTCTATTGTATCAAATGGAAATTGTGGATCAATTGCTATGACTTTACGTTCTTCACTAAGTTCAACAGTATAATCATCATCGTCCTCATTATCTTCACTTTCACTGTCGTTACTTAAAGTGTCTTCAGATTGTTCAAAAACATCAGAAATTTCAGAAAAATTAAAATTTTCATTCAGATGAGGAGGCATTTTAAAGCAAGAAATATTATAAACAGCAGAGACGAAACGACAAGAGCGGCGTGTAGAAGAAAAATGAAGGGGTGACCAACGCTCGCTCCGCTTTTATAATAGTATGCAAATGAGGGGTAGGTGCTGACCATGACCAGTCATCGACCCAAAGGAGTGGGGGAAGTACTTTTCTTACTACTTGGATGGAAGTAGGTTAGTAGGTCACGAGACTTAGAGTGTTAAAAAATAATGGGGGAGAAACACAACGCTATAACGCGTTGTGTTTCTCCCCCAGTATTTTTTAAGCAATAATTTGGAAAAAGCTATGTGAATTTACTTGCTACGCCCCCACCTTGTAATACCATCCTGTTTGTGTCTCAGGAGATAGTCTTTAGAGTCTAACTCATAAACTGATTTCTCTTTGCGCAAGGATTCAATCACTTTAATATTATATCTTAAGCCGTTACAAGTTGCCAAAATGTGTTCGTTGTCAATAACACTTTCAAAAAAATAGACACAACCTCTCTTAAGGGGGTTCGGAAGGTTATATCTAACACATGTTAATTTAGCCTACTTTATGTACCTTTTTCTCAGGAACCATTAATTGTATTGACCTGATTTTTTTACTATGTTTTTATAACACATATTTACAGAAATTTATAACTTATGAAAGCAAAATAATAATAACTTTAGCCAAAATTTTTTTTTTGAAAATTATCTAATTTTTTACTTTGAAAAATTTAGAATAAATTTTTTTTCTCAGTTATTTTTTATCCAATTTTGATTAAATGTTATAAACTTGTATATCTTTGCAGGTATAACATGTGGTAAAAATTTCAGTCTTCTAGCATTAATAGTTCCTGAGAAAAAGGTACATAAATATAAAAAATTTAACTTACGGGAAATCGCAATGAAACTAGGCAGTTACTGAATGTAATATAATACAGAGATTCTAGTAATGGCCAGGCGCATAAGATGGATTATCTGGGTCTTCCTCTTCTTCGTAAAGTTCCTCCAGCTTCCTCTTGGCGGCATTTCTTGATTCTCGGGCCTTTTTGTATATTTCCATAGATTCTCGTTCCGCGTGTCGGACGCGCACTTTGTCAATACACTTCAACACGTCACACGAGTTACTCCCCACTGGCATACCTAACTCTTTTAAAACCATGCATTTGACTATGTTTCCTTTATTAAAAGTTGCTATGGCATCATATGTTCCCAGTTTTAGGGTGTCTAGTTGTACAAAAGTGCCTTTGGGCAGGCGAGACCAGATTATATTGTTTACAGACTCATTCGGGTTTTGGTTTTTGCCATGTAAGCACTTTTTGAGCAAAGCAGGCTGTGCTAGATCTTGAAATATTGGTTTGATGTGAAGCATTATTTCTTCTGGTAAGTGAAAATGGCTACTATGGTCATAGTCCTGTTTAGAAGCAAGAGCGCGCTGATATTTGCACCAACTGTCCACTCCTTTTGGACAAAGGTTGTGCATGGGTTTTGCATTCGAAGATGCTATATGGAAGTATTCAGACCATACAGCTTTCTTCATTGTTTCCACGGTTTCATTTACATTTCTCCTAATTGCTAAATCATAATACTTCTGTATTTTTATGATTGCTTCATTTGTTAGCCTACCCCTGCCGGAAATGGTCTTGCCGTCGGGAAGCTTATTTTTACCAGATTTCAGTTTCAGCTTACGCAATCTTGTTCCCATGCGCTTAGCAACATGGTTTATACACTCCAATTTTTTAACTGTTAGTCCATTATAAAAATCACCCTCAACAACACACTGGAAACCTTTAGAGTCTCCATCCCCAAGGTAAGTCACATACCTAGCATTGTGTAGGTCCAAAGAGCGCGAGAAAATTTCTGTAGCACCTTGTACCTCCATAGCTCCACTAACTCCTTGGAAGTTGGCTTTGCAACTAGGCAAATGGATCCTTGTATTTTTCTGTGGACATTTGCAGAATTTACTCATTACTTCTGCGTCTATGACAAGACCAGTGTCTACACTGGTAGCTGTCACGACTCCGTTCAAAGAGACGTGGCCTCTTTTTTGCCACGTCCCGTCGAGAGCAACAGACAAATCTCTCGATCCCTCGTTAACTTCAACAGCTTGTTCCACAGCATCTTTCATTGTCAAAGTGGCTACCTTCTTCAAAGTTTGACCTAGAATTTGGTTGTATCTAGTAAATTTAGCTGGTGGAGATGGCAGGTTGAGGATAGCGCACAACATTGCTGCAGCACTTTGACCTTTACCGATCGAACGCAAGGCGTAAACTAGCCTTAGGTTAATGTCGTAGAGCTGTTTGGCTGGTGTGGACCTAGGCCCACTTTCATCTTCATTGTGGACTTCAATATCAAGCTTGGAGGAAGTTTGGTGAACCACAATACTGTTACATTGTTTGCATTTTACTGCTAACTTAGTAGCGAGACCGAATCGTTTTACAATGTCATATGTCAAATCACCCTTACAAATTTTACAACAGGCAACTGAAAATATATCTTTCATAAGATCTACAAAGCTTACTATATCAAAAACAATGTCAGAGTGTTCAAATTCTGAATAAGATTTATCAACATCACCTATTTTGCTTTTGGAAGAACTAGGCCTAGAATCAGTTGTTTGTGTACGCTTTGTTTTGTCAACTGGCTGGCTAACTCTGTTTGAAATACTTTTCCAAGGATTTTTCCTCTTTTTGAATATTCTCTGAGATCTTCCCATGGTAAATAATAACTAACTCTCAAACCACTAAAAATACTCAAATCACAACACAAAATATGCCTCACTTCTAAACATAACATAATAATCTAAACAGTAAACACTACAAAACTTCAGTCATCTGTTATTATACAGACAGCAACAGCACAAAGAATAATACTGACAGCACATAGAGTAATACTGCCAACATAATATTGTTGGCTAACAGATTATAAAAGTGGGTAGTACTATATAAAAACACAAAAATGAATGTTCTTCCGACGTAGCACCAAAACCTCGCGTCTGAGCGCATGACATGTACTAACAAAATAATTAATAAAACATGTTCTGTTTGTCCGATTTATTTCAAACTTTCGACAAAATGTTCAGAACAGTATGTAAAATAATAAAACAACAAAAATGGAAAATCCATAATTTGACCATTTTCAACCTTCCGAACCCCCTTAAGCCTATTTCCTTTCACACCAATAATTTTGGATTGGTATTCAACAGTGGGGGTTTCTGTCACTTGTGGTTCAGAAATGTGTTTTACGACATGTACACGGCAAAAACTTTCGTTTTTTACACATTTCCTCCCACAAGGTGATCCTTTCTTAATTCCCCTAGTAAGCATTTCAGGGCAAGTAGTGGGACGGCTAAATGCCCTACGACGCTCTTCTTGTAATAATTGAAATTGCTCTGAAGGAGCGGGTTTAGGAGTAGGTTTAGGAGTAAGTTTAGAAGCTGGTTTAGGAGCTGATTTAGGAGATGATTTAGTAGCAGATTGAGAGGAATCAGTTTTGTGATAGGTATGATCTTTAGGTGTACTAAGTGGTGGGGTAGGAGGCAATGGTGATAGTGGGATAATGGGTGTGCTAAGACGATGAACAATGGTTTCAACGGAAGGGGTATTAGGATGGTGGTGAACTGGCTTCTGCGGTGGCGGCATAGTAGTTGATGGTGGTGCGGAGTCCTTTGAAGGCGAAGGCGGTGAAAAAATACTACGAAGTCTAGAAGTGTTAGTTGGCGGAAGAATAGCTCCAGAAGTTGAAGGTTGAGATGCAAGTCGATTCTTGTAGCAATCAGGAAGGTTTTTGAGGCGAAGAGTTTTCTTAGGTGCAGGAACAGCCGTAGTAGAAATAGAAGTCGAAGTAGAAGTTAAAGTAGAAGTTGTAGTTGGCAGAAATAACATGGTTGTGGCTCCAAGTTCGCAGCGTAACGTCTGGAATCAGAATGAAATGTTAGCCGCAGTCGGTGCGTCTTTTATAACAATATGCAAATGAGAGGGGTAGCAGCTGGCCGAGACTGATTATTGACCTGGGAGGTGGGGGAAAAGGGGAAAGAGAAGGTATTTATTTAAAATAATTCGCATAACTTTTGACTAAAATAAGATAACCAAATTCTTCTTTTACCAAAATGTTTGTCTTACATAGACCTTTTCAATGATGTATCGCTTGTCCAAATCCGTCAATCCGTTATCAAGTTATAGTCATTTTAATTTTTCAGGTCATGACCGGTCGTTCACCCGTAGTGGGGGAAGGAGTGAGGGTAGGAGTGGGGGAAGGGGGGGGGGGAATCGACTCCATTTTTTCGGGGGGGGGGAGGGGGGGGGAGGGGGGGGGGGAGGGGGGGGGAGGGGGGGGGGTCATTGACCCTTCTGAAAGTGGGTCAAGGTCATTCAAGATTTATAATGATCCAAGGTGATGGGAACAGTAATACTGTTCCCACCACCCTGTTTGCCTAGCGGTTCCCACTCCCAACCCACTAGTTACGTTCTGCAAGGGAGGTCCCTGGGCCGTCCGCATCAAAGCGTAACGTCCCGTCCGCATCAAAGCGTAACCATTAATTTCAGGGAAACTGGAACAGCAGGGAGGCCCTGGTCCGTCCGCATCAAAGCGTAACGTCCCGTCCGCATCAAAGCGTAACCATTAATTTCAGGGAAACTGGAACAGCTAATGCAGAAACGCAACTCTAACACCCACCCAAACTAATCCCACCCATCATATTCCTAAACAAAATGCAAAAAACCTAGTCCGCAATTTGCGGATGTCCCACCCCTTCTAAGTGAAGTTCAACTGAACTTCTGAATTTACAGTTAATCTACCCCCTAACATCTAGCTGTAAGGCAAAACAAATGCACAAAACAAACATAAATTATTAGTACCAACACATCATTATTAAAAACCAAATAATTCAACACAACCAAATACCATCATTATTCTTAAAATTAATACACCTTAATGCTAAACACCTCTTAAAATTAATACACCTTAATGCTAAACCCAACTTATAACTAACATCGCAATGCGCAAATTATTTCTTAAATTAAATACACCTTAAAACTAAACACACACACACACACATACCACATTGCATTAAAAAACGCAACATAGTAGAAGAAGTTCAAATATATATAGGCCTACTATATATTTGAAACCTCTTGCTGAGTCGCCAACAACCTTTCGCTATGAAAGTTTGTTGGCGACTGAAGCAAAGATATAGCTCCTATCGCTCCTCGGGTTTTCAAGGAGTGGGGGAAGTTGTTTCACTCCAGTACAGTGTTCAATCCAGTCCAATTCGCAGCAGTGTAAAAGGAAGGCGAAGGAGTGGGGAGCAGCATATGCACAGCAACGCAAAACCAAGGTTTGAGGTTAGAATTATCCATGTGCAGTAGCGCTAAAGTGAGTAATACAGGACTAGGCGCATGCGCAATAGCATAGTCACTATTCCGATCCGGAGAACTCGTTGCATGCGCAGCAGGTTTGAGGTTAGAATTATCCATGGCAGCTGCCATATTTAGTCTGGTTTCACCACATAAAGTCAACAACCGGTGGTGACCGGCCATTGACCTGGAAGAGTGGGGGAAGGAGTGGGGGAAAGAGTAGGGGAAGGGGGGGGGGGAGGGGGGGGGGCTCCATTTTTTCGGGGGGGGGGGAGGGGGAGGGGGGGGGCTCCATTTTTTCGGGGGGGGGGGGGAGGTCATTGACCTTTCCGGTCGGTCATTGACCCCAAGGAGTAGGGATAGACACAGAACCCTACTTTCTCTTACTACTCAGGTGAAAGTCGGTCAACCAGTCATTTGCTTGCCATCTGCCGCCATCTGGCTGGAGTTATTGCCTCTATAAAGGTGGGTAGTTTATCGCGCTACAAACATTCATTGCCTCGCATCCGCTCGGTCATCATCTCTCGTTAGTTTTATGTTATGACTACTTCACTTACTAGGTTTGAGGTTAGAATTATCCATGGAATAGCCTTCGTAAATTCTAACCTATAAAATTACTACTCTGGCTTTCTGTTTCAATTTCTTTTACACTTCATTTTATATCTCAGTCTTATTTTAACTTCTGAACTTAACACATCGGTTATGATGACTGCACAATGTTTAAAATTAAAGCTTTTGCGAACACAACACATATTACGAAGTACTTCTAAACCTTCAATTTCAAAGTGTAGAACTAATTTAAATATAGTTAGGAAGAAGTACAGTTTTAACCCATTATACTCAAAGACTTCGCAGGTTAATGTTGATGATAATGTTATTTACAACATTTTGCATTCTATGTTACAATTCAACAACTTTGAACTTGTTACACCTATCGACTGTGTTCAACAAGTTTTTTTATTTTACCCCCACTATTCCTTATATAAGTGCTCTAACCACAATTCCTACTTCATCCTTCTCTATTCTGTTCAGCTGAGCTAATATTTGAGGTTAGACTTATCCATGGCGGCCGCCATGTCTGGTACAGTTTTACCACATAGAGTCGGCGACCGGTTATTAGTCTAAAGGAGTGGGGGAAGGGGTGGTGGGGGGAAGGTTGCCGTTTTATAAGCCCTCTCCCTAGGCGGCGCTTCTCATTCGATCGCCAACTTTCAAACAATAAACACCTCTCCCATGGCACGAATGAATTAATTATCCCACTATCACCAACTAGTTCAACTTTGAACTATTTCTGGTGGTAGTTGGGTAGGCTTTTTTAAAACTTACTCTGGATGACCTTGACATACTTTCCAGGCCCCAGTTATAACTGTTCAATTTCAGTTTTGATCTTACTCTTAATTTTTGTTCAACTTTTAGAGTTTAGTTAACACAGTTGATTTTACTTTTCAACTAACTCTTCATTCATGCCCAATTCTACTTCAAATTCAGGGCATATGCTCTCGCCATCTGCACCCTGCAGCTGCCCTGGCAACTGACACCATCTGACCCCTGCAGCTGCCCTGGCAGCTGACGTCACTTCCGGTTTAGAAGTGGCTTTTTCCACTACTACCAGGACTGAGGAAAACTGCTGCAATTTAATAGACAAGGGCTGTTTCATTAGCGGGCAAAAAGATGTAAAAATTATTACCCAAAACGTCACTAGCCTGATCAGCTGGTACATGTTATTCTTATGGACATCAGATTGATTACGTCACCGGCCTGACTCAAAAGCACCATTTTCCAACAGCAAAGGAATGAAACAGCCTTCTTTTGTTCATATTTTTTCCGCAGTCCTGCCCAAAAACTGTAAAACACCTAATCTTGTTTTGATTTTTCGTTGTTTGTAAACAAATAAGTTAGTCATGACATATGAAACCCCGTCGACTGACAGTAGCACATCTGTTTTCTTACATCATAACATAACCATTGACTATGTACACTAACGTGAATAGACCTCTCATCCAATGCATTTAGTTTGAGGCAAAAATTTTGAAGTTCTATGGACGCCGCACCAGAGTCGCTGCCATCGATGTTGTTATTATTCAGCTGAATTTACAGTGCTGCCAAAACATTTGACCAAAACATAAACATAACTTTCAGTTATAAAATGTTTCATCCTTGGTTTAGAAGAGTGGGAATACTGATTTATCTATCATATGTTACGTGTACTTCCATGGACGCCGCACGAGATCACACCACCGTCAATATGCTTCACACACGCCTATGCTATGAGAAGTCTACTCACGTAGTGTACAAAGTCAATGACATAACACATAAGCCTACTTATATGACGTAACGAATTTCAGTCGTTTGGCCTTCTCTTATTATTCTAGGAGGTATTGGTGTTGCTCACTCAAGGATTACCAAATATTGTCATCTGACCTGGTGTCAACCAGAGATGATGTGCAAAGCATAGGCCCTACGCCAAGGTACCTTTCTCACTGGTCCATATTACCGACCTCACAGATTGCGACACCTGCAAAGTACCTCGACGGTCTCAAGTTCTCAGCACTTAAACCCCTATCACCTAGCCTCATCATCATAGCGGACGGAAAATCGATTTATTTGTGCTAAATGTGAGTCAGTCTGGCCTTGTGTACTATCAGGGTTGCATCGAGGACAATAACTGGTGAAAGTGTGATATTCGACATCAAAAACATATCAGGCAGGTTTCGCAAGTGGCGGTAGCGTCGGAGCATCCCCAGTTGTGCGCGTGCGCCTTTCACCCACCTGGGAGCTGCGCAGGCGCTAACAGCTGATCGGCGCGGCGTGGCTGTGGCCGGGCAATCAGCTGATCTGCCGCTGCCGCTGCCGCTGCCATCTCGATCGTGATTGGAACAGTTGACATTGTGGGGTGGCGAGAGGAGGGAGGAAAACATGCAACTGGTGAGTCGGTTGTTGCTTTGTTTTATAATGGTTAGTTAGAATATTCTCTAACTTGTGGTTACACAATAAATAAATTTGGGTGAAAATTATGTTGAAAATTTGTATTTAATGTGTTTGTATAAAAAATAAATTATGTTTTCTAAATTGATTAGTACTTTACGCCAATCGGTATTTATTTTACGAATTGCTGTATTTATCCATCCATAACAAAAGGAACTAAATTGAAAATCAAAACAAAACATAAACTTGGCATGACAAATTATTTTAATTCTTATTGAAAATTGTTAAACGTTTAGTATAGGCCTACTGATATCTACATAGGCTACTACATTCTTATAATAACGATATTACACAACCCCATTTAAAAATTTTAGGGACTAAAATTAGTATTGTGAAATAAACCCTTTTTGAATTTGAATATTGAGCTTGAGACGTTAGTTTTTTATAAAATTTTTCCATAGACACCATATGTTAATACATCATGTTCCAAACTGTCATCACAACTGTTCTTATTAAGCAGATTTGCAAAATACCAAAATATTTTTCTTTTAAAATTAATTTATCATAAACAAAAACACTAAGTGTTGAGGGGTTGCCAAGTCCTAAAAAGATATGATATCAAAATATGTTCCAAGTCAATGACTTTGATTTTAGAATAGCTACTCGACAAATTGATTCGATCTTTTAATGCTTGGTAAACATTCTGTAAAACATTATTGTTTTATTTAGAAACCGTACTTGGCCAGCAGATGTATGGTATTTTATTTTATTTTTTTATTGAACTGTACTATTGAGAACTTCTTCATTCATCGTAATATATCCCCATTAGTATATATAGGCCTAACTTTACTAATACATCTGCTGGCCAAGTACGGTTTCGAAATAAAACAATATTGTTTTACGGAATGTTTACCAAGCATTAAAAGATCGAATCAATTTGTCGAGTAGCTATTCTAAAATCAAAGTCATTGACTTGGAACATATTTTGATATCATATCTTTTAGGACTTGGCAACCCCTCAACACTTAGTGTTTTTGTTTATGATATCATTATTTTTTATCATAATTGGCCATTTAGGTTTTTAAAGTAAAATTTTTAAGTAGGAAAACAGATTTAATTAAAAGCTTTAAAGATAAACGGAACACTATGTTTGTATTCGTTTGTCTGGAATTTATACAGAGGAACACTGCTGTCGTTATAGGGTAATTTTTTTAGCTATTTAGCTGTATTAAGAAATTAAAATACTAATTTATGGTCCATGCTGAATACCGTGATTCGTAAGGGAAGTGACCTGAGGTATTAATTGAAGGTGTCTTTAATCTTGGTCACCCCCTTCGAATTCATCTTTACTATCGAGATATAAATCAAAGATTGTTAAATAAATGCATAAGTTTGTGTCGTGTTAATGTACCAAATTTTATTGCTTCATCTGCAGTGTTAAGAAAATGTACGGTACTTTTACTTCCTGAATAACTGCAAGTGTAATTTTCAGACTACATAGAACTATCTTTGAGTAAAGACAACCTAAGATTAACTGATTTCTACTACAGGTCTACTCCATAGCCGTTTTGTGTTCTGTATGTGTAGCGTTAAAAGGAATTTAAGCTATAAATATTTAATATTGCACATCTGATTAAAAGAATGGATGAAGCAATATTGCTATACGGATACGATTTTTATCGTATCAGTGCCAAAATAGTAATCTGTTTTTAAGGATTGGTCCATTTTCAATATAAACATCAGTCAATCTCCAAACATTCAATTAAATTAGAATGATAGCATATTGGGATTTTTAAAATTAATTACTCCAACGTTTGTACATTGAAATTTATGAAACGACAACATTTTCTAGTTCAAAGATTTCCCTAGCAGAATTTTTCAGGGAGTACAATAAGAACGCTTACCATGCGTTTTCTGAATACTAGCATTAAAGCTTAGTACATCAACACTGCCCAAAAATAGCATTTTTATGAGGATATCAGTTTTCTGTCATAAGGGGGCGGCCTACCGCGATTTTTTCCTGCCCAATAAATTAGTTGGTTAAAACCAAACATTCCAAGCGAAATAGGGCATAGCTTGATGAGAAATTACGCCTTCTAATTTGATGAAGAATTGGCAAATATAACATAATTCCTTTTTTGACGCATCAATCTTGAAGATTGGTTCAGTTGTCACTGAGAAGTTAACATAGCAACTAATGCACGTACGTATAGGTGGAGGAGGATAATTAATCTTATTTGGCACCGTATAGTCACTTCTTCATTGGTTTGGATCAATATTTTATGTCTTCATGTACTTGTTTCTTTTATGCATTCCAGCAGTTTACAATATTTACAAAGACAAATTTCTCTTAAAACGGCGTTTTTGAAGATAAAGTCTTCCTAGTTTGGTTTAGTTTGTTGTGTTTTTATTGAGTTGCTGTAAATTTTCGGGTTGTAACTTAACCAAAGAAAAATTACACTGTTGTAACAACAAAGTTACAACAGTGAGAATAAAAACAGTTCTCCAGTTCTAAAGATAACAATATTTTATTTTTTAATACAGTTATACAGATAATTCAAATTAATTTATTGGCTTGGACGAAAGTCAACAGAATTTTAAGTAAAACAATTTTCTGTATAACACAATCTATAAGTGCCAGCTGATCAAATCAATGAAAATGATAGCAGATGTTTTGGCTTGGTTTATACTACGAATTAAAATTACAATGTCAAATGTTTGCTTTGTTTACCTTTTAAATTTACGAAATGTAAACAAAATGATTGAAGAAATCTCATATTTGTTTTATTTTGTGATGTTTAAAGTGAATGAACTCGATCTTTGTACACAAAGGTTTGTACTACGTACAAATACGAAGATTCCTACAAAGTTTCGTGTAATTCCCATCAGCGATAAAGGCTATAGCTTTACTTACAAATTTGAATAGTTTGTTGTGCGTAGGAAACCACATTTCTGACATTTTTTAGGCTACTTTTGAACGCATATATTTTACTTCATTGAGGGTTTTTAAAGTAAGCTTGGTGATTTTTGGTGTTCATTGACCCAGTTAAACGGATAGAAAACGAAAAATGGGTTAATTGCCTCCTTTTTGTGCCCTTTTGAGAAGTGAAAATTGGCCGTATTCTGCTTCGTGTCTATATAGGCACGCGTCGTCTGTTTGGTTGGGTGGGACTTGGCGACGTGACACGACCGTGCCACTGGATACAGAACACAATTGCTTGGACAATTTGTTTTGTATCCTGCTTGTCCGCTGGTTGTTTTTCAATTTATCTTTTAGGATAAAAGATAGTTCTTTTAATGATCACCCTTACTTTTTATTCAACATTTTTTATTCAACATTTATAACGCCTAGATTTTGGATATGATACACTTCTTGGTTTTAAATTGAGGATAAAAAAAAATTAAGGTTCCAAACTGCAAAATGAAATCTCAGAAACTCGTGCTTATTTTTATTTACATTATGTAACATTTTTGACTGAGCTAAGACTATGATTTCTTCAAAACCTATTTTTCAAAGCAATTTAGGTTTTAACGATAAACAAAATTAAGAACTCATTCATGACGTGTATCCCAAATTGCAAAGAGTGCTTTGGAATGGTCAATGCAAACGATATTGCTAAAATATTATCGATTAAAATTAAATCTACTGGAAACTTTCTTAGTAAAGTACTTGCGATTCCCTAAGGTCTAAATTATTTTAGTGTTATTATTAGGAGCTTTTTCCTTATAAGCCACTAGTATTATATGATTACCTGAATGAGCAAGAGAAAACTTAATTGTACACTTACATTTGGAATGGGGCACTTTGTGAAATTGTACCCAGCATGTGAAAAAATGCTTAGAGCAATTGTTGTTGACATTCTCATATGGTGCTCACAACCATGACTAATAAATTTCAGAGAATTCGGTTGGTATTTTCCATTTCTAAACAGTCGCATTTCTATTTCAATCTGAAAAATAAACATACAATATGAGAGGAAGTATACCGAAAAAAACACCGAAACGAGTTTCATCACAATATCTGCCTGTTTTTCTTTCTGTTTGTGTGTTTTTTTGGTGATGCTCCTTGACCTTTACTTGCTTTTAATAGGCTTTAATGAACCTTGTCAACTGTTGTAATAAACGAGGTCGGTGTGAACTTATTTGGTGAGGTGGCTGATGGAAACTGTTTGACCTCGCCTGTTCCAGAGCGGGATTAACCCAAGTTTGACTCTTGGGTTAGCAAGTAATTCGTCTTCTTCGCCTAGACCTTCTATTTTGTTATGAATATTTTGGTGTATCATTTGTGTATAATACCTATGCACTAACAGTTGGGTCTCTTCAGAGCGAAATTACCTTCAGTTTGTCATCCCAAGTTATTCCAAACGTAAGGTTGCCTGTGAATGATTTTACTCCGTTTCCTTTGCTACGGATTTTGCCGACGAGCTGTACTTCATTAGTTCCACTGTCGTCACACTGACCATTAGTTACGATGGACATTTTATACGGCCCCTGAAAAAAACTTGACTATATTTCCATTCCCTTATAATATATCTTCGTAGTATAATGGATTATCTTAATTTTCCGTATACAATAAGTACAAATTTATTCAAAATGCATAACTTATTAAACTATAGAACAACAATTTAGACAGAGCAAAGTTTTTTTATTTGGAGTTTTTTTTTTTTAACTGGATAATATGAATAAATTTTCGAAAATTTATTTTTTCAAATGTTTTTTTGTAGGCAAGTCTAATTGAGGAGTGGGCACCTTGGCCAGGATGTTTACGCTGGTGCGGGTTCAATTCCCGCTCACGACCAAACCTGCTCTGGTGGTGCAACTCTTAAAAGAGCTAGCCGATCTGTGGCCACGTTGGTGGGAGGGCCCACGTAAAATAAGCGTTGGCCGGCTTGTGTGGAAGTAGACGGGATCGGTTGATTCTTTGAGAGTTGCACATTGGTCATCACTGGTTTTGCTACTCTTTACTTGTGGTTACTGTGTGAGTGTGTGTGTCACAACGGCTTTGAAATATGCAAGATAACCATATTTTTACTCCAAAATGCCAATAAAACTATGGCATATCTTTCCAACAGTGGACTAAAATATTGCGTCATCACGCGCACCACTTATAACCCTAATTCTCTTGCATAGTATGTATTATCTAATAATCTTGGTAAAATATAATCACCATTCTATTAAAAATTAAGAATGTTTATACAACGTATCGCCTTACACTCACTAAGCTTTTATGCTGTGTAAAATGTAGGATTAAACAGGAAACCTATTATACACGCTGAGAAAAAATTTGATTAAACTCCATTAAACTTTTTCACACTTACAGAGGTTGGAATAGTGTTTACCAGTCGGCTTTCGACCAACAAGGCAAAAACTGCGACAAACCAAAGTGTCCTCATTGCAGCAATGCCTCACTAACATTCCAGAATGCAATGTCATCACTAACATCGAATCAATTTATATTGCAGAGTAGAAATGATCACAGTTATTAGGAGGCGTGTCAATCGCTTGTTATGATGTTTCCTGACTGAAATAACATTACTATCATACATCAATCTTTCCCTTGCACTTCCTCTTTGCTCCTCCAAGATTAATTGTGATAACTTGTACATAACACATTTATTATATTATTTAATAACAGAAACAACGCTGCACGTCATTATTTTTATCGAGATTTCATCACCATTTATGTTTTATATGGTGAAATGCTTGACCTTGTAGTATGCTTAAATATTTATGTATACTACTAGTGGCTTATAAAGGCAAAACTCTAATTGTAAAATTAAAATAATATTGACCTTGGAAGATTACCAGTACTTTACTACGAAAGTTTCTAGAACATTTAAGTTTTATCGATAATATTTTAGTAATATCGTTTGCATAGACCATTCACCTAAAAAGCTCACTTTACAGTCTTGAGACGAGAAATGAATGAATGTTTTATTATTTCTGCCATTAAAACCTATGTCGATGCATGAAATGTTTTTTTTTTTTTTTTTTTTTTTTTGAAGTCATAATCTTTGAGTTATTACGAAAAATGACATTTTGTAGAAATGTGACAATGAGAAAAAAAAAAACGTGACGTAAGCTCAGTAGTATTTAAATATTGACCACGTTTACTAGTGTGTACATAATCACAATCATTTTTTAAGCATTTGACGCTTTTTTAACTCTTGTTTGTCCATAAGTTGAATTATCATTTTCACTCCTGTGGGATTTTGTTATTTTTAGCTTGACAAAATGTTAACACTCCACCTCAAAGTACAGACTGTCTTCATTCACAAGTTTTTGACCCTTTGGCTGTTTTCCCTACACTTTGAAACAATATCTTTTTCAACTGTCTTGATCCGCTCGCAGAATACCAACACTTCGTTGACTGAAACATTATACGTTTTTAATAATATGTCATTTTAATTCGATGTGGATATTTGATTTTCGTTTTGAAATGAAACCAAAATACATGCTTCAATGTAAACAAAGGAAGCCTTTATTGAACAACGGTTCATTGCTCATTGTACCCGTCTAACGATCAAAATGTTTTTAGCGAATTTCCTTACAGGGAATATGCTATTACGGTAGTAGTCATGGTAAGACCGAAACCCGGGACCTTGTTACTTTTTTCATTTTGAGCTCTCCAGAAGCCAAAAACACAATTCGATTATTACACTGCCATAAAAACTAGACTGAATGAAATACTTGAAGTATGTGCAAAAATGATAGGAAAGGTCAGTGCTTTATTGTATAGTTATGTGCAATATTTCATCAATTTTCATCACGTAATCCCCAAATTATCGGCGGTGACTATGACTGACAAGTTCCAGAGTTTGTCAATATGTCTAAGCTTAGCAATAAAAAGACGCCAAATAGTATATTTCGTCACAAGGGCCGAAAGTGGCGTTTTGCAGGGCCCGAGATCGTGTTTCAAGTTCGAGACGAAGTCGAGAACTTGAAACGATCGAGGGTTGGCAAAACGCTTTCGGCCCGAGTTATGAACGATATTTTTCATCACACAACACAATTCAATGAATTCTAAACAAGTGAAAAATAGTATATTTCAACACTAGCTCGGCTTCGCCTCGCGCGTAAAACACTATCTCGCCCAGAAATGGGTCACTTTCCGGACGAGTTGTGAACGATACTTTTCATCACGACGCAATTATTAATAAATGTGGAAGTTTTAGAGGAGGATTATTTTTGTAAATTCTTCGCGATTGGACAAAGTAAACAAAGCTGGAATTCAAAATTTAATTTGTTTTAAACCCAGCTGATTGTTGCTGTACGGAAAAGTTTGTTTACCTTGGACGGAAAGTAATGTTTACAAACATTACTTTCCGTTCAGGTCAGTAAAATCAGCTGACGGTGACAGTTTGGGAAATGACTACTTTCCAAGGTCTCAGCTGTACGGCAAGTTGTCACTTTCGTATACGGAGTGATGAAAATTACGTTTTCGTTCATAACAAACAAAACATAACCTCAACTTCAACTAACCTAGCGAGATGTACTGCTTGAGTTTCTGGTTGCTAGGCAACCACTTCACATCAGCTAAGGCCACCAAAACTAATACTCTAAAGGTAAGTGACTACAGCTGATTCCAAGAGAAAAGCACTATTTTCCCATCTACGTCATACATATTTAACAGTTGCTATCAGCTGAACTACTAACTACGTCACTGATTTGTTATTTGTTATTATTGTTGTTAAATACCTTCTAATATTCTAGATTTCTCTGCTACCGTTTCCATTACCTCCCTAGGCCGGAAAATTCTGATGGCCTAGGCCGGCAAAACAGGTGTTTCGTTGGTAGAAGTGAGGATCGAAAACAGGTGATATCGATGTAGTGTGATGAAAATATTGTTTTTAACGTTCTTATATAACTTCGCCAGGCTTCTTGCCACCGTGATGTATAGTAGCAAAGAACTGCGTGATTCATTTAGCTCTCTATGTATATTGTTACCTTAAAAATGAAAAACGTGTCATTTATTGACAAACAACAAACCAATGTCCAGCAAATATTTCTCGTGTAAACCACAACACATTAATTAACAGCCCATCACGGGCCGCGGCTTGCATGCGCTGACGTTAGCCGTAATTACGTGTCATTTGTGATTAATCAACAAACGCGCGGATATGACGTCATATCATGGCGAATATTATTGTTTGAAACGTTGGCACCACTGACAGCCTCGTGCAACGCTTCGCAGACCTGCTATGCAGATTCCCTTTACATCATCACAAGCTGTTGACTGGCTTTGACGGCACATCGCTGAATGTTTGACAACTTGTTGGAAGTTTGTAGCAAAGGTTAACAAATTTGTTGTGTTTATACTATCTGTAAAATTGGTCAAATTGCATGATTTATTTATTACATTGCTTTTCAGTAATGTTAAACTATAAAACCCTTTTAAGGTGAAATAGACAGGAATTCTGTTACAATTAATTTGGTTTACGCTAGTGAAAAAAGTAAGGGGGGAAAGTAAAAGTAGTGAGAGTTATTTTGGAAAAGAATTTCTCCATTTATATACTCGAAACAATAGTTTTTTTGAAAAAAAAATTTCAATCTTTTTGAAAATCAAGATATAAACAAAAAATATGTATTAAGAAATTCAACTAACATTGGCACTCATCAACATTCAACGAAATTTTATAAAAGTCAAATATTTTACTCAACAATTAATATATACAATAAATTACCAAATATGTTCAAAACAATCATGGATGTGAACAAGTTCAAGAAAAAATTAAAAAGCTGGCTACTAGATAAATGTTTTTATAGTGTGAAGGAATATATAAATGAGGACAAATATGAAGATTAAGAAAATTTAAGAAATTTATGAAAACTTAAGATATAAGAAGAAAGGAAAAGAAGATTCAAACTTAAAAGGATGGCATTTTTTAGTAATTAGTTAAGATTTATATAAATTGTAATAGTAGTAAATTAAGCCTATGCAATTTTATTGTCACGGCTAAATAAATAAATAAATAAATAAATAAATAAATCTTTGTACTATCTCAATTAGATCTGCCCAGCTGTGACAACATCACAATGTATCCTACCACATGTGTTGTGTTCTTATTGGATATCTCTTTTATTACAGAACACAGTTGTTTGTACAAATTGTTTTGTATCCTGCTTGTACTCTGGTTCTTTTTCATTACTTCATCTTTTAGGATAAAAGATAGCTATTTTCTATGATCACCCTTACTTTTTTATATACATTAACGGCAAGAATTTATTCAAA